>WNGS01111181.1:51995044-52042073 GCA_020271785.1 Procambarus virginalis
ATATTTCTTATGAACTTTACATGCTGATATAAAATTATTTCCATTCACAATTAGGTAAAAATATTAGTAAGCTCCAAAAATTTGAACAAGATCAAAATCTACAAAATTTACCACACCGCTTTATTTTTTTACTACTACGCAAAGTAAAGTGTGTTTAAGACAATATACACATGTGTGTTTCAACACTTGAATTTATACAATTATATTTGTACCTTGGATTGCAGGACATTTTGAACATTGTGTGTTGATTGGCATACATGATTTCCCCCAGTGCTGCCTGTTCCCTAGTTCCTCCACACAATCTCAACCACTCTTTTGCCATATTTCATTAATATTACTAAATATAAATGCAAATCTATTCTTAAATTTGGTTATGATGTCTCCAAAAGAGAAAATTTTTTGAAAATACAACTGTGAAGTTATGTATGATCTATAGAAAAAAGGGGAAAAATCAACCAGGTATCAACCAGGGGAGCTAAATTACCTTCAAATACATAACAAATATTGATGGGACATGTTCTATTTGCGCGCATGACAAAAATACCAGCGTCGAATGTAATGAAACTCCATTTTCTGTGTGAGCCCCGGAGGCTTCCTAAGTTATCCGAACTGTTATGTGCTATACTGTATTAGTATGGGGCTATCAGTCACAGGAGTTCTTATGCCTACCAGGAACCACAAGCCAGAACCTGGTCCTCTCAGAGAGGTGCAGGGTAACCAGTCCTCTTAAAATAACGTCGCTTTTCGCTCGTATGAGCGCTACGGCCAAAAATGGATGAAACATTTCATATCTCAGTAACTTGAAATGTGATTAGCTAGCAAAAGTGATGAACTGTCCCGTTTTCTGTTTGGAGTCCTCTGGCTTACTAGGTAAGGTTAGGAGAGGAAACTTTCAATTAATGACATGACGATTTTCATGACATTTTGAAACCTTAGGAGCACTTCCTGCCAGTTCTGGTAGGTTAATCTAAGCTACCAGAGGACCATGAACTTGCTGTTTTGGAAAAAACACACACACAAAAAAAAATTATTTTCAAATTACGTCCATTTCGGTCATAGGCAAATAGCCAAATTCCGACAATTTGTAAGAGAGGTTGTGCCTGGAGCAGTGACTTGTGAGCACTTTACATTTAAAGAATGCCATAACTGCCATCAACTGGGAAAGGACCCAGAAAGATAGGCGAATCCAAACGGACCACTGTCTGGTTAACCTGTGCAATTTACATCCCAAAAGATCAAAATAACTCTTCTACACAGAAACCAAACAAGCAACCCTTCATACGACTAGCACTTCCGCTCGTTAGCGCTACCCCTCCAGTATCGGGGAAGGGGGTAGTTTGGATAGCTTCAGGGAGCCAATGGGGTTCCCACAGAAAATAGTTAGGAAAAAAAAAATACATTTGTGAACCAAACACAGGAGGTAATTGCAAATATCAATTGGAGCCATTTAAGGGTTAATTGACAAAAATAATTTCACAGGGCAATTGTAATCATGAAGTAAGTTACTTCCACAAAAAGGAATACAAAGATATTCATTTCTTGCAAAAGATTACACGACTAGTTAGAAAACTAGACCTACTTGTTGGCCATAGTGTAGATGGAAGTGGGAGAGAGGAGACAAAGCAGGAGACAAAACCCATTGAGCGCAGCGGTGTGTAGAGCTGTTACAGCAGGCGGATGACTAGGCAGCTCCCCATTACCCTATTGAGAAAACTCATTATTTACAAAGTTTTTCTAGTCTGTGATCAATAGCAAAAAAGAAGACATGCAATATAACACTTTCAAACACTTACCGTAGTAGGTTTACACACTCAACCCAAACATCTGAAATGTAAGGAAGTGATAATGTTCTGGGGCTAGTTTCACTAAGCTGCTACGCAAGTACTGTACTTACGAACGTGTACATCTTTCCTCAATCTTTGACGGCTTTGGTTACATTTATTAAACAGTTTACAAGCATGAAAACTTGCCAATCAACTGTTGTTATTGTTATAAACAGCCTCCTGGTGCTTCGGAGCTCATTAACTGTTTAATAATTGTAAACAAAGCCGCCAAAGATTGAGAAAAGATGTACAGATTCATAAGTATTTGCGAAACTTCGTGAATCTGGCCACTAGTCTGTCTTGGACGATTATCAAGTGCGATAACCACTCAAGATGGATTGAAACGGCATCACTTTCTTTCTTTTCAGATGTGTGGGTTGAGTATCTAATTTTCAGCCATTTTGTGACTTACTTACCTCTGCAATTACCAAGATTATTTTACCATACTCAAAACCCAATGTTAGATGAGGCGACATGATTGCCACTGATAAGTGATCCTTACCCACAACATTACTACTTAACCCTTAAACTGTGCAGCTATTTAAAAGTACTACATCAAGGTGCTTATCACTAAAATTAGTTAAATAAAATGGAAAAAATTGCAAATGTGATTTGCAACAGTGTGAAGGTGAAGAACTATAGATTGTGAAGAAGATGAGTCACTATAACATGGCTGAAGATATGATGTCCAAACCACACATCAGAAAGTGACAAAGTTTCGGTCCATCCTGGACTATTATCACGCAGTGTGAAAAGCCGTTTCATGATACACCACGAAACGTTTCTTCTCTTTCTGATGTGTGGTTTTGTCATAGATTATGAAATCAAACCAAAGATGCAGATAAAACTGCTAACATCCCCTTTAATAAATCAGTAGGAGTCATGAGGAGGATTCGAACTCGCTCACTTTGTTCTCCCAAGCTAGCGCCCTAGACCACCATGTCATGACATCGAAAAAGCAATTTTGCATTGCCTTTCCCCATGTTGTGGCATGGTGGTCTACAGCACTAACCTTTCCCCATGTTGTGGCATGGTGGTCTACAGCACTAACCTTTCCCCATGTTGTGGCATGGTGGTCTACAGCACTAACCTTTCCCCATGTTGTGGCATGGTGGTCTACAGCACTAACCTTTCCCCATGTTGTGGCATGGTGGTCTACAGCACTAACCTTTCCCCATGTTGTGGCATGGTGGTCTACAGCACTAACCTTTCCCCATGTTGTGGCATGGTGGTCTACAGCACTAGCCTTTCCCCATGTTGTGGCATGGTGGTCTACAGCACTAACCTTTCCCCATGTTGTGGCATGGTGGTCTACAGCACTAACCTTTCCCCATGTTGTGGCATGGTGGTCTACAGCACTAACCTTTCCCCATGTTGTGGCATGGTGGTCTACAGCACTAACCTTTCCCCATGTTGTGGCATGGTGGTCTACAGCACTAACCTTTCCCATGTTGTGGCATGGTGGTCTACAGCACTAACCTTTCCCCATGTTGTGGCATGGTGGTCTACAGCACTAACCTTTCCCCATGTTGTGGCATGGTGGTCTACAGCACTAACCTTTCCCCATGTTGTGGCATGGTGGTCTACAGCACTAACCTTTCCCCATGTTGTGGCATGGTGGTCTACAGCACTAACCTTTCCCCATGTTGTGGCATGGTGGTCTACAGCACTAACCTTTCCCCATGTTGTGGCATGGTGGTCTACAGCACTAACCTTTCCCCATGTTGTGGCATGGTGGTCTACAGCACTAGCCTTTCCCCATGTTGTGGCATGGTGGTCTACAGCACTAGCTTGGGAGCACCAAATCCTCCTTATGTCTCCTCCTGATTTTCTTATTGATATATGTTAATGGGGTTTCCTTGTGCATTACCTTTAGTGTTAAGCGCCTCGACACATGCATGTGAACCCCTCGCTACTAATTTCATGGGACTCGCAATGTACAGAACCACATTTAGCAGCATTCCAAAATACTCCATTACTTGACTGTACAATTTGAAACTTAAATCACTTTTCAGTATTAACTTAATTCCTATTTGTAGGGGGAACAGGATGTACATATTTTAAGTCTTATTGAGGTTTCCCCCAGGCCAACTACTGACCCTTGCCAGGATACAACCCCACAACAATTCTCTGTAGTACCTATTTTTACTGCTCTGTAAACAAAAGCATCATGAAACAGGAAATGTGCCCAACCTTTTGTCCTGCCTGGGGATTGCTCCTCAATTCTGAGCCGAGGACCTAGACCATTGTGTTACACAGATCAGCATTAAAGAATGTTTTTCTCTGATTGCTGGTCTGAGACCCACTATCATGTTTTTGTCTCAATGTATCTTAAATAACAAATTTAATAATTTTTATTAATCTTAAATATGGTCAGAAATGATGATATGATGCAGTAGATATGGTCAGATATGATGTGATCATCTTTGACATGTATTTGAAGGGTTACAGGAAATGCCTAACTTAATACATACATCTCAACATCTCTTCAATATGGAGATAATTATAATGGGATATAGTGTTTGTGCTTTTACAACAAAACATATAACATGCAGGCAAGCTGCAAACCAATACCGTTTTATGCAAAATGTGTGCTTCATAACATTTGCATCACTACGAACTATAAGTGGACAATGATCTCTTACAGAAACCATTAATAAAGAATATAAACAAAATGCTGCAGCAACTGGGGGAGCCAACACTGGGGGACGGGAAGCACCTGGCCCCTGCTCTACTAGCCAACACACCACCAACACTGGAAACCTCTACTAACTCATCCAGTGAAGGGAAAGGAGGGAAGTGGTGAAAATTTCAAAGCTGGGTGGCAGCAGCTTGGAGAAAGTGCTTTTTGATTTTAATATGACCAATCAACATAAAATATGATACAGTAAATGGAAATGTGTCATTTTAGGTCTTCAGCATGTCTTTCCTTTTTCTATGGGCTCATGCCTCCACGCCCAATGAAAATAGGAAGCAGGCTGGTAATAATGATATTAAACAAAAGTTACATTTTACAACATTGCAGTTAACAGTGCTTTGCGATTTAAGTGCAAATTGATGATCAATAATACAGCATTTACATAAACTAAAGAAAATTGAAATGCATTTATTTGAAAAGCTCTTAAAATTCATAATATAACATACTAAGGAGGGGAAACCATTCATAAATTATACCTTTGGTAAAGAGCCACTGAACACAGAATGGAGTGTGTTCATGGCAGAGGTAACATCGGCTAGATCGTGACAGGCCAAGAATGCAGACAAAGCCAAAGTATATGCACATTCTTGTCGTCCGGCCAGTGGTCCAGAAGGATCGGTCACAGCAACAGTCAACACCGGCTCCAAAGTCTTGTACACCTGTAATCCAAGATAAAAATTTTGTTTAAAAACATTCTCACACTTTACAAAATTAATAAGCTAAGAAACCTACTGTATTGACTACAGGGCTCCGGGGGACAGCACGCTACACACACAATCTTGTAGCCCGGGTTCGATTCCCAGTGCCAGTGAGAAAACAAAATGGGCAGAATTTCTTTCACTCTGATGCCCCTGTTACCTAGCAGTAAATAGGTACCTGGGAGTTAGACAGCTGTTACGGGCTGCTTCCTGGGGGGGGGGGGGGGGAGAAAGAGAGGGAGAAAGAAAAAGAGAAAGAAAAAAAGAAAAAGACAAAAAGAGAGAAGAGAGAAAAGAGGAGAGAAAGAGCGAGAGAAAAGAGAAAAAAAGAAAGAAAAGAGAGAGAGAAAAGAGAAGAGAAAAGAGATGAGAGAAACAAAAAAATTACTAGTTAGTAACAGTTGATTGACAGTTGAGAGAGAGGCTGAAAGAGCAGAGCTCAACCCCTGCAAGCACAACTAGGTGAATACATCTAGATGAATACTCCCCCTTTATAATACATAAACCATATAAAACAAGCAGCCATTAACCCCTGCACTATGTACCTGTTTTGTGGGGGGAAACTCTCTAGTATGCACATAAAAGAAAAGAAAAAAAAATAAGCTCTGTAATATTGCTAAAATTCATTCCCTCATCATAGAAAGATTTAAAAGAATTGCATTGGCTATAGTGGAGTGAGGAAATACTGCAATGATGTCACCTAGTCACAAACGCTGATGGACGAAACACCCAGGCCAGTCTACCTATTTAGATACAATTTATTTATACTGTATTTATAAATTTAGATATACCTATACAGTACTGTATTTAGATACTATGCAAGTACCTTTCCCACCCTCTTTCAATCTCTCCCCTCCCCTATTTATCTATCTTGCCAAGCTGACAGCAAGGGTTCCCGCGAATATATTTACAAAGATTTATTTCAGTGTCACCAACATGTTTCTGCATTTTTTCGTAATTAAGTATACTGTATTATGCAATAGTGTGTAATTTGATAAATTTCCTTAAAGAAACGTGCAGAACATTGATAAACACATACATTTGTGTAACTAATATATGCAATGTTATATTCTTCAAACAATAAAACTTTTTTCCTATTATCACACATTATAGTAGTAGTAGTAGGCATCCATTAGTCTCGGGACAGAGTTGCGATCCGGTTGTCGGTCTGGAGTGGCCTCTCCAGGGCGCAAAGCCAGGGTAGGTTGATATGGAGATGTGTATAGACATTTCATATATAACAAGCCACTTGTTTATACACCATAACAACCCATCAAGTAGTTCCGATGACTGTGATAATCTTGTAACATTGATCCAACATCAAGTCTAGCCTCTCACATTTTGAACCAAGTTTTAAGTACAGTGCATAGCATAGCACAGTACTATGATTTTTTTCAAATGCAGGGATGAATAGGACTTTCAATTCCATTACCTACATTACAAAATATGTATAACATGTTTGTGTAATATTCGCACCGCAATATAATATTACAACAATAAAACTTTCCATTTTGTATGTTATCGCACTGTATTCCCATGTTATACATAATTATCCACATGTTTATGCACTGTTGCGAACCACTAAGCAGTTCTGCCAAGTGTGATAATCTCGTAAAACAATTGAGTTGTGAATGGCACAGCCACACACTCGCCCATTGCCAATAGCACATGAAAATGCAAAACTCACCCCAATATGTAATGCACATCACTACCTCTAGCCAAAATCCTTGTCATTAAATCCTGAACATGAATAATTTTTTACATGTTCATTTTCAAAAGTGGTATGAGGTCCCCCCCATGATGTGTAGAGGCATCAAACAGCAGCAGTGTCCTGTGGCTGTCAACCTCGCTTTAGGATCATCATCACCAACACTAGGTTTACTGATATTTGAACTTTTGTATATAATCTTTATCACTGTCAGGATTTTTTTATCACATCAATAAATAATTGCAAATACTGTACAGTACTTATTTATTTCATCATTATTAAGCAACACTGTAGGCATGAGCTGTATACCTGCTTGATACCTGGTTGATGGGGTTCTGGGAGTTCTTCTACTCCCCAAGCCCAGCCTGAGGCCAGGCTCGACTTGTGAGAGCTTGGTCCACCAGGCTGTTGCTTGGAGCGGCCCGCAGGCCCACATACCCACCACAGCCCGGCTGATCCGGAACTTCTCTTAGAAAACAGTCCAGTTTTCTCTTGAAGATGTCCACGATTGTTCCAGCAATATTTCTTATAGTCGCTGGGAGGACGTTGAACAATCGCGGACCTCTGATGTTTATACAGTGCTCTCTGATTGTGCCTATGGCACCTCTGCTCTTCACTGGTTCAATCTTGCATTTTCTTCCATATGTATGGCAATATCATTAGCTGGTGATGATGCTGCATGCTCTACACATGGCTGCTGTGTTCGTACTAAGGCCCTCACACCCAGGAGGGGTGCCCATGTTTCTTTTGTAAGATGGAATTTGTTTACTAGACATGAAGGAATGAGCCCCATATACCCGTGGGAGTTTTAAATCTTATACTAAGCCTAAAACCAAAAGTCACATAATTCCTCAGCATAGAGGAAACTGCTCTGCATACCGCGTATTACGACTAGTATGGAATTCAATCCAGACGAATGTCTGGACACCACCACTAGTACACCTTCCCCCCTACCCTGAGAGGCCCAGGAAGGTGTGCTCAGTTGAAGGATTAGTACATTATTTTCTAATGTTTCACAAGTGATGCAGTAATCATGCTTCCAAGGCAGTAATTATTTAAACACTTTAGCTGCCTGATGCTGTAATATGCGGCAGAAAACCAAAAAATGCGGAGTGCGTGATGACGCAAACGACGTCATTAGAAAGTTTGTAAAAATTCAACCTATTGTCCAAATATGTGACTCTTTAAAATGCACGCCAACGTCTTTCCATTCTCTGTATACCCCACGTGGCATCCTGACCCCACTGTGTGGGCACCCACCCACACTGGCTCACTATTCTCGTGACCTCCCTGGAGGCTCACTATTCTCGGGACCTCCCTGGAGGGCTCACTATTCTCGTGACCTCCCTGGAGGCTCACTAATCTCGTGACCTCCCTGGAGGCAAAGAGAGCAAAAGGCCATCAGTGAAATAGAGAGAAACCCAAAATATTTTTTCTCCTATGCAAAATCAAGATCAAAAACCACATCTAGTATCGGGCCCCTGCGAAAGGAAGATGGAACTTTCACCGATGACAACAAAGAAATGAGCGAGCTACTGAGGAAGCAGTACGACTGTTTTCAGCAAGCCATTAAACGCACTAAAGATCGATAACCCAAATGAATTTTTCATGGATATGATACCAACATCAAATCATATATCAGACGTCACCCTATCCCCACTGGACTTTGAAGAAGCTATAAACAGTATGCCTATGCACTCTGCACCAGGCCCGGATTCTTGGAACTCCATATTCATCAAGAACTGTAAAAAAACACTATCGCAGGCCCTCCACATTCTGTGGAGACAAAGCCTAGATACTGGTGTTATTCCTGATATACTAAAAACAGCAGAGATAGCACCACTTCATAAAGGAGGAAATAAGGCAGAGGCAAAAAATTACAGACCGATAGCGTTAACATCGCACATCATTAAAATTTTTGAGAGAGTGCTAAGAAGTAAGCTCACAAAATACATGGAAGCACAGCATCTCCATAACCCCCGACAACATGGTTTCAGAACAGGGCGCTCTTGCCTGTCGCAGTTGCTGGACCACTATGATATGGCATTAGATGCTATGGAAGACAAAACGCTGATGTAATTTACACAGATTTCGCAAAAGCTTTTGATAAATGTGACCATGGTGTTATTGCACATAAAATGCGCTCAAAAGGAATTACCGGAAAAATAGGCAGATGGATCTACAATTTCCTGACCAACAGAACCCAATGTGTAATAGTCAACAAAATAAAATCCAGCCCATCAACCGTTAAGAGCTCAGTCCCTCAGGGTACTGTGCTTGCTCCAGTACTTTTTCTCATCCTCATATCGGACATAGACCAGAACACAACCTATAGCACTGTATCATCCTTTGCAGATGACACCAGGATCTTCATGAGAGTAGGCAACATAGAGGACACGGCAAACCTCCAGTCAGATGTAGATCAGGTCTTTCTATGGGCTACAGAAAATAATATGGTGTTTAATGAAGATAAGTTCCAGTTCATGCGCTATGGAAAAAATGAAAATATAAAAACGGAAACCATGTACAAAACTCAGACAAATCATAACATAGCACGAAAAGGCAATGTAAAGGATTTGGGTGTACTCATGTCGGAAGACCTTACCTTTAAAGAACACAATAAAGTGGCCGTCACAACTGCATGAAAAATGACAGGTTGGATAACAAGAACTTTTCACACTAGAGATGCTATACCGATGATGATACTTTTCAAAACGCTTGTGCTCTCTAGAGTGGAGTACTGCTGCACAATGACAGCCCCTTTCAAAGCTGGAGAAATTGCTGACCTGGAGAGCGTGCAGAGATCCTTTACTGCTAGAATCCACTCGGTAAAACATCTAAACTATTGGGACCTACTAAAGACCCTAAATCTGTACTCCCTTGATCGCAGGCGGGAGAGATACATAATAATTTACACATGGAAAATATTAGAGGGGCTGGTCCCAAACCTGCACATAGAAATAACATCACATGAGACCAGAAGACATGGCAGGATGTGCAGAATACCCCCGTTGAAAAACAGAGGTGCAACAGGTACTCTGAGAGAGAACTCTATCAACATCAGGGGCCCGAGACTGTTCAACACGCTCCCGCTACACATAAGGGGCATAACTGGCAAACCCCTCACAGTGTTCAAGAGAGAACTGGATAAGCACCTCCAAAGGATACCTGATCAACCAGGCTGTGACTCATACGTCAGGCTGCGAGCAGCCGCGTCCAACAGCCTGGTTGATCAGTCCAGCAACCAGGAGGCCTGGTCGATGACCGGGCCGCGGGGACGCTAAGCCCCGGAAGCACCTCAAGGTAAGGAGGCTCACTATTCTCGTGACCTCCTTGGAGGCTCACTATTCTCGTGACCTCCTTGGAGGCTCGCTATTCTCGTGACCTCCCTGGAGGCTCACTGTTCTCGTGACCACACTGGAGGCTCACTAATCTCGTGACCTCCCTGGAGGCTCACTATTCTCGTGACCACACTGGAGGCTCACTATTCTCGTGACCTCCCTGGAGGCTCACTATTCTCGTGACCTCCCTGGAGGCTCACTATTCTCGTGACTTCCCTGGAGGCTCACTATTCTAGTAACCTCCCTGGAGGCTCACTATTCTCGTGACCACACTGGAGGCTCACTAATCTCGTGACCTCCCTGGAGGCTCACTATTCTCGTGACCACACTGGAGGCTCACTATTCTCGTGACCTCCCTGGAGGCTCACCATTCTCGTAACCTCCCTGGAGGCTCACTATTCTCGTGACCACACTGGAGGCTCACTATTCTCGTGACCTCCCTGGAGGCTCACTATTCTCGAGACCTCCCTGGAGGCTCACTATTCTCGTGACCTCCCTGGAGGCTCACTATTCTCGTGACCTCCCTGGAGGCTCACTGTTCTCGTGACCACACTGGAGGCTCACTAATCTCGTGACCTCCCTGGAGGGCTCACTATTCTCGTGACCTAGCTGGAGGCTCGCTATTCTCGTGACCTCCCTAGAGGCTCACTGTTCTCGTGACCACACTGGAGGCTCACTAATCTCGTGACCTCCCTGGAGGCTCACTGTTCTCGTGACCTCCCTGGAGGCTCACTGTTCTCGTGACCTCCCTGGAGGCTCACTGTTCTCGTGACCTCCCTGGAGGCTCACTGTTCTCGTGACCTCCCTCATGACAGCCATGACCTCCGAGTCAAAAAAGTTTCCCTATTCCGGTTATTTTATCTCGGGTATTTGTTGTTACCAGCTTTATAAACACTGTAAATTAACTTCAAGATGAATAGTGATCAAGAACAAAGGCACTCGTGAAGAAAGCAGTGAAAAACACGTTTGAGGAAAAGTTATGGAGTGTTCATCGTAAGTATAGAAAAGTGAGACTTGTGTTCTTATATGCAAATAACCCTTTACAGCATTCTATTGCGAACAATTTGATACCAAATTGAATGAAGTAACATGAAAATTGAGGTGAGAAAGCTGAAAAATAATATAAACATTGGAGTGTTGTGGCGAGCTCACAGGCAACGCTCGGCCCACCCTGCGGCATGCGGCAGGTCGCCTGCCGGGCCAGCGAAAGTGTTAATAAATGACTGAATAAAAAATTAAACATATGCACATTTATTTCAGATGTCATCAAGCCTGTCAACCCCATCCTCTACATATCCCAATGCCCCTCATGCAGGGAAATGAAGCCTAACCTCTTCTGCCTCATTTAATTGCGACAGACTGAGGATTAGAAGAGATGCCAGTCTTGCTGCGGCTGCCTGCTCCGGCCCTCTGCCTTTTCTCAGTGACCGTTCAACCAAGTCACTTATGGTTTGGTGATGGTCCAAAAGGAATGGTGTCAACACTCTGTAGAGTTATAAGGGGATATTAATAGGGTGTTAGGTATATTAACACTAAATAGAACACGAAACAATGAATATAAATTTAAGAAGTTTACATTCACGAAAGACATGGGTAAACAATGGCTTAGAAATAGGGTGGGTGATTTAAGGAACAGATTACCAGTTAACAAAATAAATGTGGGATCATGGTGCATTTCAAGCATCAGTTAGAAAACATACAAATGAGTTTGGCTAGATCTAAATAGTAGCTTCCTCTCAAACCAAATGCCTTCTCTTAACATAAGAGAAGCTAACAAGTTACTGAGGGTTCTGACCAAAAAAGTGAATTATGAAATTAACTAATTGCAGCAGTAGTAACAAGAGAAGCTAAAGAGTTTCTATAAGTGCCAAGATGTATTGTGTTAAGGTAATAGTTTGAAAGCACTCGCATATTCAAGTGGAATATTTAGAGCAGCATTTTTCAATCAGCTAACTAGGGGTTCAACATGAGTTGGTGGTAAACATGTTAATTTGAATAAAATGCATATGTATTTTTGAGTCATTGTTGTGTTTAACCCTTTAACTGCGCAACGAGCCTGCAGGCCCACGTCTGGGGTGCGCTACGCGCCTCCAGGTATTTGTATTTTTCAAGTTCCATTCAAAACTCCCGCGGCTACATGGGGTTCACATCAGCTTCCTCAGGGCTCTTGTAAACAGACGCCATCTTTAAAAAAAATCATGGTCCACATTCTCAAATGTGAGAGCCTCGGTAATGAGTGAGCAACCAAGGATGGCACTCGCAGTATCTGCGAGAAGAGCACTGCTGTTCAGCGTGTGACCACAGCATCGCCTAATAATGTCAAAATATATATATATAACCTGTATTATTTAGCCATGATAGTATTATAGAAGAGCCTGAGTGTGATAATGACTGGGTACAACGTTCAAATATCAGTAATTCAATGCTGTTCACGATGTTCACAGCACCACAGCATTATTTCGTCCATCAAGGAATCTTCAAACGACTTCTTAGGTTCCTTTTCAAACTTGTGGTCAAATATTCATTTGCAGAAATTAGTGACCAGGATTGTGGTTATAATTAGCATTGTGCGTAGTATTGTGGAAGGAGGAATTTTGGTGAGGGAGGGAGGGAGGAAGGGAGAGAATTGAGATAGCCTCACTGTGTGGATACCACTTTTTTTTGCTCACCATACTAGCTTTGTGGTTCGCTATGGGGAACACACATGTACATGGGTATATACAGTGTGTGTGTATATAGGGTAATAACAGCAACAGGAGTATGTTGAGTGGAGCTATTTTGGTGAGGGAGGTGACGTCGTAATCGTAGCGCCGTCTGCTGTCTGATTTCTCATGCAGTGTATGGTGGCCACTGTACTGTTTGGACACAATACCGGCTTACTTGCATAGTTCTGGTAAATAAAACATATAGATAGGTATATATAACATGTGTAAATAGTGTAATAAAAACAATAACAGTATGATGGGAGGAGCAATGTTGGCGAGTAAGATGTTGGAGTGAGGGAGGGCCTGTCTGGGTGTGGCTGCTCACTCTGGCGATGTTCTGAATGTGTTGATGGTGAATGTATATAGTGTGTGACAGTGTAGTTTGTATATATGTTGTAAATATACATAAATGAACATGAAACATTGGCGTGAAGAACTGTATGATGGGAGGAGCAATGTTGGAGGAGTGAGGGAGGGAAGGCTGGCTGGGTGTGGCTGCTCACACTTGCGGTGTTCTGAATGTGTTGATGGTGAATGTATATAGTGTGTGACAGTGTATAGTCTGTAAATAGATTGTATATACAGTATACATAAATTAGCATGATACTCGGTAAATATGTGTAACATATTGTGGGAGAGTGTCTCTCAAGATTCTCCCACAGCTGACTTGAATGGCTCATTGCAGTGCACAGTGCACAGACCTTCATGCACAAGCCCATCTCTCTCAACCCTGGATAGTGACCTGGCATGTTGGGTATCTCCAGAATGCCCACTTAACCAGGAACACTTTTATAATACGGAGGCCGCCGTATGTCCAGGCAGGAAGTAGATACAGGAAAGTTAAGCATACTTGCCACAAAGGGGTCAGTGAGTACATTGGCTGGTGCAGTGTTAGAGAGTAGAGGGGAGACGCCAACGACTGTCTGACCTCTGGGGTCAACCGGCGCGATGGAGAATAACAGCTATGACGTGTTCATGACGTCACCTCTCCTACTGATCATCGAACGTTCAATATGATTGGTTCCCGCCCATTTGCTGCAATGCTATTGGTCAAATTGTAACTCTTTTTGTGTTGTGTGCCACGAGATGCCCGGCAGCCCTTGTCGAGTATTCACGTGAGGGAGCCATTACACAGAGGACGTGTCCTGTTCTGTCTACCGGCCAATAGATTGAACACCGTCAATTCCTCACCGTAAAGTTAACTCGGCGTCTTTTCGATATACCCACACTCGCTCAGAATCACGATTGTAAATATATTGTTCAGAAGCCTAAAGTGACAAATCTCCAGAGCGAAACAGACTGGTATCAGGTAACCCCTGGTGACAAAGATCATTGTGAGTGACCTAGAGTAAACTAAGGCAGTGCCGCCGCCTAAGTAACCTGTGTGTGACTACCACAAGTGTACCTGCATGGTACCACAGCCACCACCAGCCGCCACTCTGTCCCGAGCGTGTAGCCTCGAGCGCCCACCGCAGTCCTCACTGTACTACGTGACGTCACCACCTTACTCACCGCCAGTGTGTTTGCGCGCGTGTGTCTGTTAAGCATATAGCACGCCCTACTGCGAGTACCCTCCGTGTCTACGAGCGAAACCAGCTGTCAGGCCACCTACGAGTTCTTGCATAAATGTGTCTCAGTGAGTGAGTGAGTAAGGAAAGGTACCTTATCTGTAAGTACAAAATCTTGTCATTGTTTTATTGTGTGTGTGTTGATCTGAGGTATCAACCACAGTTCTCACCTTCTCATACCTGTCACAGGTTATAGGTGAATCGATGGTGTTTATCTGTGTGGTATCACTGCATTTCACTCGTCTGTGAATGTGAGCTTCACATACACCACACATTTAGTTATTGTGTGACATTATTATTGTGCATGTTATTTTTGCCTGTCCCATTGACAGTGCCATTGTGTTTATTGCATATCATCATTACCGAGTATCCAGCTGGAACTCTTGTGATCCCTTTGCACACCGGCAGTTAGGTTGCCGTGTTAATGATTGGCTGTCAATTGTGTTAAGTTAGGTGTTTCGCCACGAGTGGATACGAGTCATTTAGCCAGACGTCAAGAGTCTTGCTAATACAACCATAGCCTTTCTGATGCCAATCTAAAGAAATCAAGCACCCTTTGTATTAGTGGTTAAGTTAGTAAATAAACTACTGTTAAGCTTTATGCAGTGTTTCTGTTGAACCACTTCTGAATACTGCCAATCAATTACTCCAGCCTTCAGCTCTAGGTGTCTTCAACACCGAATTGCCTAATTCACTAAACTATAAATGTGATGAGGACCCTAGGAGTCCCTTAAAGTGTTACATCATTGAGGAGATTCCAACGACCAACGTGGAGCGGGACCAGGTGGGACTAGTCTGAGAAGAGACCCACAAGGACTCTAACTCGACCTTGCTCCCAGGCCCTGTACGGTTGCTCTAGTATTTTCTATTCTGCTAATTCCGACAGTTTTGTGAAGCGTCTGCCACATGTACATTGGCGACATACGCATTGCAGTTGTGAAAGCAAAAAAGAAAACCCCCACACATATGTGTACACAAGTGTCATGCACGGATGTTCTAGTGCCATAATATAGTGTACGTGTTCATCATACATCGGTTCGGCACGTAAAATGTAATAAATTGTATTTGGAAATGTGCGCAAAAAATGTGCAAAAATATATTCGCGGCAACTCGCGTGCCCCGCCCCGGGCGCCCCACCAGCCCCGTGAGCTTACGGCACAGGGAATGATGACGTCATGCGCCACCTTAAGGACCCCATAGCAACCAAAGTAAGTACAATTTCGAAATTCCATTGCTGTACCCATATACAGGGAGGTTTGACACTTTCAGAACAAAAAAGAATTTTTTCCAGAGAATTTATTTCTTGCGCACTGGGGGGGTGTCATATTTATAGGCCGAGCAGTTAAAGGGTTAATTTTCCTCATTTAACTCTCATTTAAGAGACAGAAATTGTCTCCTTTCAATTGACAATGAAATCCTTGTATTCATATAAAGCACAACCTAGAATTATTTCAAGGGTACAATGGTTGAAAAATGCCCATCTAAGGCGTTTAGAAAGTACTTTTTCCTTAACTTCTTCTAAATTTATTTGAATCATTATTTAACAGTGTAAAGCTATTACTAGATTTGGTTAGAATATACTGTACCTCAAAGGAACTCCAAAGAGGAGAATAACAGAGTACTACCAACCTCTTCTGAAAAGCAGTGGTGAGGGATATCAGAGCATTGGTGCGGGTATGTACCGACTTCTCCAAGGCCAGGTCCATGGCCTCGCGCACCTTCTGTTCGTACGTCTCCAGCTCTGATATTCCTTCATCTGTAAACCAAATTTAGCGTTATTACCCCTATCCCAAGTGCTCGTTAAACTGCATCGTTCTCTCGCATGAACAAGTACAGTAAACTAGCTAATTTAAGCTACTGTAATTGCAACTAGTTTCCTGATGAATTAAGCAGATTAGGTTTTTCATTTTTTTAGTAGGGGGGAGGGGGGGGAGGGGCAATTTTTGTTTTCATTAGCACTAACAATATAACTTACTTTTGCATATAGTATTTGTTTAAGTTTACTGACGTTTAAAACAATGAATTTAGCTTAAACATTAAACAGGATTTAGCTTAACGAATCAGATATTTAATTCCAAGAATAAGGCTTTACTTGCTCAAATTTATGCAAATTAAGCATCCCCCCTCCCCCACACATATATTTACCCCCCATACACACCAACACTATTAGATATACTATTTAAACTTTGTGCCCCGCCCACGGATGGTTTGGATTCACTCCTGTTACAAATGCTTCTGCAGTACTGTTTAGCCAGAGCACATGTTAGCCAGGACTTGCTGTTATTCTTGCTGCTAGCCACAGGATTGTACTTTGTCACTCATTGTGCTCTTAGACAAGACTTTTTTGGATACTTCTGAAGTCTGCTTGATTGCTCTGTTTATTGTTGGCCTCATCAGCATCTCTGCTGCTGTTTCCAGAGAAAATTGCTTGAATTTTGAAAGCAGCAAGAACTTCTCTACTCCCACTTCACCATACATTTCAATTGAAGCCCATTATCTAGCCCTTCAAGAATGTGGGCATTTTAAAAATATTTGGGCTCTTCAAAGGACAAAACAGTAGTGCTGGTGCATCAGTGTCTTTTTTCTTCTTGTAAGTAAACTGACCCTTTTGAGGTACGCCCCCTGTGACAGCATGGTGGAAACGCATTTGGACACCTTCTGGCAGGCTTGGACCTGGGTCCTTCACACTGTCTCTAAAGATCTAATTTAAACATGTTGCCTGTACCCCTCTTTTGTGTCTAGATCCTACCCAGTCATCTACCCCGTTATTTTGCACTTGGAAAGAAAGATGATCACGGTAATATGTTCCTTCTACGTTGAGTTACTGCTGTTTTCCCATAAAAAAAGAACATTCTTTACAGCCTACTTCAATTTGGATTTTTAGCTCAACCCACAAATTTCTCAACCAAATTTTAGGATGATCATCATGTTCTTGATTAACCAGGTGGTGTCAAGCCAGTGTTGGCTCATTTCCCTGGACTTAAACCATGTTTACTGACATGTGCCTATCCTCTTGCAGTTCATGGACTGTCAGGTGTTCTAAATGCGACACCTCTGTTAGGATTTTCAGGGTAAACTTTTCTACCAGGATTTTTACCAAACAAACTCGGGTGGTTCTCCATGAGCTGTATCACTAGATAATCAACATTGTGAATAATCAAGCCTTATAGTCACACACCTTGTCTCCTAATCAATAGTAATTTTCCTCATCAGCTGGTTCGTTTTGGCTTCTCCATAAATTTGGGGAGGTCACAGCTGAAGGCAACCAAGTCTCTTCATTATTAGGTATGAGCTAATTATCATGCATCAGCAATCACACAAGCTGCCTACTAGTGTACCATGAGATGGTAATCACTAAACAGTACAGTACTGCCATATTGTTCCAGGACACAGAACACTTCTAATTAAGGGGCTGTCCCAGTCAAATAGATTTTGCTTATACCAATGTGAAATTATACAATTACAGTGATAATTGGCACAAAGCAAATTCATTATTATTCAAGCCTATAATGCACGTCATTTATAAATGATTGTTCACAATCCAAATATTGTAGCACTTTTACTCTGGCCAAAGTAAAGCATTTTGTGTACATTATCTCAACATGACTGTAAATGGACAGAAGGTGCACACATTAATACAATGCAAATGAATACACAATTTGAGTATGGAATACACAACACACACCATCGGTGAGCTGAGCTGTGGAGTCAGTGCGGTCGCTGCCCACACTTACAGTGTCCTCCTCTTCACCAGCAACACCTGTCGGGAAAAACATACAATTAAAAACTAATAAAGACCAACTTTCAGAAGCATTATACAAACAGTGCAGACATTGTTGACAAGCTAATGTAGACCTCTACCTCATGCCCCCACACAAGAACTGAGAACTGACCAATTGTAACCAATTAATCTTTTACCGAGTAATTATGGGAGCAGCTTTAAAGTTGCATTCGTTACAGTAAATTCATAAGAACACTGAAAAAAGGAAACAGAAGGCATTCAATTTCAATGTGTTGGATATATAGTACACAGGTAATTATCAGAAGAAAATGCCAAGCCATTACAACTATATAGCACTTGGAAGGAATGAGGATAAGGTAAAGGATTAGGATAGAGGGAAAGTTGTCCTAATGGTTGGACAACAAAACGAATGTTGTCCAACCATTAGGACAGTCAAGGGTTGAACGCCAACCGGCAAGTAGCAAGACCGTCGCTTTACCGTCCAGCCCAAGTGGTTGGTCACATGGGCATAATGCATCAACAAAATCTTGCACATGAATCACACCCAAAACCAATAACCATTAGTGTGGGCACAATGCGAGTAGAACTACCTGTCCACTACATGAGAAGACAACAGTACTCTACTACTGTACCTAAATTCTATCATTTATAGTAAAACTTTCAGTTCAAAATACATACTACTGTAGACAAATACAGCATATTCAAAATATCTTTCCTTGCATAACACTCAATTGGGTAGTCACCAATTATAGGGCACCCGAGGAAAGAAACTCCAAGGCATATATCATTGGATAATACTAAACTGTTCTTGGGTGATAATGCAGCCCATTCTTGCGAGTGTTTCCAATGTCTAGCAACTGTCATACTATAGTGCCCTATCCTAACCTACCAGAGAATCCACCAACAATAAAAGTGACAGTATGTCAGTTTCGAGCACCGCTACCATTCTCTTGTACGACAGTTTTTGGCCTGGGGCAAGTACATGTCAAAATGCGACTTGCTGTTAAGGGGATGGGTTGGACACTACATGTTAAAAGAAAACCCCAAATTGGATACCAACACAAAGAAAATGACATTTAGCCAATTGCATTTAGTAGCTCATGCATTTCCTTATAATGATATGTAATACTCCTTGGTCGGCTAGTTGTTTATTTGGCAGGGAAAACAAAATTGACTGAGGGTTCACAACAAAGGTAATAATAGCAAGAGGGAAACTAGCTAAAAAGGAAAGCACGACCTTGTACACAAGAAAACAATTAGAAGTATACAAGCTATTGTATTTTAAGACCATAATGTTACTATATATACTGTACAGTATACAAATATCCTGTGTATAAGTGCAACTATAACCCAATATGGTTATATCAATGTTTAGTATATATAATAGGGGCAGCAACAGCCTGCAGCACCAAAATATCCCAAGTTAAGCCTGGCCCCAGGTTGGGCTTGAAGATGAAAACAACGCCCAGAACCCACTCTGGGTATACTCCAGATACTGTGCTATACATAAAGAGTTCTTGCAGGGGCAAAAAAGGTCTTGTTCTTTTTCCCTTTATTCTTATGTTCACATAACTGTATTTAAAGTACCATGTTTAGGTGATAATTAAAACCAGGATAAAAATCTGTGGTGGTTAGAGGCAAAGATGAGAAACGTCAGCTGTGACAATTATCAGCTGATTAGATAAACTGCAATACTGTTCTTGAGAAAACGAAAATAATGAACTTGACTGCTGAAGAGGGTTACCACTTAACCTGGTCAACCATTAACCACTCCTATATGGCACATTATACATGAAGGACATGTGCTAAACATTCTTATAGACAAAGCAACCATGCATTACTATTTATTCTAGATAATGAATAATTTGTGGAAGATTTAGCTAGGGTACAGTTACTTCCATGGCAATTTATCATTCCACCATTGTCTTTAGAGAGGGATCAAAATGGGATACAGACATAGGGCTAATTAAAATACCTGATCAGCATAATCTTCAGACAGATACACAAATCAAGGTTACACATGATAAGCCAAGTGTTTGGGTTTATAGCCTCGACAGTCCTCACCAAGAAGGTAACGTCCCTCTTGTGTGTGTGTGATGAAACCCCAATCACATTCTTGCCCATGCATGTAGTTTGCTATTATTAAATACATGTTCTTTTACACACAGTACTCAACTGTACAACACTCCATAACCTAAGGAACCCAGACTACTTTATGCTGAACCTGGCCACAATTCATGGCTTATTCATATACTGTATGTAGATATTTACAATTTTTTGGCTATTTACTACAACATTTTTGGGATAAGTGTAGATTAATGTTAAATAATAGTTATAATTCATTATGTTGGGGAAAGGCAGTCCCTGTACCTTTCACAGCTGGTGCACTAACAAGGTGGGCACCCAACAGGTACCCAGCACACCTTCCACAGCTGGTGCACTAACAGCTGGTGCACTAACAGCTGGTGCACTAACAAGGTGGGCACCCAACAGGTACCCAGCACACCTTCCACAGCTGGTGCACTAACAGCTGGTGCACTAACAGCTGGTGCACTAACAGCTGGTGCACTAACAAGGTGGGCACCCAACAGGTACCCAGCACACCTTCCACAGCTGGTGCACTAACAGCTGGTGCACTAACAGCTGGTGCACTAACAGCTGGTGCACTAACAAGGTGGGCACCCAACAGGTACCCAGCACACCTTCCACAGCTGGTGCACTAACAGCTGGTGCACTAACAGCTGGTGCACTAACAGCTGGTGCACTAACAAGGTGGGCACCCAACAGGTACCCAGCACACCTTCCACAGCTGGTGCACTAACAGCTGGTGCACTAACAGCTGGTGCACTAACAGCTGGTGCACTAACAAGGTGGGCACCCAACAGGTACCCAGCACACCTTCCACAGCTGGTGCACTAACAGCTGGTGCACTAACAAGGTGGGCACCCAACAGGTACCCAGCACACCTTCCACAGCTGGTGCACTAACAAGGTCGGCACCCAACAGGTACCCAGCACACCTTCCACAGCTGGTGCACTAACAGCTGGTGCACTAACAAGGCGGGCACCCAACAGGTACCCAGTACACCTTCCACAGCTGGTGCACTAACAGCTGGTGCACTATACAACCTGGTACCAATAAATGTGTAACCACTCTCACCCTATTTACAAAGGTCAAGATATACTCAACTTAAGAAGCTGAGGTGAAAGGTGCCTGCCTATGCCTCCACATCTCAGAATGTAACAGACTCAAGACAAATGTCAAAAGGCTTCCCATCGTACTACATTACTTACCAACTGACCAAAGTGCATAGTCGGCTGTGAAACATTTCAAGATTAAGCCCCACAACCTGGACACTATTGTAAAATATATAACTACTGCACCATTCACTGCTTTTTTGCTCTTTAACCAAAATTTTAGACCTTATTTCTAAGTGTAACCTCTGCACTGTGCACCTTTTAAAATGACATTCCCATGGTGCACCAAAAATCAATTATTCCAAAAAGAGTATTTGTGTTTTGGTATTGTTAACTAGCCTGAGGGGGGGGGGGAGGCCTGTCAGCTGAATGAACAGCGCTTCGGATTCATAGTCCTGAGGTTCCGGGTTCGATCCCCGGTGGAGGCGGAAACAAATGGGCAGAGTTTCTTTCACCCTGATGACCTTGTTCACCTAGCAGTAAATAGGTACCTGGAAGTTAGACAGCTGCTACAGGCTGCTTCCTGGGGGGGGGGGGTGTAACATCCTGGAAAATGAACTGCAATCAGTTAACAGCCAGGCCACAAATTACTACTGTTGGATTAACAGGACAAGCAATTAAGAATTATAGTCAATTGTCCTTTCCTGCTGAAGGCTTGAACCTTGGCAGACATTGCTCACATGGAAAGTGGGTCACTGATGTGGTACAAACCAATAGCCCATAAAATTGAGGTAAAGGTCTGAAAACCTCATTTGACCTTCTGCCATTTATTGAGATCAAGGGGGTTAGAATAGATTTAATAGAGGATATACATTGTTGATTGCTTCGTATGTTTCAGTGCCCATCTGCCCACTTATTTTTGAATGTATTGTATAGACCAAGTTCCCAGTAGTCCCAATAGGGAATACACACACACAATCATATATTTATCGCACACTTCCAACCAACTCTTTCACTCCAGCATGTTACTTTTGGTGTGTGGTCAAATGACACACACGACAGTATGGCAAAGCCCATTTCCCAATTATCAAAACTGCACATACCATTGGGACATACAGTACTGTATTAGCATATGTTAGGCTGTATTAGGTTAGGTCTTAAAATCTCTTGTTAGGAAGGGAAGGGAACTATCAGGGAATGAGGGGGGAAGTGACAAGTCATTACGATTATATAGCACTGGGAAGGGGTCAGGATAAGGATTTGGGATGGGACGGCGGGAAGGAATGGTGCCCAACCACTTGGATGGTCAGGGATTGAAGGTTGACCTGCATGAAGTGAGACCGTCGCTCTGCCATCCACCCCAGGTGGTTGGGTCGTTGTGATAGGAACATCTTAAAATCTGTTGTTAGGTATGTTTTCAAATCGTGTGTACAATGTGACTAGTTTCCAAACATACTCTTTAAACATTAAGGTACTTTTTAATTTAAATTATGCACTCTTATTTGTTTTAAATTACAGCATTGATGAATTAGTTAGAGAAAACATTAGCATATACAGTATCTTTATACTTTTAGTAAGTTAAGCTTAATAAGCTTTATAGAGGCCAATACGGAGCCCCCATCATGTACCCCCCCCCCCCATATGGTGGGGGTCAAGTCACCTCACACACAACACATCCCCCAACAGACTTTACAACCACCTTAACCTTACCCAAGCCAGCCTAACCCCCCAAGCCAATACATATTACCTTAACAATATATATATATATATATATATATATATATATATATATATATATATATATATATAATATATATATATATATATATATATATATACTGTATATACGCTTCCTGACAACAGGACAAAACAACGTGGTCAAAGAGGCCTGTTTAACCCCGCAGTCCCACCACTGGTCAGTAGTGTTTACGGGCTCACCATAGCCTGTGCTACTTGGAACTCTGTTCCAGGTAGCGAATCTTTAACAACAACAATAGTCAGTAGTGTTCAACACACAACACAATGGTCCCGACCATTCAAACTCGTGTCCGTTGGCTTAGAAAAGTTGTGATAAAAGTTACATAAGAATGAAGGTAACTGAAGCCCTATTGGCCATTCGAGGCAGCTTCTATTCATATCCACCCTCAACCTCATTCATTACAAGTGAAGTAATCTAATTAGAGAACTGTAGGTAATGTTACAGTAGTCATAAGACAAGAAAACTTTGGCATGAAGGTTGATAGGCCTCGATAACCTTCCCGCGGCTCATGTACCTTAATGACCCCTCTTGCCGCCCATAGGCCTTCACTAAAAACACAACATTAGCGGGGAATAACGGAGAAAAGGGACTTGAAAACGCCATAAACACACCCGGAACTGTGACGGCCGTGGCTGCTGCTGCGGCGGCGGCGGCGGCAGCCTTCCTCGAGACCTTCTTCTCTCGTGGCATGTTTCCCGGCGCACACACGCTAGTTCACTACGATTTACACCACTTCACGAAGGCAGAGTCCTGGGATTCCTAAAACAACACCAATATATTGCCTGGGGGAAGAATGAAAAATATTGTGGCTCCAAAACCATACGCATCGTGTCCAAGAGCTCGACTGAATCGTGAGATTCACGATATGGCGGCGCTCGGGCCTCGTCGCTTGCGCCACCTCTTGTCGTACTCGCCATATTTACACACCTTACGCCATCAATACCTTGATATATATATCTTATATCCTCATTAATATAAATTATATATTGACTTTTCCTTCCTTATTCATTTTAACTTCAGATATATTAATTCAATCAATATAAATAAGGTAATAGTTGTGTGTCAACACGTTGTATATATATATATACACGTACACCGTTTTAATTAATCTCTTCATGCAAATGCATTAACTTAAAATTCAAATTTATATTTATCTTAATAATAAAAGGGGTTAATAATATCACCGAAATAAGTAGTTATGGGTGAAGAATGATTCGAAAAAAGCCGGAATTATCGTGTATGTGAGTAATCGATGGCAACTGGCCCAAGGTTGACTACAAGGCCGCCAACACTACCTCCCTTGGGCTTCTAATTTATCTAAAATCGTCTCAACTAACTGCTAAAATCACTCTAGAAATGCGCATATAAATTTCCGCTGGTGGCATTTCACATTTTACACCAGACGAACTAATCCCCGCGGGGTTAAATTACTTTATTATGGAGAATTTGTATTGAGAGGGAGCGAGTGTTGCGTCATCGTAGATTAAGAAACCTGACACCTGTGCTGGCTACCTTATTATCGCCTCATTGTGTCTTATTATTGCTTTATTATGTCTTATTATTGCTTTATTATGCCTTATTACCTGAATTTACATGAGGGGGCTACTAACACTGGAGGTATCGATGTGAACAGGAGCCGGCGGCTTGTCAAAGTTCCCCCTATTTGTCCTGATGATATTAAATATAAATATATAAATAATAATAAATATAAATATGTTTATTCAGGAAAGGTACATACATAAAGTGATTTTACATAAGTGGATTTATAGATAGAGCTAGTACATACAATGCCTAAAGCCACTATTACGCAATGCGTTTCGGGCAAGAAAACATTAATATCTAAACTTAATACTAATTGAGCAAAAAGAATAATATGTATTGAGAACAGATACAAATAAAGATAAAAAAAGGGGGGGGGGGAACATGACTGAAAAAGCAGCATAAATACAATAGGTAGACAAACAGCGTTGAATAAAAATATTGAATATTAGTCAAAGTTGATTTTTTTTTGTATTGAGGCAGCTAGGTATTTTCTCCCGTGATTTCATGTATTTTGGGGTCAACTTTTTTGTCATATACATCAACGACAGATGAGAATATTACAAACCACATCATCAAATTTGCAGGTGACATGAAGATCTGTGGTAAAGTGGGAAGGGAAAATGATATTGAGATATTATCTACATGAACTCCACAAATGATGAGATGACTGGCAAATGCTTTTTAATGTCAAATGCAAGACTTTTGCCTGTGGGGCATAACAATCCATGTTACAACTATCACATTAACAGCATTACCTAACAACAGATTGATGGAGAAAAGGACCTTGGAGTCAGAATGCAGCATTCACTGAAAGTTGCACAACAAGTGGGAGTGGCAGTAAAAAAAAACTAACCAAATCCTGTGAATAATCAAGCGTACTTTTACCTCTAAGGGAAAAAAGGTAGTCATTCAACTGGGTTATTGCATCCGGGCTTGGAGACCTCCTCTTCAGAAAGACCTAGCTGCTCCGGAGATGGTGCAACACCGGCAATAAAAATCATTCCAGAACTAAGTCTTCTCTCTTATCAGAAACGACTGAGGCCCAAGGGGCAAACAACACTACAAACCAGACATGACATGGCTGATCTCATTGTAACTTTTAAATACTGAACAATTTGGAGGATATTGATCCAGACAGCTTCTTCAAAAAGGTCAGATGTAACACACAAGGAACAACGGGTTCAAGCTCAACAAGTCACAATGTAGGACAGAAAACAGGAGCTGCTTTTTCTCCCATAGGGTTATAAACCCATGGAACCGCCTACCCGCCGGAGCTGTAAACGCCAAAACTCTGTTGGGTTTTAAAATACAGCTGGAACAGATCATCAGGGCAAATGGAGGGACCTTTGACATGCCGCCGGCTTCCTGTCCTTGTCGCGGCCACTAGTATTAGTGCCCCTCAGGTAAATTCAGGTAAAACCGTTGCTTGTGCTACATCTGAATTATCTAACCATTTGAAGAAATTGTCCGGATCAACATCCTCCAATTTTTTTCAGTATTTTAAGTTTCGATGCCACAGTTGACTTAGTTGACTTCGTTCCTAAGTTGACTTAGCTCTGGAATGATTTTTGTTGCCGGTGTTGCACCATTTCCAGAGCAACTATATCTTTGTGATGATGAGATCTCCATACATTTTCACAGTCTCCGTGGTGTAATGGTAAGACACTCGCCTGGCGTTCCGCGAGCGCTATGTCATGGGTTCGTATCCTGGCCGGGGAGGATTTACTGGGCGCAATTCCTTAACTGTAGCCTCTGTTTAACGCAACAGTAAAATGTGTACTTGGATGAAAAACGATTCTTCGCGGCAGGGATCGTATTCCAGGGCCTGCCCGAAACGCTACGCGTACTAGTGGCTGTACAAGAATGTAACAGCTCTTGTATATATCTAAAAAAAAATGAACATAGTAATAATCCAAATGGGGACGCAGCAGAGATTTATACAATTGAATCACTTCCTTCTTTTCCCTAAAGTCAAGGGTACGCTTGATTATTCCAAGGGTTTGGTCAGTTTTCTTCGACTGCTGCTCCCACCTGTTGCGCAACAATCAGTGAATTTAATTTTATGAATTTCTTTCTTTAATAAGCACCCCATACCCATCCCGTGGGCGGAGGTGGAAAGGGTTACAGAGGCACGTAATTGGTTCGGGAACTGAACCACATGGTTCATTTAGCTAAGCAAGTGACGATCTTTTGAACCTAGTTACCTATCTTCAAGAGGAAGCTAGATTGTTTCCTTCAAGGAGTGCCAGACCAACCGGGCTGTGGTGGGTATGTGGGCCTGCGGGCCGCTCCCACAGGCACATTCCATGTGTCTGTAGTTTCCTTGCCAATCCTACATGTGGTACCTTATTAAAGGCTTTCCCAAAATCCATGTATCCATGTTCCGATATCCACCGGAAGTCCGGTGGATGTAGAAGCTTGTCCGGTCGGCAAAGTGGCGTTGTTCTTTGGCAGCTGGGAGACTGCTCCAGTATTTTCGTGTTTGTTTGTCGTCAGAGATATATAAGGTTAGTTCTGTCCGGCTAATAAATGGCATAGATTTCACTTTGTCTTAGGTTTATTTAATTCTGATGGAGTTCTCGGGATAGCGTTGCTAATGAACAGCCCTTAGGGTGTTCACAAGTGGAGTTCTCGGGATAGCGTTGCTAATGAACAGCCCTTAGGGTGTTCACAAGCAATCCAAGGAGGCATCAACTATTTAAGAGCATATGCTTTGTTAAGTCATCAGTTCTATCATCCATTCAGAGTTAATATATGGGATGGGATCCATAGGAGATAAACTGATGTTTTTATTGTATCTGCCTTTCTTCAGCACAAGCTTATTATAGATGTTTTAGGGGAGTTGAGTGCAATCAGAGCTTTTTTTTGCAGGGATATTCCTGCTCGGGCCCTAAGCCTCTGGCTGGCCCACTAAGTGTTGCTTGTTTCTGTTTTACTTGGGCGGAGTATGAGTATTTATGACTCGTATGGTCGCTTCAGTAAGATTTTGTCCCATGTGGTTAACAACTTCTGCTCTGTTGAATCTAAGTTGAAATCTTAATTAAGTAACAGTTAGTTATGGTTACAGTATCAAACGCCTTTCTCAGGTCAATGAAGAGTCCAACCGGAAACTCACTTTTGTCAAGGGCTGAGTAGATTAAGTCAAGCAGACAAACAGTTGCATCATTGGTACTCTTTTGAGAGCGGAAGCCAAACTCACAGGGACTTAGTATATTGAATTTTACGAGATAGGAGTAGAGCTGTTTGTAAATACATTTTTCAAATATTTTTGATAAAGGTAGATTTGATATGGGTTTGCAATTATTTGTGTGTGCCGTGTTACCTCCTTTATGAACTGGGGAGTTACTCTTGCTTTTTTAAGGAAGTCAGGGAAGGTATGACACTCTAGAGATTTATTGAACAGCAGAGCTATGGGTGGTGCAAGGGAGCTATGGGTGGTGCAAGGGCATGGGAGGCGCTCTTGTATAACATGGATGGTATTTCACTAATGTTCCCAGCTTTGATTTTTTTTATGAGTGATTGATGGACACAGCATCTGTAGGGCCGATCGTGAGAGGAGAAGAGGGTTTAAATAGCTACCTGAAAGATATGTGGTAATATGTAATATGGTAACATTTCAGAAGTTCTGTAACTTTTCGAGAAAAAGTTGAATTCATTGTTGAACTGTAGGATTTCCTAGTTCCATAATCCGCCTACCAAGAATTTAGTATTCAACATCGCCATTTATGCCGTGCCCATTTGTCACTTACAGATTGCTATATAAGTACTATTATAAACATCAGTGCCTACAGTATCCAAGGTCACTAATGAATTAAACATTTGCTTGACAACTCCTTTGAATGTGATATTAAGAGAGAATTGGGATCTGATTGTAGATACTCTAAAGCCTTAAATTCTGTTTTATACTTTAGTAAATTTACTGTACAATTAAATAACAATAATTGTCACTTTATCAAATTTGTATTGGATCACGGTGTTTTCAAGCCAATTTAAACATGCATCGATAGTTCACTTTGGGCAGGTGATAATTAATTTCAGCATTAGGAATTATACATACACTGCATGTTACAATATATTTATTTTATATATCAAATACACATTTCATTATTTATAATTGTCATCGATTTGGCTATTTAAGAAGTCATCGACTAGGCTTTTGTTTGCAACATTAGAATAGGCTTTTAGGCCCATAACAGGCAAGCCCTATTTAATCCACTCCTATTACATATCTACCTAACCGATTTATTATTAAAACTTGTTATAAGATGGTTGTATCAAAGTACCAACCGGCAGCCAATTTCACCCTATTACCACCCAAACCAATGATGTGGACCAGGGCCCAGTTATGTGGACCAGTGACTAATGATGTGGACCAGGGCCCAGTTACGTGGACCAGTGACTAATGATGTGGACCAGGGCCCAGTTATGTGGACCAGGGCCCAGTTATGTGGACCAGTGACTAATGATGTGGACCAGGGCCCAGTTTATTTGGACCAGGCCCCAGTTATGTGGACCAGTGACTAATGATGTGGACCATGGCCCAGTTATGTGGACCAGGGCCCAGTTATGTGGACCAGTGACTAATGATGTGGACCAGGGCCAGTTATGTGGACCAGGGCCCAGTATGTGGACCAGGGCCCAGTTGTGGACCAGGGCCAGTTATGTGGACCAGGGCCCAGTTATGTGGACCAGGGCCCAGTTATGTGGACCAGGGCCCAGTTATGTGGACCAGGGCCCAGTTATGTGGACCAGGGCCCATTATGTGGACCAGGGCCCAGTTATGTGGACCAGGGCCCAGTTATGTGGACCAGGGCCCAGTTATGTGGACCAGGGCCCAGTTATGTGGACCAGGGCCAGTTATGTGGACCAGGGCCCAGTTATGTGGACCAGGGCCCAGTTATGTGGACCAGGACCCAGTTATGTGGACCAGGGCCCAGTTATGTGGACCAGGACCCAGTTATGTGGACCAGGCCCAGTTATGTGGACCAGTGACTAATGATGTGGACCAGGGCCCAGTTATGTGGACCAGTGACTAATGATGTGGACCAGGGCCCAGTTATGTGGACCAGTGACTAATGATGTGGACCAGGGCCCAGTTATGTGGACCAGGGCCCCAGTTATGTGGACCATTGACCAATGATGTGGACCAGGGCCCAGTTATGTGGACCAGGGCCCAGTTATGTGGACCAGGGCCCAGTTATGTGGACCAGTGACCAATGATGTGGACCAGGGCCCAGTTATTTGGACCAGGGCCCAGTTATGTGGACCAGTGACCAATGATGTGGACCGGGCCCAGTTATGTGGACCAGTGACTAATGATGTGGACCAGGGCCCAGTTATGTGACCAGTGACTAATGATGTGGACCAGGGCCCAGTTATGTGGACCAGGGCCCAGTTATGTGGACCAGTGACCAATGATGTGGACCAGGGCCCAGTTATGTGGACCAGGGCCCAGTTATGTGGACCAGGGCCCAGTTATGTGGACCAGTGACTAATGATGTGGACCAGGGCCCAGTTATGTGGACCAGTGACTAATGATGTGGACCAGGGCCCAGTTATGTGGTCCAGGGCCCAGTTATGTGGACCAGTGACCAATGATGTGGACCAGGGCCCAGTTATGTGGACCAGTGACCAATGATGTGGACCAGGGCCCAGTTATGTGGACCAGTGACTAATGATGTGGACCAGGACCCAGTTATGTGGACCAGTGACTAATGATGTGGACCAGGGCCCAGTTATGTGGACCAGTGACTAATGATGTGGACCAGTGACTAATGATGTGGGCCAAGGCCCAGTTATGTGGACCAGTGACCAATATGACAAGAGACCAGGGACATATGACCAGTGATCAATGACGATGGACCAATGCTTAGTAACGGTCATTAGTGACGCATGATAAGGGACCATTAACCTATGACTATAGAGACCAATGACCAGGGAGCAGTGACAGTAACACAAACAAGGATCAATGGTGTCAAGCTCAACAAGCCACAATGTATGATGACTGAGAACAGGAGATGTTGCTTCACCCACAGGGTTATAAACCCCGTGGAACCGCCTACCCGCCGAAGACGCATATGCCAAAACCTCTGTTAAATTTTAAAATCCAACTGGAAAAGGATGATCAAGGTAAATGGGGGAACGTTTGACAAGCCGCCGGCTTCCTGTCCTTGTTGAGGCCACTACAGTGTTAGTGACCCTCAGGTAAATACAGGTAACAATGACCTGTGACCAATGACCTAAGACGTGTGAAATCCGTATTGACGAATGACCAGCACTGATCAATATTGTCGTAATTCTTCCTTTAATTAAATACCTTACAATTTCATTCAATAATTTGCCATCATGTCTTATTTTAACAAGTTAAATATTGCACTAGACCCCCAGAGATATGGTGTATAATATCAAGTGGTGCCTTGATCGTACGTCTGGCAGCGGGAGACGCTGAGGAATGATAGCCCTGGTTCAGCCATTCAATAATACATAGTCTGTATACACGGGTACACATTGCTCTATGTATATAACACCTTTCTCAAGCCCAATGGAATACAGCTCAAGTGACTAGTGCTAGTTTGGGACTATTACTAGCTATACCAATTGTTCAGTAGCTCTCTCAGTGTCGTATGGTCCTTGTATCAAGTGGCCGCTGTAGTTAATATTCCGAATATCTTTAGTTTGTCTTATCTGAACAATCTTGGTGAGGAAGATGTCTGAGGAGACGTGTGAGAAGGACGCCCAGGGGGAGAACACCCAGCTGGACTACGACAAGAACACCAGCAAGGGGGAACTAGCCGTGAAGGTCATATGTCTGGGGGACAGTGCTGTCGGCAAGTCCAAGTAGGTCTTGTCTGGTTGGACTTGACTATTACCTAGCTTGACCTGTTGTTTGTGTACCTGAATTGACCTGACTGTACCTTAATTTGCCTGACTGTACCTGAATTGACCTGACTGTACCTTAATTTGCCTGACTGTACCTTAATTTGCCTGATTTTACCTTAATTTGCCTGATTTTTACCTTAATTTGCCTGATTTTACCTTAATTTACCCAATTTTACCTTAATTTATCTTAATTTGCTTTAATTTATCCAATTACCTGATTTTACCTTAATTTATCCGCATTTACCTAATTTTGTACTTTATTGTATTGTAACACCTTTGTGTTATCTAACCATTTTCCAATGTTTTAATGTCATTGTCGGTGAGGTCTAAATACAATACTGTATTAGAAATACTAGTACTGTATTCCCTCAACAACAAATATTAAGACGTTTTGAGCTGAAGTGCAGTTTTAGGTCTGCCTCTCCTCTGTCATGCACACTTAAGAGTACCGCAAGGTATTATTCGGTTAAATAAATACAAAAAAATCATAAATTGAATCGGAATTTATCCGAGAGCCGCCAGTGGCCTCTATGGGGAGAAGAAGGTGGCGGCTCGTCGCAGGTGCCACCATTAAATGTTGTTGTCTGCTTTATAGACTTGTGGAGCGGTTTCTGATGGACGGCTACCAGCACCAGCAGCTGTCCACGTTTGCTCTCACCTTATACAGATATCGCACCAAGGTGGAGAACACAGATGTATTAGTAGGTTAGTACGATTATCTTTATTTACATAATAATAAGAATATTGTAGTCATATAGCATATAATGCATTTTAGATGTTAAAGTGGTTTCATAGTGGGTTAAGTATATTGTTTATTATATAAAGCAGCTGGGTTATCTTATCTTGAGATGATTTCGGGGCTTAGTGTCCACGCGGCCCGGTCCTCGACCAGGCCTCCACCCCCAGGAAGCAGCCCGTGACAGTTGGCTAACTCCCAGGTACCTATTTACTGCTAGGTAACAGGGGCATAGGGTGAAAGAAACTCTGCCCATTGTTTCTCACTGGCGCCCGGGATCGAACCCAGGACCACAGGATCACGGGTCCAGTGTTCTGTCCGCTCAGCCACCGGCTCCCCTTTACATATAGTATTTTGGCCATTAGACTTTTATGGCTATAATAAAAGCTTATTACTGTATAACTTCGCCGACTTCCTGTCCTCGTCGAGGCCACTAGTGTTTGTGGCCCTCGGGTCAAAATTTGCTATTTGTGTTTTGCCAAGGTTGTTCATAGGTATAGTGTTAGCCGTGAGAGGATAAACAGTATCAATGACTTCTATTTTTTTATTTTATTTATTTATACGTATATGCAAGAGTTTTCACATTCTTGTTCTCTAAATGTAGTCTTGTTCCTAAGGAGCAAGATACAGCCCATCCTCCACAATTAACAGCACTTTGAGCAACTGTTGGGGGAACATACACGCATGGGCTTTTGTACCCCTAAAAGATTAACGTTTTGTACTACAGTATTATGATACATACTTCAAGTACCATGCTAGAAAGTGGATGGTATAGTAACTATACAACCTAACCCAATAGAACATTTCCTAGGCTCAATTAGGCAATCCTAGACCTAATGCATGTTGTCTTTGGCCTGATATAGTTCGTGTGTGTTGTTCTTGACCCTAGGAAAGTTTACAGGACTTTTGGTTGTTGCCTTTTTCAGTCTTTAAATTTTTTAGAAGGCCATTCAGAGGTTAGATGTTGGTAAGTTAGAACTCTGGTACATGTAGAGTACCACTGTATTCAGGTCTCAAATATCTCCAATGAAATTCATAATATCTAAAAAAAACTTTTTTTTTAGATATGTACAAGAGTTCTTACATTCTTGTATTCTTTGTATATTCCCAATTTCAGATTGATTTTCCTCTGATAAATTTAGACTTTCTGATATACAAGTAATTTTTTTGTTACAAAAGGTGTTTCATCATATTTTAATGGATTGAATATGAATATGCCTTAGTACCTACTTTCCATAGTAAGAAATAATTTTTTTGCATAAAAAAGTTACTGTATCTTCACGCATAATTTCTCAAAATATTTGTATTAGTGGTTTTAGGCATAGTTTTGCCTACCTATGAATCCAACAGTGTGTTTGTTTCCTTGTGTGTATAGATCAGACTGATACTGTATTGATATCAATATCAACATATTGATCTGATATGTTAGATCAATGATTTGCCAAATGTTTCTAACATTCTTAAACCTATACTATTTGCAGACGATACTACCTTTGTCTATTCTGACCCCAATCCCCCCACATACACTAAATAATATTGTCAACAATGAATTAAACACAAGTCCACTCTTGGATGTCAACTAACAAACTTACACTAAACATAGAAAAAACCTTATGCATTTTATTTGGTAGTAAATCGTCAAATCAAATTCAGCTTCAGTTAGACAATGTTAACATTACCAATAAAAATGAGGAGAATTTCCTTGGACTATACATAGACAAGGGACTGAACTTCAGCACCCACATGCCACACAGCTAAAAAAATTGAAAAAATGGTCGGTATACTGTACTTTCTAAAATCAGATATTATGTTCCCCACTCTGCTCTCCTTTCATTATAGTATGCACTAATCTATTTCTATCTAACATACGGGGTCTGTGCATGGGTTTTAACCACTGCAAATTACCCCAATGTTTTATGATATCACTCTGCAAAAATCTGCTATCAGAACTCTAACAAACTCTGTCTTCAGACAACACACAGTCCCTCTATTTAAGTCCCTTAACATGCTAAACATACACTCCACACATTCTCATGTGCTTTCTACATGCACAAAACCTTGTTCCTAAATGCTAAACTTGATCTGAAACTTTTTCTTGATAGATGTAATAGAACCCATGTGCACCACACCAGAAATAAATATCTCTTTGATATCTCCTGTCAAACTAAATCTGTGCAAACACTCCATGCAATTAAAAGGACCCAGTCTTTGGAACTCACTCCCTGATGAATTTAAAAATTGTCCAACCCTTCCCCTGTTCAGAAGTAAAAGCAAAAAGTATCTAATTTCATCCTCATAGTTTCCTACCTTGTTCTTAAAACTCACACTGTATCTTGTACTATCCACTTCCCAATATTAGTACAGTACTTAAATTAAGACATATATATATCCTTACCAGTGTAATCATCACTGTCAACTTATGTTGTAGTTATTTGTTGATATAAAAACCTTGCTACAACGTACCCTTTCATCTTACCTGTAATGTTAGATTAAAGACTTGCCCGAAACGCTATGTGTGTTAGTTGCTTTGCATGAATGTAAAAATACCAATCTTATGTAATCTCGCCAACCCATTGTACCTTCTTGCAAATATATTATGTATGTTTTTATGTACTTTTGCCTAAATAAAATGTTTGTTTTATGATAATGTAGTGTAAATTTGTCTAGATGAAACTGAAGGGATGTCAGAGCCGCGTGTGCCGTGAAAAATGTTTTGCAAGAAAAAATCCCAAGATCGTGATTTATCTGTAAGAAAATATTGAGGTCATACAAAGGGATTGAACCCACATCCCGGGACTTGCCAGGCACATGCAGTACATGGTTCAGTAAGTAGTGTACGAGGCCAGGGATGCCGACTCTCTCCCATCGTATTGCCTCAATATTTTCTCAAGAATGCTTGTTTAGTGACTTGCTGCTCCCAGCCATATGCTAACTGGGCATTTTGCTCATTCACAATAAAATACAGTACAGTACCATAGACTAACTATTGTATGAATACAGTACACTGTTTACTACTGTACAGTATTATGTCTTTTCTGGCATAATTTTGTTCCAGCCATTTTGAATGTGTTATTTGGCCATATATTTGTGATAAGTTACCTTATACAGTAGTTCCCATAATCAGGGCAAGGAACAGTGTAAGGCTTATCCAGGCCAACTGCTGACTTCTACGCAGGATGCAAATTACCTAGCTTCCAAGTACGGTACATACTATTGCTGCTAGGGGGAACAACGGCATCAGGTGAAAGGAAATGTGTTGAACTCACTCTGACCTGCCCGAGGGTCAAACCTGGGGTTCACGGTTGTGAGCCGAGGACATAGACTACTGTGCTATAGGACCCACACTGTTCAAGGTCCTAAATGAATCAGTACAATACCAGTATGATGCACCAAATAATTTAATGTGTAGCTAAAACTAACTTGCAATACTGTATTTAAATTATATACTGTACAGCATCACTGGGTTTCTTTAAATTTTTCCAGATTTTTGGGACACAGCAGGACAAGAGAGGTTTCAGACAATGCATCCGTCATACTATCATCAGGTGAATTTACAAAACAGTACATGATGTTGTACAGTACAATTTACTCCCACTTGACCTATTTTGAATGTTTGAACCCACTTTTGAACTAGTCTAATATTAGACTCCTTATACTGTAGCTATAAATTTGTTGTAGCTGAAGTTTCCTATTGTCTATCAAACATTAAAATGTTTTTGTTACTGTAGTGAAAATGGTAGAACACAGTTTGTACACATTTTCATTAAAAAACCCAGTGTTGAATGTACAGTAATGAAGAGCCAGTTTCTAGGGAGTGAGCTCAAGAGGCTCCCTGAAGCTATATGGTGTCCCATCTACTGTGCCAGACAGCATCACCTGTGTAGTTTTAAGCCTACCGAAGACCAGAGCCTGAACCTGGCCCACCCCCCCTCACAGAGGCACAGGGGGTGGTGACATTTCACCACCTCACCAGAAAAGGCATCCAGAAAGTCAGCAAGTCAAAACAAACCACTGTAGAGTTTAAGAGAGACCAAAGCATCGAAACCTGCCTGATGAACTTCCCCATTTACGTCAGCAAACTATCAAATCTCTCGAAACTAGTATAAGCATGTTTGCTCACCCCCCCCCTCATCCTTTCCCCACTTGTTTGGGGGTAAAGGGAAAGTAACTTACCTCCTTCAAGAGTCTGAGCTCTCAGTTCTGGAGCAGATGTACACACAAGACCCACCATGACTACCTGGATGGGAGGGGAGGAAATCAAGTAGCCACTGAGGGGTGGCCCACATATTGTCATTATATTTGGGCCGCCTCGCATATCAACAGGACATGTTGGCCCATTCATTAGATTTGGCTTGGTCTCTTACCCTTTTCTCTGCCTCCCCCTTTTTGCCTCTCCACTATCCCAAGGATGTCATTGCATAGGTTTTGTCTGCAGTAGCTTTCTCTGGCTGCTCCATTGTTCATTTCTTTGCTTTCCCTGGGTTTTGCCCTCATCAGAGGCAGTCGGGTAGGGTGGAAACCTTGCCATCCTACCCTGTTGGTCAAGGTAGGCCCTTAGGTGGGACTGATTCTCAAGCCGTTGCACTTCCTGATGCAAGTTCATCCTCTGCTTGACATTCCAATTGCATGTAGTGGAAGGTTGGTTCTGCTCATGGTTTATGCTGGTCCTTTCACAGTTTGTCTTCTTGATGCTGCCATGACGGGGTCATGAGCATTTGGTACATTTTGTCAGTTCCTGGTCATATGATTTGTTGTCTTTTTGGGTTCTCTCTCTCGACCTGCAGTGGTGTTGGTTGGTCTCTCCTGTTCCTGGGGTTGGGTCATGCTGGTCAGGAGTCCTCCCTGACCTCCCTAGCACTTCATTATGCATTGTGGGTTGATTGGACTTGGGTGTGGTCGAAATGACCTTGCCCCTCTGGTGTGTGTCCTGGTTGTTCCCAGTTCCAAAGCATGATTCAGTGGACCTGTGAAACGTCCTCAGTTCAGGGATTGGCTAGATTTTGTTGTAGGGTGTCAGGCTTACCACTTCACGGTTCTTTCCTGCGGCTTGAATCTGGCTCCCTGTGTGTTTAACACGTTAGCACAGGTTGTGGTGGCCTGGCTACATTTCAGAGGATCTTCTGTTTTCCTACATTGACAACTGGCCAGTGTGGGTGGCCAGTCAGTTCATGTGTCAGCTGGCCAGGGATCTGGGCCTTTTCCAGCTCGCCAGGTTTAGGTTGCTGGTGCACTGGAGGAAGTCCCAGTTGGTTCCATCCCAGGTTCGGACATGTCTAGGTCTCATTTGGGACTCTTAGTTGGTTTCTATCCTTGCCTCTGGATGTCTTGCTCTGCCTGCAGCTTTATTGCCATCAGATGTTGGATCAGGCCTGGGTGACTCTTGTTGGCAGAGCAATTGTGCTGGAGCCTGAATTTTGCCTGTATAGTATTTCCTCTGTGCAGGGTTTGGCTCTGGGCATTGTATTGGTTTCTCTGGTTCTGCACATTTCACCACTGTTGGGATCAGTGGGTTCATGCCCTATTACACACAGAAATCACAATAGCGTCAAATGAACAAATGCCCCACTCACCCTTTGCCATCTCTTGCATTACTGGCTTCCCCTTTGGGCTCTTTGGGGCTCAGTTCCATGGTACCATCCTCCTCTGTCATTTGGCTTTGGTTTTTCTCTCTTTGCCTCGGTTTATGGTTTTCTCCTCGGCTTGTGATATCTTTCTACAGGCTGTCTTTTTGTTGACGCTCTCTTCTGTCTGTAGGGTTTGGAAGCTTCAGGCTTTTCACTGAAGGTGGGGGGAGGGGGTTCTGTTTATTTGGCCCTGATGCTAACTAGCCACAGAAAACAAAAACTGGGGGATACCCTCCAGAAACTCTTCATTGAAGTACTTTAGTGAAATGCCTGTTTCAGGAGGGAAGTGGGGGGATGGAGGAAGTGAATCTCCAGATTTGTTGGTTCTTTGTGGGGTTGTTCATCAGCTCCAGAACTGAGATTGGAAGCTGGTTGAGTGCTGGGCCAGGGTGCCTGGTGGGGGTAATTGGTACTGCTGAGTTTTGAGCTAGTTTGTGGAGTTTTTGGTGGTTACAAGGCTTCATTTTCTGTGAACCTTCCTGTTGTTTATAAAGCTTCGCTGACTTTCTGGAGGTTTTTGCTAGTGTGTTGGCAATTCAGCCTCACACGGGAGACATCTCCTGTCACTCAGAGTGCACTCGCACCTCCACAGATCTCCAGTATCGGCTCTTAATACTGGTAATGGCTCAAAAGGGCCACCACTTACGGGCTATTCATGCCCGTGCCACCTTTTGGGTGGCTTAATCTTCATCAATCAATCTTCATCAATCGGGTTGGCAAATTGTCACTTGCTTCCTTTATGAGGGCACCAGGTTCTGGCTCCAACCCCCGTAAGGCTGAACAGGTCGTCCGTGATTAATACGACCTTTTAATATGGAGCAATATTGGCAAAATAGCTTTAGGGAGCCATTGGGGCTCCTCCAGAAAGAGGCATTTCATAACATTCAATGCTGAGACTTTTTAACATGAGACTTTAACATGAGTGGAATGACCTTCCCAATCATGTTAAAGACTGTACCTCTCTCAACCAGTTTAAGATAAAAACTAAGCACTACCTAATTAATGCCTTGTAACCTACCTTACCCCTATAATGTCAACCCATGTCTGCTATTTTTAAACAATTCTGTTTGTCGACCAAATTGTATTTTTTGCTGTTTTTCTGCCATGTTCCCCCTTTTTTATTTTTATATTTTCTCAATACATTTTATACTTTAACCTAAATTACTATTAAGTTTTAGTCTTTAGCGTTTTTCCTGCCCAAAACACTGTACATAATAGTGGCTTTAGGCATTGTATGTACTATGCAGGCGATGAGTCACAATAACTAGACTAAAGTATGTTGACCAGACCACACACTAGAAGGTGAAGGGACGATGACGTTTTGGTCCATCCTGGACCATTCTCAAGTCGATTCAGACTTGAGAATGGTCCAGGATGGACCGAAACATCGTTGTCCCTTCACCTTCTAGTGTGTGGTCTGGTCAACATTGTATGTACTAGCTCTATCAATAAATTCATCAATATTTGTATCACACCTTGTATGTATGTACTTTACCTGAATAAACATTTGAATTTGAATTTAAATAATTAAAATGTTAATGTAATCCACTGAAGGTTTTCAATTACCTTCAATTTACCTGTGTCGGGTAAATCAGGTAATTATTTTCCATTGTTGTCAAATGCTGTATAATGAGCATGCTACTGGAATGAACTCCTTCCATGGGATCCATTTTCCCTCCTGTACACCTAATCCATTTGAGCAAGTGTTCACTATACTACAATTCAGTGTGCAGCACCACAATACAGTATACAGTACAGTACTGTTCTGCAATACTGTATCAAATTCAATAGGTTCTTAGTTCAAACTAGAGATTCACTCCTACAGACACTAGGCAAAACTGCATCATGTACAACATGATAGTACTACATTATGTTATTTTGTTAAGGATTCTATAGGAAAAATATTTGCCTAATGTTAAATAATCTTCCTTGGGCTAATTACTCTGACATTAATTGCTTATCCCCTATTGCAGGTAAATGGAATTTATATTTTTCAGGCTCATGCTGCAATCTTGGTGTTTGACGGTACACGCAAAGTGACATACAAGAACCTTCCAACTGGTATAAGGAGCTACGACAACATAGACCAGAGATTCCATGTTTCTGTGCTGTCAATAAAATAGATGGTATGTGTAGCCTTATTCAATTTTATTAGAAATACATTCAATGCTGCTATGAGCACAATATTGATATAGTTATAATAAAGAATTAATGCTAATGGGGAAAGGTCATTGATAAGCCACTGGCTTCCTGTCACCATAAAGGACCACTAGAGATGGTGGCCCTAAGGCAAATACGAGTACACAATGAAACCACAATATCGTAATACAGTACAGTGTATATAGGAAAAAATCTTTAGAGCAGGATTGAACCAGCATTCAGCTGTCTTGGTCGAAAGATTTTCTCAAATTTGGGTAAATACTGAAATTTATTAATACTGTATAAGAAAATTGTTTATTAGGCTTATAAAATGGATATAATGTCGCGCTTCATGCAGGTCAGCGTTCAATCCCCGACTGTCCAAGTGGTTGGGCACCATTCCTTCCCCCCGTCCCATCCCAAATCCTTATCCTGACCCCTTCCAAGTTCCATATACTGTAGTTGAAATGGCTTGGCACATTTACCCTGATAATTCCTTTCTCTTCCCTAATATCTTAGCATCATCAGCAAATATGTTCATATAATTCTGTATTCCTTCTGTCAGGTCGTTTATATAGACAGAGAACATTAGTGGTGCAAGAACTGACCCATGCGGTACTCACTCGTGACATTTTTCCAGTCTGACACATTGCCTCTGATTACTGTCCCCCATTTTCGGTTGTTTAGAAAATTTTTCATCCATGTTATAAGCCTCCCTGTCACTCCTCCAGTATGTTCCAATTTCCAGAACGACTTCTTATGTGTGACTGTTGATAGCCTTTTTGAGGTCTAGATAAATGCAGTCAACCCAACCATCTCCTTCATGTAAAATCTATGTGGCTCTATTATTGAAACTAAATCAATTCATCACACAGGGCCTTCCAGATTGAAAACCATATTCTCACTCTGTTATTATATCATTTTTCTCCAGGTGTACTGTACTACCCATTTGGTTTTGATAATTTTTTCCAATATTTTGGCTACTACACTTGTCAATGATACAGGTCTGTAACTAAGAGGGTCTTTCCTGTTGCCACTTTTGTAGATTGAAACTGTTAGCCTTTTTCCATATATCTGCTAGGACTCCTGTACACAGAGATGACTGAAATATCACTTGAAGTTGAACGCTGAGGTTGTGTGTGCATCTTCTCGGAACCCATGATGAAACTTCATTTGGGCCAACTGCTATATTCCTACTTAGCTTTTTGAGCATTTTTTTTCCACTTTGCCTCTAGACTGCTCTATGTTCTCTGGAAATCTTACTGTGTCTGGGTTTCTGAAAATTTAATTTTGCACGAACACTTATTGGAACTGTTTGTTTAATCCTTTTCATTATCTGTGAATCTGTTTCCCATTTTCAACCTTTTAATTTTATCCTTTACCTGCAGTTTGCTTTTAATGAATTTATAGAATAAGCCTGGTTCTGTTTTACATTTGTCTGCTATACCTTTCTCAAAAATTCTCTCTTTTTCTCGCTGCCATGTAGTTTTATTTACTTCTTTGTATTGCTGGTATATTTGAGGGTGTGGACTCTTCCTATATTGATTCAATTTTTGTGTCTTTTGGTCTCTGGCCATCTCACAGTTTCTATTAAATCAACCATGTTCTGCATTTTTGCTTTGGTATAAAATTTATTGTGCCTTTATCATATATTTCACAAAACTTGACATGCATCTCATTTACTTCCTTGCCTAACAGCAAGTCGTTGTAATCAAATTCATTAAAGAACTTTCTAAGTTCCACATAGTGTTCTATCTTGTAATCAGTTTTTTTAACTGCTTAGTTTTCTTTATCCTATTGTAAATTATATTATAACACATTGCTTACTTTATTTCCAAAAGCACATGGGCACTTGCCCAAAGGGGAAAGGCACTGAATGTTGAATCTCTTTCTTTCTTGGTGAATATCAAATCCAACATTGAAGGAACATCCCCTTCCTTATTCTTGTACAGTAGCTTCTTTAATACACTATGTTGATACATGACAGTCTCCAGGATGAGGTTCACGAATCTACCAGTCCAAAAGTCCTCCATTCTTGCTTCGTAAGTTCCTCTTGCTCCCTTCTCACTAACAAGGGGGGGGGGGGAGGTAGGGCAAATGGGTTTGTGCTAGTTTCATAAAGTTTCATTCGTTTGTTTATATTGTTGGGGGAATTCTTTTGCAGGTGTTGAGGCTGCAGTCTCACTTCTAACCAACAGTGGTCTGTTTTGTCTTGCTGGCTTTGAGTGCCTTCCCCACTGAGGGCAGATATGAATAAATTCATAGAAATTTTATCATTCATGCCACTGCTCTCTTTGCCTTTCTAGAGTGGAGCCATGTTCGGGCTTGTGGTTCCTGGTAGGTAAAAAAGAACTTCATGACTGATGCCACCTAGTAGTTTGGCACTATATCACCACATTAGCTTCAGGGAGCCACAAACGAGCTCTTCCCAGAAAGGTTGAGAAACACAGGTCTAGAGTCAAGACCAAAGTTCAAATCAAATGGTAATAAAATGGCAATATAGTAAGTAGCCAAAAAATGTAGAACACTCATTATACCAGAATCCTTGGTAAGCCTGAACAAGTCCAGTCAGAATTAAGCAGTTTGAGCAAGGGGTTCCATTGTTCCCAAAGTGAGATTAAAGTTTTTAATGGTGAGGGGATGTTCTTAAAAAATATCCAGTGAAAGTTATTGGATAATTTATGCATATTTTGATCATGTGTTTCAGAAAATGAAGATATTGCAGGAAAGAGTTTTGCTTTCCCAGAGAAGAACAACATCCCAATGTACTATGTGTCGGCCTCAAGTGGCACTAATGTTGTTAAGGTAAGAATCCCTGCGTGTGAGATGCTCAGTTGTAGGGATGCAAAGTGATAGGCGATCTAATTGTGGTTGAAATCGGATCCTAGCTGCACGAGCTGTGTATTCAAAATGAATTTGATCCAGGATAGCCTCTGAATATGTTGATGTCGTAGCACTGAGGACACAATTTACGATATCTCTAAAATTAAGGTCATTATAGTAAGGCCTTATATTTTTCATTCATAATTGTGCTTTTTTGTATCTTGGCTCGTGATATGGAGTACTGCATACATACTGTATTATCTTTCTAAGATAAATAACTCATGTACTTCATAGACTAATCAAATTACTGTACTCCTAATGGTATGAAGAAAACAATTATAAATGTAAAACCTATGAACAAAATAAAACAGTGGTAATACATAGAATGAGAGTTCCATGGATAGGAACTCTCATGTGTTATGAGTCTTGGCAGAAGCCAACCAACACATGCAGTACCAGGCAAGTTAGTGAGGTAGGTGCCCTTGCCCAAAACATAAAGAAAGATAAACAATCATTCTATGCCTATATAAGAGGTAAAACCAAAACAAAGGACTCGGTTGAACCCTTAATAGATGAGACTAACCAAGCTATAATGGATGATAAAAGGGCAGCAAACGCTCTAAATGATTATTTTACATCAGTGTTCACATTCGAAAGGTTGGATGACATCCCATCACCTACACAAATGTTTGAAGAGGGGAGGAGAAGGAATTTAGGAATATACCCGTGACATGCGAAATAATTAGAAAGAACATTGACAGACTAAAAGACTAAAGCCCCAAGTGTGGATGGAATCCAATTCAAAGTCTTAAAGAACTGGCAGAAGAACTATGCCTACTGCTGAAACTACTTTTCACGAAATCTCTGGACCAAGGGGTAGTCCCCCCTAGATTGGAAATGTGCAAATGTCACCCCTATTTTCAAAAAAGGCAGAAAAAGCTCAGCAGAAAACTACTGGCTGATCAGCTTGACATCTGCAGGCTCGTGGAGAAAATCCTCAAGGGGAATCATTTACCATCTTTCAAGATGGTGAGTGATGGCTTTTCAAGATGGTGAAAAACAAGTAGTGAGCCACAAGCAGGTCCTAGTGGTATGCAGGCAAAACGTAGGAGAGAGAGTACCCCAGAAAAGTCATCACTGCCTGATGTTATAATGGAAGGGGACTCCCCTTCCAAACACTAACACCTCTTCTTCTCACCGTCATCCATATGCCAACAAGAGTCCTCATTCATGGTAAGATATACATACAGGACTGTATTGTAGCTAGTACAAAATAAGTGTTACTCGGTATAAAATGTATTTTTAAGTTAATATTTTTGGGGTGTGGAACGGATTAATTCAATTTACATTGTTTCGTATGGAAAAATTCATTTCGACCTACGAATTTTCGACTTACGACCCGTCTCTGGGAACGGATTAAATTCGTAAGTCGAGGCCCCATGTATAGAAGGTAATAGAAGGTAATGGTTCAACTGTATAAATCTCTGGTGCACCCTCATTTGGATTACTGTATCCAAGCATGGCGACCTCATTTTCAGGACATAGCCGCTCTGGAGAAGGTGCAACACCGCGCAACAAAGGTCATTCCAGAGCTAAGTCATCTCTTGTATTAGGAATGCTCGAGGGCCACAGGGGTAACAACACTGCAAACCAGGCATGACAGGGCAGATCACATTGAAACTTTTAAAATACTGAACAAATTAGAGGATGTTGATCCAGATATTTTCTACAGAAGGTCAAATGAAACACTGTTGTGGCCACTTTGGGCCAATAACTGGGTTCTTGCTGTTAAAACCTCTTCTATATCCAAGCCCAAGTTGGTGGTAAGCTTTCAAGAAGTGGCTGTGTGAGGTATTAGTGCAAAGATTAAAAGGGGAGATAAACAATACACTATTACACCTTCACCAATATATTAGCACCTTCACCACTATATATATATATATTATATTACAGTATTACTACACGTATTTACAGTGACACTTCAACTCGGGACACAATACATCGGTAGTGTTCATCAATCCCGGTGAATCCACTTTCCAGATACACGTCGTCCACACCTAATGGTAAACACCGGGGAGTTCACCTTCTTCAACATGGGCCAGTCCACACACACCACAAACCCTGGCAGGGGGTTTCAGCAACACACTAACAGGGGTCTCGAAAAATCACATCCAGGGGTAGCTAGCATCCTGGCAGAAGTCTCTAGCAGCTCGCTAACAGTACTTCTCAACAGCTGCGCCACTGTCGTCCCATAACTCTTCCTGGCCAATCCCGGGTACGTCGGGCCATCCAACATTGCATAAACCAACAGCTAACACACTGCTAGAACTGACGGCAGCCACTTTGCCCTCTCACAGGACCAAGTCGAGAGTTCTTGGACTGCCCAAGGTGAACTGCCCTCCTCGACACAATCGCCTCCTTATGTCACCTCTGTGAACATAAAACGTCATTAGCTAGACAGATAGTATGCTGGGTGATCCTAGGATAACGCCCTTATACCAGGAAATTGACATTGTAAATTGTAGCCACAACCTAGGTGATGATCTCGATACCCCACCCACCAGAGGTCATCAACATTGACCTCCTCTTCTAACTGAGGCAGGAAACCAGAGCCTTTCACCGATACCTTGCCACCACCAACAGATGGCGTTGTCTGCGTCACACCCAATACTGGGAAGCTAGAGTGCAGACCCATAGATGGTGCTGAAATTGCCTCTCCATACTCCAGTGACGGTGTCGATATCATAACAAACACAAACAAGGAGCAATGGTTTCAAGCTAAACAAGCCACAATGTACGACTGAGAACAGGAGAGGCTTTTTTCACCCACAGGGTTTTTTTCACCACTCATGGAACCGGCTTCCCGCCAAAACCATAATTGCCAAAACTGTGTCAAGTTTTAAAATATACCAGGAAAAGATCATCAAGGCAAATGAGGAAACCTCCGACAAGCCGCCAGCTTCTCTTCCTCATCAAGGCCACTAGGGTTAGTGGCCCTCAGGTAAATCAGGTGGTGGGCTGGGCCACTATTTGTTGGCAGCTGGTTGAGTTAGTGCTAGAGTTGTTTATGCCTTGTGTCCTCATATTAATTTCTCCTTTCAAGCACTGGCTTTTCTTTCATCTTTCTGGTATGCATTCTTCAGCTTCGGAAAGATCACTAGTCCCCAAGCTTCCCGCACCTCGTACATGGTGGTAGATTCGTGTTCTACCTCCTGGTAGGTCTGTGGGGATCTCGGAGGCCTGGTACAGTATTTAGGCACAGTGGTAATAGCCTGTAAACACAGAAGAAACTAGCGAGTGGGACATCCCAGAAATGTACAGTACTGTAGTGTACAATATACTATACTGTTTATATAATATACTAAATTATAATATATTGTTCTTGTGTTTGTTCAAATTTTGTGAGAATGGCGCATTATTGGACAACAGATCATTTGAGAGGTTGTTACTCTATATTCACTAACCTTTGCATAGTTATAATCGATGTATTGTTACGTGAACTTAAAGTACAGTACAGTATAATCTTTTTGTTAACGATGAGTCACAATAACATGGCTGAAGACATGATTAAACCACACACCAGAAGATGAAGAACGGTGACATTTCTGTTCGTCCTGGACCATTATTGACCTGATGTGACTTGATAAGGGTCCAGGACTGACCGAAACGTCGTCGTTTCTTAATCTCCTGGTGTGGTGTTTGGTCATCATACTTTTTGTTGTCATGGAAAGGGAAATGCAAAGAAATTTCATTAATGTTTAAGTGTTAAATGGAATTAAATTCAGTAATACAGTAACAGTAACATTAGCCTTAATATCTTAGAGATAAATATTTGAAGAAGACAAATTTTTGTATTTTTCATACACTTAATTACTGTACTGTAAAATGCTAACACTGCGTTATGTTTGCCTAACAGATATATTTTCATTGTAAATAGTTTTTAGTATTATTACTTTGTACAGTAAAGTATTTTATAAATGACTTTCTAAGTTATAGACTTGTGATGTCTGGTTTTTATTTTAACTATAGTGAAGTCTTACTTGAATGGAACTCATTCTGACAAGTTTGGATGCACGGAGGATCCTTTCTAGCCATAAGGTTGTGATG
>WNGS01111181.1:52058840-52105434 GCA_020271785.1 Procambarus virginalis
AAACACGACGATAACGCAATTTCAGGTTTGTAAAGACGAAAGGTTTCCTGAAGACTTTCTCTTAAGTTATACCTCGAGGCGACTTGCTTCTCCACCTGCCAACCGACACAAATTCCTCGAGGTATGGTGGCTTGGGGGACGGGATCCTGGCTCCCCTCTCTCTCTCCCCCAGGGAGCTCCACCAGGGTATATGGTCAGGGAGGGTTACTGTGGGCCACACCCCCCACAGTAGCGTGGTGTGGCCCACAGTAGCGGGGTGTGGCCCACAGTAGCGAGGTGTGGCTCACAGTAGCGTGGTGTGGCCCACAGTAACGAGGTGTGGCCTACAGTAGCGTGGTGTGGCCTACAGTAGCGAGGTGTGGCCCACAATAGCGAGGTGTGGCCCTCAACAGCAAGATGTGGCCAACAACAGTAAGGTGTGGTCCACAACAGTAAGAAGGTCAACAACAGTGAGGTGTGGCTAACAACAGTGAGATGTGGCCAACAACAGTAAGGTGTGGTCCACAACAGTAAGGTGTGGTCCACAACAGTAAGGTGGTCAACAACAGTGAGGTGTGGCCAACAACAGTGAGATGTGGCCAACAACAGTAAGGTGTGGTCCACAACAGTAAGGTGTGGTCCACAACAGTAAGGTGTGGCCCACAACAGTAAGGTGTGGTCCACAACAGTAAGGTGGTCAACAACAGTGAGGTGTGGCCAACAACAGTGAGATGTGGCCAACAACAGTAAGGTGTGGTACACAACAGTAAGGTGTGGTCCACAACAGTAAGGTGTGGTCCACAACAGTAAGGTGTGGTCCACAACAGTAAGGTGGTCAACAACAGTGAGGTGTGGCCAACAACAGTGAGATGTGGCCAACAACAGTAAGGTGTGGCCCACAACAGTAAGGTGTGGCCCACAACAGTAAGGTGTGGCCCCACAACAGTAAGGTGTGGCCCACAACAGTAAGGTGTGGCCCACAACAGTAAGGTGTGGCCCCACAACAGTAAGGTGTGGCCCACAACAGTAAGGTGTGGCCCCACAACAGTAAGGTGTGGCCCACAACAGTAAGGTGTGGCCCCACAACAGTAAGGTGTGGCCAACAACAGTGAGATGTGGCCAACAACAGTAAGGTGTGGTCCACAACAGTAAGGTGTGGCCCACAACAGTAAGGTGTGGCCCACAACAGTAAGGTGTGGTCCACAACAGTAAGGTGTGGCCCACAACAGTAAGGTGTGGCCCACAACAGTAAGGTGTGGCCCACAACTGTAAAGTGTGGCCCACAACAGTAAGGTGTGGTCCACAACAGTAAGGTGTGGCCCACAACAGTAAGGTGTGGCCCACAACAGTAAGGTGTGGCCCACAACAGTAAGGTGTGGTCCACAACAGTAAGGTGTGGTCCACAACAGTAAGGTGTGGTCCACAACAGTAAGGTGGTCAACAACAGTAAGGTGTGGCCCACAACAGTAAGGTGTGGCCCACAACAGTAAGGTGTGGTCCACAACAGTAAGGTGTGGTCCACAACAGTAAGGTGTGGTCCACAACAGTAAGGTGTGGTCCACAACAGTAAGGTGTGGTCCACAACAGTAAGGTGTGGTCCACAACAGTAAGGTGTGGTCCACAACAGTAAGGTGTGGTCCACAACAGTAAGGTGTGGCCCACAACAGTAAGGTGTGGCCCACAACAGTAAGGTGTGGCCCACAACAGTAAGGTGTGGCCCACAACAGTAAGGTGTGGCCCACAACAGTAAGGTGTGGTCCACAACAGTAAGGTGTGGTCCACAACAGTAAGGTGTGGTCCACAACAGTAAGGTGTGGTACACAACAGTAAGGTGTGGTCCACAACAGTAAGGTGTGGTCCACAACAGTAAGGTGTGGTCCACAACAGTAAGGTGTGGTCCACAACAGTAAGGTGTGGCCAACAACAGTAAGGTGTGGCCCACAACAGTAAGGTGTGGTCCACAACAGTAAGGTGTGGTCCACAACAGTAAGGTGTGGTCCACAACAGTAAGGTGTGGTCCACAACAGTAAGGTGTGGTCCACAACAGTAAGGTGTGGTCCACAACAGTAAGGTGTGGCCCACAACAGTAAGGTGTGGCCCACAACAGTAAGGTGTGGTCCACAACAGTAAGGTGTGGCCCACAACAGTAAGGTGTGGTCCACAACAGTAAGGTGTGGTCCACAACAGTAAGGTGTGGCCCACAACAGTAAGGTGTGGCCCACAACAGTAAGGTGTGGCCCACAACAGTAAGGTGTGGTCCACAACAGTAAGGTGTGGCTCCTAGTCTCTGTATTAACTCCTCCTCCTTCCACACAAATCCTCTCTTCATCCGCCTTTCCCAGCTTTCTCTTGTGCTTCACTAGTCTTCCCTTTGTCCCCTCCTTGTCCTCGTCCCCACCCATGTTTACCCACTCTATCCCTTCCTCTCCGCTTCTATCCCTTCCTCTCCGCTTCTATCCCTTCCTCTCCGCTTCTATCCCTTCCTCTCCGCTTCTATCCCTCCCTCTCTATACCCTACTAGTCCACTTGCCCCTCCAACTCCCTTTTTTGTTCCCCCTTCCTTCTCTCTCACATACCGTCTTCTCCCCTCCCTCCCTTCCTTATTTACCCTCCTCTTCCCCATCGTATTTCCCTCCTTTTGTGCCTCCTCCTCCTCCTCCTCCTTCTTTCCTGTTCTCACTACCTCTCACTTTCTTCATAGGTTCCTTTGCTCTCTCTGAACATAGACTTTAAATCTTTATACAAATGCTGATGGAATCACCAACAAAGCAGCCGAACTGACTGAAAGGCTCAGCAAGTGATCCTGTCATAGCAACAAAAGAGGAAACACAATGGCACAGATGTTAATGGGTTCGGGTGTCTCCAGGAGCTGCTGCATCATGTTGCTGACTGGAGAAGATGGCCAGCCACACCACCCAGAGGAGAAGAGCGCAAGCCACACCTCACTACAGCTTTCTCCCAAACATAAGTAAACATTCCACCAGCCAAATGTGTGGAGTTCTTTGGTCCAACGTGATCATCAGCGTAAACTTGAAAGTGCAAATGGAAACTGTTGTCAGAGGAAGCGTGGGGGAGGAGGCCGAGGGCTCCAGAAGCCTTCGAAAGGCTTCATTACCTCTTCAAGGCCACCTAGATGGGGTGAGAGTCAGGTGAAACCCAGGGACACCTTGTGATGTGAACCCCCACTGTACAGGCTTTATCAGTGGGCTGTGGACCCGGACCTTGCGTGTCCGTGTTCGTGTACTTACCTAATTGTACTCACCTAATTGTGCTTGCGGGGGTTGAGCTCTGGCTCTTTGCTCCCGCCTCTCAACCGTCAATCAACTGGTGTACAGATTCCTGAGCCTACTGGGCTCTATCATATCTACATTTGAAACTGTGTATGGAGTCAGCCTCCACCACATTACTTCCTAATGCATTCCACCTGTTAACTACTCTGACACTGAAAAAGTTCTTTCTAACGTCCCTGTGGCTCATTTGGGTACTCAGTTTCCACCTGTGTCCCCTTGTTTGCGTACCACCCGTGTTAATACTTTAACTTTATTTACCCTGTCAATCCTCTGAGAATTTTGTAGGTAGGGATCATGTCTCCCTTACTCTTCTGTCTTCTAGTGTCGTGAGGTGCATTTCTCGCAGCCTTTCCTCGTAACTCATGCCTCTTAGTTCTGGGACTAGCCTGGTGGCATACCTTTGGACTTTTTCCAGCTTTGCCTTGTGCTTGACAAGGTACGGGCTCCATGCTGGGGCCGCGTACTCCAGGATTGGTCTTACATATGTAAGACATATAACACACACACACGTGTATATCTTACACATGTTACATAAGTGTATGTACGTAATTATATATTACATATGTGTGGAGTTGCACACACACAGTGTGTGTGGTGTGTGTGCCGTCTCTTTCTATACTACTTTCTCTCTCTCTCTTGCTCTAATGAAGCCGAAATGAGCCAAAAAATGTTCAACATTCTCTATTTTTTNGGGCTGATATTCGGGTGTGGGGTTTTAGAGTTAGTTACTTTTGAAACATGGTTCTGTTAGCTCAGTACTTGTTCCCAAGGCTCTATGTGCCTGTGTTGCCTGGGGTGTCTCTCTCAACCTGAGGTCTCGGCTCTGACTGCCTTCTGCTTCTCCTCTTCCCTAGTGAGTCCTTTTTCCTTTCCTTTTCTCCTTGGGTAGTTAGCTTCAGTGGCCACAAGGAACTCCCCTAGAAAACCAGGAGTTGAATGTATTGAAACGGCTCTAGGTGAGCCCTGGTGCCTTCCATGTCCCCCCAGGTCATCGAATTGGGGTCTTTCATTTGCGCATCTGCTCCAAACTGATGGCATTGGCCAATGGAAAGCCCCTCCCTTCCTCCCCCAACTACTGGGATGGGTGGGGCAAACGAGCACACACACACCTGTTTCAAGAGATTCGATCATTTGTTTACATTGTTGAGGGAGCTCATTTCTGCATTTTTGATGCTTCAGTCTCCTTGAACCCAGCGGCGGTCTATAGTGGTTGGCTGTTCTGGAAACTTTCTCGGTGGGGCGGCAGTGTGTCACCCACGCCCTGTGCTTCTGTGAGGGAAGGCCAGATTCTTGTGCTGGTCCCTTGTAATCCAACAGACTCCACAGCTGATGCGACCTAGTAGTTGGGACCCATCTCAGCAAGATAATTTCAGGGAACCACTGGGGTTCACCCAGAATGAGGCATTTCATTACCTTCAGCATTGTTTTTTTGACTGAAATTTTGAACATTAACAAATGAATAAAAACTTTCATAAAGTTATAGTTTATTAAATAGAAAATATGCTATTCTAAAAAATTAACATTGAATGTAATGTCACTGGTAGAACCTAGTAGTTCCCTAAAGCTGTCTTGCTGAGATGGCTCCATGCTAAAAGGTCATATCAGTTGAGGAAGTTCTGTTTGGCCCCCCCCAGGGACCAAGCTAGAGTCTGGCCCCTCCCCCCCCCCCTCACAGACGTGCAGGGAGTGACAATTTGCCAACCAACTGGGAAAGTATTAAAAAAAGTCAGCAAAGCTTTACAGCTAACTTGAGAGAACAAACACAGGACTCACCAGGAGGGAGGAGGAGAGGCAGCAGGCATGAAGAAGAGAACTCTGGCTGGGAGACAAGGCCCAAAGCAACACATGACCTGCTGGAACCAGAAACATCGATTAATATCGGGCCACCAGAACCTCATTAGAACTCCAAAACCCCCATGCCTGAATATCAGCTAAGAACATGTTGGCTGCAGCCAAGCTGCATAATTACGAACATCGTGGGCCTGAGGGTAGACTGCAGGCTGGCTAGATATAATGACTGCAGACAGTCATGAGAATGTGAACCTTGGAACAGGGAACCGAGCAAACAGGGTCAGCCAACAAGGCATCCATTGAGATAAAACCAATAGCCCGTAGGTAGCAGCAAAGAGCCGCCAGAGGTCAAATGATGCACCCCCAAGCTAACCAACCAAGAATCGGTTACCAAAAGACCCTCCTTTGGCAACTGATGCTTGAGCCAGCCGACTCATTCTTCGCCAAAAAAATAAGAAGGCTGCAAATACTCAACCCACCAGGGCCAAAAAACAGAACTCCTGCCTCCAAAGAAGTGCCTGAAGCTCCTCATCCCTTTTGCCAGAGGCCAACAAAAACAAAGCCTTGACAAAGATATCACGACCCAAAGGCGAACCATAAACTGAGGCCAGGATATAAAGACCAATACCTGGTCAAGGGACCAGGATAGCCCAGGAACAGCATGAGCAAACCTGACTTGACAACGCACGAGGTAACTTGCAGAACGGCACCAATGAGGTGTCAATACTGCATGGTGGTTTTCTTTTGGCAGCACCCTGGGAGGGCAGCCATGAGTGCATGCAACCCAAAGCACAACAAAAACCAAGCCCATACAACTAGTCTCACATAAAACATGAACGTGCATCCAATACTAAAATGAAAGAAAATACAAACAAATGGCCACCACATGACAAACCAAATCTAAGGATGGCTGGCACTTAGCTTAAAACAGAGGGGCTTGCCCACAACTGGCAGACCGGACCAGTACCTGTAGAACATTCCACCACATCAGAAACAAACCAAGGGAGTTGGCTGCGTGCAGGGGCTGGGCCGCCTGGTGGTGACTGACACTAATGCGTTTCAAGTTAGTGTTAGCGAATCCCTTATTCAGTGTTTATTGCTTCCGGAGTTCTATGGTGGCTTTTGAGGCTTTGCTTTCTGTGTTTTCAGTTGTCTGTAAGGCTTTGCTGACTTTCTGGATGCTTTCCCAGTAGGGTGGCAACTTGTCACTCACTCCCTGTGCCTCTGTGAGGGGCTGGGGAAATAGTAACTGGTCCCGGCAGGCTAAACAGAACTTCCGCAACTCATGTGACCATTTAGAATGGAGCAATCTCAGCAAGACTGCTTCAGGGAGCCAGAGTCCCAGAAAATGTATGTCTCATTATTAACAATCCTTATCATCACTAGATTCTAGGATGAGATTGCAAGTTACAAAATATATGGTTATGTAAATAACAACAAACCATAAATGGTGCTAAAATCCTTTACTGTACAATACATACATAAATCCTCAATATCCTATTTCAAATTTGTACAAGGAGTGAGGGTTAGAAATTATAAATATACAAAAAAATGCTTAAATTGATAATCCTTAATTTTAGATACTAATAATAACAGTTTTGTTTAATATTTGATTATCAACAGCATTTGGACGGATTGGTTTCCCACAGTGAGGGACAGGAAGCTTCTTAGGTTTATCTAGATCATCCCCCCCCCCCAGGTCAACTACTGACCATCCCCAGAATGCTACCCACAACACTTGCCTAACTCCCAGGTCCCTATTGACTGGTGAACAGAGGCATCAGGTAAAAGGAAATGTTGCCCAAACGTTTTTGTTCAACTGCTGTAACAACAACTCAGCACTTGTAGGCTGTGACCTAACTGCGCTACAACTCTTCCACAGGTCCCACAAGGCTTACTTGAGTGACCTTCCACAGGTCCCACAAGACTTACTTGAGTGACCTTCCACAGGTCCCACAAGACTTACTTTGAGTGGACCTTCCCACAGGTCCCACAAGACTTACTTGAGTGACCTCCCAACAGGTCCCACAAGGCTTACTTGAGTGACCTTCCACAGGTCCCACAAGGCTTACTTGAGTGACCTTCCACAGGTCCCACAAGGCTTACTTGAGTGACCTCCCACAGGTCCCACACAGGCTTACTTGAGTGACCTTCACAGGTCCACAAGACTTACTTGAGTGACCTTCCACAGGTCCCACAAAGACTTACTTGAGTGACCTCCCACAGGTCCCACAAGGCTTAACTTGAGTGACCTTCCACAGGTCCCACAAGACTTACTTGAGTGACTCCCACAGGTCCCACAAGGCTTACTTGAGTGACCTTCACACAGGTCCCACAAGACTTACTTGAGTGACCTCCACAGGTCCCCAAGGCTTACTTGAGTGACCTCCACAGTCCCCACAAGACTTATGAGTGACCTTCCACAGGTCCCAACAAGGTACTTGAGTGACCTTCCACAGGTCCCACAAGACTACTTGAGTGACCTCCCACAGGTCCCACAAGGCTTCCTTGAGTGACCTTCCCAGGTCCCACAAGGCTTACTTGAGTGACCTTCCACAGGTCCCACAAGACTTACTTGAGTGACCCTCCCACGGTCCACAAGGCTTACTTGAGTGACCTTCCACAGGTCCCACAAGGCTTACTTGAGTGAACAACGTCTAGTACCTGGCCACATTCAAAACTGCTACTGTACAGTAAGTCAAAATAAGTAGTAAAGTAACTACTGTATACCTTAGTACAGTATTACAAAATGATGGTTGACCTTACATTCACCAATGTGCATCGATACCGCCCGTATGGCACTGCATAATTTGGATACAAGACCATAAGGTACTGTACTACTAATTTAGAGAAAAACATGTGCAGTTGGCTAATAAAAACAGAACAAAAACATTTACATGGGACCCAAGAACAATGTACGCTTTAGTATGTGCTTTGTGCCAGCTTTAATATACTTACTAATCTCTCTCATCTCATTTTTTCTTACAATGTATCTGTTAAATCATTTTATTAATTCTGCTAGAATTTACCTACTTAAAATTATCTGTTAGATTAAGGACCTGCCCGAAATGCTGCGCGTACTAGTGGCTTTACAAGATTGTAAATACCATGCTGTATTCTCACAAACCCAATGTACCTTCTTGTATATATAAATAAATAAATAAATAAATAAATAAATGTATACATAATGTGCCTTGCTACCAGCTACAAGCTCTGCATGTTTTATTACCAAAAAAATTGTCTGGCCTACTATGCTTACTCTACCTAATGTAACTACTACATACCAAACATAACTAATTTATATCTAACATAACTAATCAAATCCTAAACTAGCCTACCTATCTGAACCAACAAAGTAATCTTACCTAACATTGTGCATTAGCCTACACTGTTATTGAATATGTCATTTGGTACTAGGAGCGTCGATGGCTGAATGAAAACAAAACTCTGCACATCATGGCAATACAAAACCTACTACGCGCAGCGTTTCTGCCCGAAACGCTGCGCGTACTAGTGGCTTTACAAGATTGTAATTACTATGCTATGTATCCTCACAATCCCAATGTACCTTCTTGTATATATATATATAAATAAAATAAATAAATAAAATAAATAACTTGCCATTACATTTACGTGATTTACTCGAGGGCCACTAACCCTAGTAGCCTCGACAAGGACAGGAAGCCAGCGGCTTGTCGAAGGTCCCCCCTTGATAGACAGCTTTGCCTTGATATGCAGCTACAACACTTCACTTAGCATTTGTTACCCTGAACTGCAGTCCAACTTTGCTACAACATAACCACACATTATATGCTACTCAACTAAATATAATGAGATCAATGTAAAATAAATTAAGGAAACATTTTAACAATCAAATCTTAATACTGATATTATATATACAATGTAGAGAAATGACAAATTACAATACAGTACACACAAGTTCTGCAGGGATTAAACCACTGACCAGTCAGTTAGCAGATAGCATGCTCAACTTGTGTCTACTTAGCCAGAAGTTAAATGGATACAAGTCACATCATACACAATACAGTTCACCAGCTGATTTGATAACATATCTTACCTCACTCAACTTTACTCAATGTAACCTGAACCACCTAACCTAACCTAACCAAATGACATACACAGATTAGACAATTGGAAAAAGAAACCGTGTCAAATTTTTTCGTGTATAATTTTACCATACTCCAGTTCAAAACCTGGCAGCCTCATGTACTATCAGAAATTGATACTCACCAATTCTAGTTACAGTAGTGAAGAGCAGAAAAGGGCTGACAACAAAGTAGAGAAACACCAAGATAAGAATGGACCGAAATTTGTGATAATGTTTCTCCTGTGAAAGCAAGAACTTCCAAACATATTTCTACCCACAGGGATATAAACCCATTCAATCATCTACCTGCAGAAGCCATAAATGCCAAGTCATACTGTACTTCTGTTCAAAATCCAGCTTAAAAAATCCTCAGGAACTATGAGGGGGGGGACCTTCGACAAGCTGCCAGCTTCCTGTCCCTGTCAAGGCCACTAGAGATGGGACTTTCAGGTAAATTCATGCATGCCTGCCATGCCAATTACATCAACAATAAATGGTCTCGCACAGGAAGTAAGTAATTATCAAAAGAAGGCACCAAACCGGGAAGGCTATGTAGCACCATCAAATGTTGGGATAATCAGAGGGCGGCTAAATATCACCCAAGGGATGCAATACGAGAACAGAAACGCATAAGGCGAACGACATCAAAGAATACTATCGAGAGACAAGCGATAGCGGGAGATGGTCGGAAAACAAGACACACTCTCTCTCACACGTAAACAACACCTCATGAACCTCAGGGATGCTAACTTATCATCAAAGAAGAAAACAAAATTAGGAGTCAGTGTGTAGTCTTCAGCCATCAAACGCTATAACATCATTAGCAGAATGAAGGAAAATCAGCATTGCTGCCACTTTTGCTCAAAAATACTTCATAATATAGTAATAAATAATTCCTCATGTGTCTCACCTTTATCTCACTGACCTCATCCCACCCAGCTCTGCCACCTGACCTCACCTTATCACCACATTCATCCTTTATAAGTAGCAGTCGTGTGTATTTTGAGATCTGACAAACCCTTACAGGTGATGCACTATCTACAATTAAAGTCAACTCTCAACTCAGGGTTCCTCTAAATTTAAAATTCTATATCTAGTTACTAATAAAGTTATACAAAACTGAAATTCACAATTAGAGGACAAATGTGTAACCATGATTTCTGCATGTATACTGTACTCAGGACTGGATTTTGTCAAAGCAACAGGAACACAGAGGATGTAAATTCACATCCACTTCCAGTTCTTCCATTATTTNGATGGTCACCTTGGCATCTTACGTCTAATTGATGTATTCCTTCCTGAAGTGGCGGAGGACTACACCAGGAGGTGGTGGACTACACCAGGAGGTGGTGGACTACACCAGGAGGTGGTGGACTACACCAGGAAGTGGTGAACTACACCAGGAGGTGGTGGACTACACCAGGAGGTGGTGGACTACACCAGGAGGTGGTGGACTACACCAGGAAGTGGTGAACTACACCAGGAGGTGGTGGACTACACCAGGAGGTGGTGAACTACACCAGGAGGTGGTGAACTACACCAGGAGGTGGTGAACTACACCAGGAGGCGGAGGACTACACCAGGAGGTGGTGAACTACACCAGGAGGTGGTGAACTACACCAGGAGGTGGTGAACTACACCAGGAGGTGGTGGACTACACCAGGAGGTGGTGAACTACACCAGGAGGTGGTGGACTACACCAGGAGGTGGTGAACTACACCAGGAGGTGGTGAACTACACCAGGAGGTGGTGAACTACACCAGGAGGCGGAGGACTACACCAGGAGGTGGTGAACTACACCAGGAAGTGAAGGACCACACAGGGAACTACTTTCAGGCGACTATATAGGATATGGAAGAAAGTGTGTGTGGGGGGGAGGGGGTGACCCGGATACCTGAGGGTGACGTCGCTGGGTAGCGGTCACTGGTGGCCGCGCCGGAGCCGCCTCCCGCGCCTCCCGCTCCAGGGAGAGAAACACCTCATATGTGATGGAAGGAGAACTTGGCGCTCCTCCCGGCACGCGAGGAAGGCCCCCAGGAACACACATACAAGATGGACGAAGTAGCGCCTCGCCGCTCTCGCGAAATACTCCGACTAGACATTTAGCCGAGGAGAGAGCTAGATTCCGTTCTTAATGAGAGAGCCCACTCATACATTTACCCGAGGGCCATCATGTTTAGTGGTAACAGGAAGCCTGCGGCTTGTCAGTGGTCACCCCATTCATCCGGAGAGTTTTTTTCCAGTTGGATTTTGAACTGGTTTTCGGCGGGTAGATTATTTCGTGGGTTTATTTCCTTATGGGTTAAAAATGGTGTTGTGTTGTGTGGGACAGTGAGGCTTGATGACCTCCTGCTGGTGACCCTGGCGAGGGAGGTGCTGGGGCCTCGGGTTGTGTGGGACAGTGAGGCTTGATGACCTCCTGCTGCTGGTGACCCTGGCGAGGGAGGTGCTGGGGCCTCGGGTTGTGTGGGACAGTGAGGCTTGATGACCTCCTGCTGGTGACCCTGGCGAGGGAGGTGCTGGGGCCTCGGGTTGTGTGGGACAGTGAGGCTTGATGACCTCCTGCTGGTGACCCTGGCGAGGGAGGTGCTGGGGCCTCGGGTTGTGTGGGACAGTGAGGCTTGATGACCTCCTGATGGTGACCCTGGCGAGGGAGGTGCTGGGGCCTCGGGTCTCTGCTCTCCTCGCAGTCGAGAATTCTGTGTTCGAATCCCGAGAGGGACAGGACAAATAATAATATTAATTTATTCAGGTAAAAGTAAATACATAAAAAATGAGTTACAGAATGTTGGATTGCTAGATAAAGCTTATATATATACTATGCCTAAGGCATAGGTTGCTTTTAATCATAAACGGTTGGGCGCACTTCCTTTCACCTAATGCATCTGTTCACCTAGCATTAAGTAGGCACCCAGGAGGTAGTCAGCTTGTTGTGTTGCTGCTTCCTGGGCGGGGTCAGTAACTTCACCTCAAAGAGGTCTTCATATAAGCCTAACGTGTATGAATACCCTCTGGCTGCCTGTCCCCTGACACAATGAATTACCTGTATTAATTATTAACTTACTCACTACCTTTACGTTAAAAGAAGACTCTCTAGCTACCGAGGACTGAGGACTAGTGATGACGGAAGGTGCTCGGAGGCGAGGACCTTGCGCCTGGTACATCGTATCTTGCCGTATAAAGCCACAACGGCCAAAAATATAATGTCCTATAAATCACAGCGGCTGGCAATATTGACGGGCAGCTTCGTTTTCTATGGTGGGTCCTGGGTGAGGTTCAGCCACTTGGAGTACATCATCGTTGTGTTAACTGGAAGCACGTCATCTGGTCAACAGCATTGTTAACATGTTAGTTGTTCCTCCAGTGTCTTCCACACAAGCAATTATGTTCATCTTGGCATCGTCTGCAACGGACGAGACGAAGCTCTCGCCTGTTGCCCACGGCTGCTCGGTGTCCCGCTATGTGTAACTATGTTGAAAGCTGTTAAGGCGGTGTGGAAAGATAGTGTGTGCGCCCTGGTGCATGGCCATCACGCACAATGCCCTTTCATTAAGGATGTGTTCATGGTTCTCTACAAACCTAATTATGTCCATATGTTTCATTAGTCTTCTTATTCTGTCTAGTATTTTGTAGCGTACTTAGTGCAGCAGGTCTGTAGTCCGGGGCCTCCTGCCACTCCCATTTCTTATACAGTATATTAATTATTTTTAGAGTTCGTCAAGCTGCTGACTTACGCTATCCTTGTAAGTGATACTTTGGAAGTCAATTAAGAGGTACAATAAGACGTTGTGCAGGTTCTTTCAGTATCCCTGGGAATATGTGGTCAGGTCTTGCAGTTTTCAACTCCTCTGGTTCCTCTAGTCCTCTATTTTCCCTCTTCTTGATTCAGTATTTGCCACTTTCTCTCTCTCCAGGCTGCCGCTCATATTCTCTCAGGGACTTTTTAAGGTGCAGTCTTCTGGAAGGCAAGACGTAGGGTAAGGTAACAATCAGGTGTGTGAGGACAAGGGCGGAGTGAAGTAACGCTGCCTAACCATTTAGACCATCGGGGATTGAACGTGGACTCTGGCAGGAGCAAGGCCGTCGCTGTACCAACCGGTCTATAAGTGGACGGGGCTAATATATGAACTGGCATCTGTGGGGAGGCGGAGGGCGCTCTCACACACACACCCGGTCCTCCAAACCTCTTGTATTTGCTCACATTTCTTCTAATATGACTTTGGTGCACCTAGCCTAGTCTAAAATTCAATACCAATTTCATGCATTTTCTGGTGATTACGTATGAATTAACTACCGTATTGACTTGCCAGTTGTGGAGGCAGGACGCCAGCTTGGCGTATATGGTTGTCCAGGGCCAACGACCGACCTTCTCCAGTATGCAACCAACAACACTGGCCTAACTCACACGTATCTGTTTACTGTTTGGTGAACAGGTGTATCAGATAACAGGAAATGCACCCAAACGTCTGCATCCTGTTGAAAGGGGGGGGAGGGAACTATCTATAATTGATTAATTAATAATATGAAGGGAACTATCAGGGGGAAAGCACCAAGTCATTACGACTATATAGCACTGGGAAGGGGTCAGGATAAGGATTTGAGATGGGACGAGGGGAAAGGAATGGAGCCCAACCACTTGGACGGTCGGGGATTGAACGCCGACCTGCATGAAGCGAGATCGTCGCTCTACCATCCAGCCCAAGTGGTTGGGTAGGGGGGGGGGGAGGGAATCAAACCCAGGACCTTTCAGGTGTGACTTGACCATTGGCCTAGCTACACATCCCGTTATATTTATCTTCGTTTTCTCTAATGTATTGATTTCCGTTTTCTTTCTGCCTCTTGACGTGTCTTGATTCATGAAAAACAAAAAATAGAGAAGAATCGTGGTTTTTGCGCTTCCTCTCGCTTCTTTTCCCTCTTCCTTTTGGTATATCTTTCCAGCCTCTGTACATCTCTGTCTCATCTTTTCCCTCATTTCCAGGATTGACTTATTCTGATTTATTCGTTTTATATATTTCTTGTTCTCGTGTGCGCGCGCGCGTTGAATTTCATTTGCCACATGGTGTTCCAAGCACTTATTTTATCTAGGTAAATTTAACGCATTACAATCGCCTGCGTCTCCTATCTTCCCAGTATCTTAGCATCATCAGCTAACATGTTCATATAGTTCTGTATTGACCCGACCACACACTAGAAGGTGAAGGGAGGACGACGTTTCGTCCCGTTCTGGACCATTCACAATCGACTTGAGAATGGTCCAGGACGGACCGAAACGTCGTCGTCCCTTCACCTTCTAGTGTGTGGTCTGGTCAACATAATTTAGCCACGTTATTGTGACTCATCGCCTGCATATAGTTCTGTATTCCTTCTGGTGGATGGTTTATGTAGACGATGAACACTGCTGGTGCAAGAACAATTTCAATTCACCAAATGGACTCATTTGGTCAAGTTACAGCCCCGCTCCTGTGCCAGGTAAGTCCATTACGGGCTCACCATAGTCCGTGCTAGTTGGAATTTTTTGTTCCCAGTAGCTGAATCTTAAACAACAACAACATTAGCAGTCTCCGTGGTGTAGTGGTAAGACACTCGCCTGGCGTTCCGCGAGCGCTATGTCATGGGTTCGTATCCTGGCCGGGGAGGATTTACTGGGCGCAATTCCTTAACTGTAGCCTCTGTTTAACGCAACAGTAAAATGTGTACTTGGATGAAAAAACGATTCTTCGCGGCAGGGATCGTATTCCAGGGACCTGCCCGAAACGCTACGCGTACTAGTGGCTGTACAAGAATGTAACAACTCTTGTATATATCTAAAAAAAAAAAAAAAAAAAAAACATGGTGCAAGAACTGAGCCCTGTGGTACTCCTCTAGTTACACTCCTCCAGTCAGATACATTATCTCTGATTACTGCCCTCATCTGTCAGAAAATTGTTAACCCGTCAGCAGTCTTCCTGTCACCCGTCCAGCATGTTCCAGTTTCCAAAACAGACCCTTGTGTGTGACTGTCAAAAGCCTTTTATGGGTCCAGATAAGCAATGTGTCTATCTGGACCTATGTAGATAGAGAGTGTGTCTATGTGGTGGTGTGGCGTGTGAATGCTTGCGTATACGCGCGTATGAATGTGATGAGTGCGCGTGAGAGTGGCACTAATACCATCATATTAACTCATCAAACTCATTCTTGCAATGTGTCTTTTTTAGATTTATTATTAATAAGATTAGGTACACACACAGTATAGGTCAAGCACTACCTATTAACATCTGTCTATATATAACACTATAGGTCAAGACCTATTAACATATCTCTGTTATCGTCTATATATAGTTTTTTTAATTAATATTATTATATTTTGTCTTTTAAGTTCATGTAATATCCCCATCTCACTGAACGCTTAAGTCATACATACATCGATCTTCACTGGAGTCCATCTCAAAAAAATGATACATGTACAAAATAACCAAAGCCAAAAGTAACATGAAAACTCTTAACAGGAAACAAATATACCTCACTATAGGCAGCATACCTGAATGAAAGAAGTACTGAAAAGTACCAGAGATGACACGGAGAAAACCCCAGCAGGAGCAAATACTGGCAGACGAGGAAGCATGGAGGTCCAACCCAGACACACTGACCCACAAACTCCATCATGGCGACATATTTTTGCCTGAGCATTCAACCAGTAGTGTGAAATACGGGTGTTTTATACACACACAACTGTATTGCCTCTGCCTATACCGTCTTCCAACAAGAATAGTCAACAAAAACTTTTATTTTCAACCAGATCATATTCCGTAAGGAGAAAATGGTAGAGGAACTCTCCGGCCAGAAGCCACACTCGGTATGTAGGTCACATTAATATCACATCTTTTCTCGCCGAAAATGTCACACCTCTATGTCAACGTGAGGGTCTTATTTTGGTTCTTTTGGCCTACTTGCATGTAGTTATGCTCTAATAAGTGTAGGGGAATGTTTATCTTGTCATCCAAGCGATTGTAATCTTCTGTTTTGTTAAGAAGTTGAACCAACACTATACAATGTTGCCGCCACCTGCTCCACCTCCGTATTGCCACTTTGAATAGTCAATATTCTGCTCCCGCCCTATGAATACAAGACTATAATTCCTTGGTAATGCATGCGAGCCACCAGCTGCTGGGTACAGGGGTGTATCCTGAATACAGTTGGTGTGAAGGTGGTGGTTGGTGGGGTAATATTAGAGGGAGACCAGGCCGTCAACCCACTCTGCCAGCCTGGGTAACGGGACCTTAGAGGAGAAAGCCGCCTCCTCTAGCTCTCTCTCCACTACTCTTCACTCCTCTTCTAAATATCTCGTCTAAACTTTTCGCTGTCCTATTTTTTGAGACATTAATATTCATAATTTGCGTCCCTTCTGTAGGTTATACATATACACTATACTTAGTCTTAATTCAGTTAATATGACTTGAGTCTCAACCAGATACCGTTGTTGTTGTTAAAGATTCGCTACCTGGAACAAGAAGTTCCAAGTAGAACGGGCTATGGTGAGCCCGTAGTGGATGTTTTAACCAGATACCGCACAACCTACCATAGATATTTTTTCAATTATATGACACATTTTTTTTATACCTAAAAGGGGTACCACCTCTGGTGCAAGTGTAGGGACCCATAGCCTCGGAGAAGAAAATAATGAGTACTCAGAGAAGACCTTGTGGATCCTCACGGATCCATACACATTATTTATATACAAGTTGCTGTAAAAGCAAAAGTCAGATATATAGTTACCGTCTCCATGACGCAGTGGTAAAGTACTCGTCCGGTGCTTTGCCAGCGCTTTGGCCTGAGTTCGTATCCTGGCCGGGGAGCATCGACCGGGGCCAACCCTTAACTGTAACCTGTTCCCTCGGCAATAAATGGGTAGGCGGTTGTTCAACGATTTCGCGGGTCGTATTCCAGGGGGAAAGATAGGATTATAAGGACCTGCCCGAAACGGTATGCGTGCTAGTGGCTGAACAAGAGTGTAAGAACTCTTGTATATATATAAATACAATAATGGTGGATGGAGAGGGGATGAGGCACTGGAGGCCTCCAGAGGTGGTCCCTGGTGAGTGAACCGGCCTCCATGCATGAGGCACTGGAGGAGGCCTCCAGAGGTGGTCCCTGGTGAGTGGGCCGGCCTCCATGCATGAGGCACTGGAGGAGGCCTCCAGAGGTGGTCCCTGGTGCGTGGGCCGGCCTCCATGCATGAGGCACTGGAGGAGGCCTCCAGAGGTGGTCCCTGGTGCGTGGGCCGGCCTCCATGCACGAGGCACTGGAGGAGGCCTCCAGAGGTGGTCCCTGGTGAGTGGACCGGCCTCCATACATGAGGCACTGGAGGAGGCCTCCAGAGGTGGTCCCTGGTGCGTGGGCCGGCCTCCATGCATGAGGCACTGGAGGAGGCCTCCAGAGGTGGTCCCTGGTGCGTGGGCCGGCCTCCATGCATGAGGCACTGGAGGAGGCCTCCAGAGGTGGGCCCTGGTGCGTGGGCCGGCCTCCATGCATGAGGCACTGGAGGAGGCCTCCAGAGGTGGTCCCTGGCGCGTGGGCCGGCCTCCAGGGAGCCAAGCTCCGGTATAAGGGCGGCTGCGTCTCCACATACCATCGAGAGTTTAAGCTTCCGCGTTGACGCGCCGCGCATCTCGCATTCTTCTTACACTCGCACCTGCAACTTTTGTGCTTTGTCTCTGCACAAAATATATGGAGGAAGTTGCACTTTCATTATCGTATTAAACCTCACAATCTTGTATGTAGTTAGTGTGCTTAGAAGACAATATCCTTTATTATCTATTTCTCTTACAATTATTTTTCTTTGTGAAAGTAAAGATGGCGGAAGGATATGACACATTGTTAAGATTAGTCAGTACTGGGGCAGTAGTCAATGATAGTATTGTCGAGGTGCGCTACCACCCGAGCAGCAGCTATAGGTAATGTCAGTGATGTCAAGGTGTGTCAGTTGTGGGGCAGTAGGTCAAGACAGTGCTGTTAAGGTGCGTCCATACTGGGGGAATAGCCAGAGGCCTTGGCGGTGTTGTTACGATGGACTTCGGCGGGCAAAACGAATTTGGAATTGTAGTTGTTGGTGAACTCCACCTTGGCTCCGTCTGCATTTATTTTTCCTTGCACTTTTGGTGTGGCTCACTCAGCTTGTGTTATTTCCTGCCCATCCCTTCCTGATTCCAGCTCCGAAATGTCTGAGGGTTTGAGAGTCGGGGTAGGATGTGGCTCGGCCATATTGGGGGGGGGGTAGCTTCTTCCACTTAAGGCGTGGAGGCAGTTGAGATGACTAGTCCCGTCAGGGTTCCAGCTTTCTTCCACCCTGCCTACCCCTTCCTCTCCCTTGAGCTCCACTTTTCTATCCTGAGCAGTGGACATGGATGCCGGCTCTGCCCTGGAGCCTTCATGTTTGGATTCCAGGATTTGGGATGGGGGAAAGGTAGTCAGATTGAGTGCTTTGTGTGTCCCTTGGACCCCAATTGGATCTTTGTCCTGTCTAGCGAGGACCTTTTTTGCTTCAAGGAGGGTTTTCCTATCTCCCTCCTTTATGAGTTTGACCTTATTGCAGCCTCCCCAAGTATTCAGTTCCATGTGCCATTCAGCCTGTCGGGAGCGTCGTTCGCTTGGGCTACCTTCCTCTTGGGTCTCCGCCGTCGGTGGTTCGGGAGGATATCTTCCAGTACCTCCTGTCAGACCCAGAGTTTGCCTCTATGATGATCCCTGTCTCTCTTGAGTTTGGGTGTTACTGGCTGCGATATGATGTTCCAGAGTCTTCCTGGCTAGCGGACAATACATTCTTTTTCCTTTTGGGCTTGACTGCAGATGGCGCCCATGTCAACAGGCTGTCTTGGTCCAGTTTCTAGATTCGGCTTGGTCTTTGGCCTTCTTGGCTCCTCTTTCCTAAGGAGGGTGTCACCTTGCCACTTGATGCTACATACCCTTCCCGGCTTGGTGCCTTCTTTTGATAATTACTTACTTGCCACTTGAGTCCGCATGGTCCTTGGACTGCATTCCCATTTTTCTTCTCGGTTTATGGCGTCCACTTTGGTTCGAGATTCCGTTTCTAAGGCTCTTTTTCTTATTGCCACTTTCCTCCAGTTGTAGGGTCAGGGAGGCTCATGCTCCAGAGGTTTGTTCTTTTGGTCCCGGGGAGAAATATGTGCACCTGCAGCCGTCTTCTTTTCTGGTGAAGAATGAGTCGGTAGGGTTCCCTTGGTTGTGAATTCTTGGTTGGTTTGGCCAGGGATGCATCATGTGTCGTGCCTAGTGGTAGCTCTCCACCACTACCTTCATGTCAGGGATGCATCATGTGTTGTGCCTAGTGGTAGCTCTCCACCACTACCTTCATGTCACTGATTTTGCCTTGATGGTTATCTTGGTTATCTTGAGGTTATCTTGAGATGATTTCGGGGCTTTTAGTGTCCCCGCGGCCCGGTCCTCGACCAGGCCTCCACCCCCAGGAAGCAGCCAGTGACAGCTGACTAACACCCAGGTACCTATTTTACTGCTAGGTAACAGGGGCATAGGGTGAAAGAAACTCTGCCCATTGTTTCTCGCCGGCACCTGGGATCGAACCCAGGACCACAGGATCACAAGTTTAGCGTGCTATCCGCTCGGCCGACCAGCTCCCTGATGGATGCTGGGTGGCTAAATTCAGTTTCCTTTGTTCCCTGTTCCAAGGCTTACATGTCTCAGGTTATCCGTAGTGTTAAAGTCTAGCCAACTTGCTGTCTACCATCATTGTTTGCAAGTACGCCGCTCTTGTGGGGGTTTTCCCTATGTCCTGGGCTGATATTCGGGTGTGGGGTTTTAGAGGTTAAGTTACTTTTTGAAACATGGTTCTGTTAGCTCAGTACTTGTTCCCAAGGCTCTATGTGCCTGTGTTGCCTTGGGTGTCTCTCTCAACCTGAGGTCTCGGCTCTGACTGCCTTCTGCTTCTCCTCTTCCCTAGTGAGTCCTTTTTCCTTTCCTTTTTCTCCTTGGGTAGTTAGCTTCAGTGAGCCACAAGGAACTCCCCTAGAAAACCAGGAGTTGAATGTATTGAAACGGCTCTAGGTGAGCCCTGGTGCCTTCCATGTCCCCCCAGGTCATCGAATTGGGGTCTTTTCATTTGCGCGTCTGCTCCAAACTGATGGCACTGGCCAATGGAAAAGCCCCTCCCTTCCTCCCCAACTACTGGGATGGGTGGGGCAAACGAGCACACACACCTGTTTCAAGAGATTCGATCATTTGTTTACATTGTTGAGGGAGCTCATTTCTGCATTTTTGATGCTTCAATCTCCTTGAACCCAGTGGTAGTCTATAGTGGTTGGCTGTTCTGGAAACTTTCTCGGTGGGGCGGCAGTGTGTCACCCACGCCCTGTGCTTCTGTGAGGGAAGGCCAGATTCTTGTGCTGGTCCCTTGTAATCCAACAGAACTCCACAGCTGATGCGACCTAGTAGTTGGGACCCATCTCAGCAAGATAATTTCAGGGAACCACTGGGTTCACCCAGAATGAGGCATTTCATTACATTCAGCATTGTTTTTGACTGAAATTTTGAACATTAACAAATGAATAAAACTTTCATAAAGTTATAGTTTATTAAATAGAAAATATGCTATTCTAAAAAATTAACATTGAATGTAATGTCACTGGTAGAACCCAAGTAGTTCCCTAAAGCTGTGTTGCTGAGATGGCTCCATGCTAAAAGGTCATATCAGTTGAGGAAGTTCTGTTTGGCCCCCCCAGGGACCAGAGCTAGAGTCTGGCCCCTCCCCCCCCCCCTCACAGACGTGCAGGGAGTGACAATTTGCCAACCAACTGGGAAAGTATTAAAAAAGTCAGCAAAGCTTTACAGCTAACTAGAGAGAACAAACACAGGACTCACCAGGAGGGAGGAGGAGAGGCAGCAGGCATGAAGAAGAGAACTCTGGCTGGGAGACAAGGCCCAAAGCAACACATGACCTGCTGGAACCAGAAACATCGATTAATATCGGGCCACCAGAACCTCATTAGAACTCCAAAACCCCCATGCCTGAATATCAGCTAAGAACATGTTGGCTGCAGCCAAGCTGCATAATTACGAACATCGTGGGCCTGAGGGTAGACTGCAGGCTGGCTAGATATAATGACTGCAGACAGTCATGAGAATGTGAACCTTGGAACAGGGAACCGAGCAAACAGGGTCAGCCAACAAGGCATCCATTGAGATAAAACCAATAGCCCGTAGGTAGCAGCAAAGAGCCGCCAGAGGTCAAATGATGCACCCCCAAGCTAACCAACCAAGAATCGGTTACCAAAAGACCCCTCCTTTGGCAACTGATGCTTGAGCCAGCCGACTCATTCTTCGCCAAAAAAATAAGAAGGCTGCAAATACTCAACCCACCAGGGCCAAAAAACAGAACTCCTGCCTCCAAAGAAGTGCCTGAAGCTCCTCATCCCTTTTGCCAGAGGCCAACAAAAACAAAGCCTTGACAAAGATATCACGACCCAAAGGCGAACCATAAACTGAGGCCAGGATATAAAGACCAATACCTGGTCAAGGGACCAGGATAGCCCAGGAACAGCATGAGCAAACCTGACTTGACAACGCACGAGGTAACTTGCAGAACGGCACCAATGAGGTGTCAATACTGCATGGTGGTTTTCTTTTGGCAGCACCCTGGGAGGGCAGCCATGAGTGCATGCAACCCAAAGCACAACAAAAACCAAGCCCATACAACTAGTCTCACATAAAACATGAACGTGCATCCAATACTAAAATGAAAGAAAATACAAACAAATGGCCACCACATGACAAACCAAATCTAAGGATGGCTGGCACTTAGCTTAAAACAGAGGGGCTTGCCCACAACTGGCAGACCGGACCAGTACCTGTAGAACATTCCACCACATCAGAAACAAACCAAGGGAGTTGGCTGCGTGCAGGGGCTGGGCCGCCTGGTGGTGACTGACACTAATGCGTTTCAAGTTAGTGTTAGCGAATCCCTTATTCAGTGTTTATTGCTTCCGGAGTTCTATGGTGGCTTTTGAGGCTTTGCTTTCTGTGTTTTCAGTTGTCTGTAAGGCTTTGCTGACTTTCTGGATGCTTTCCCAGTAGGGTGGCAACTTGTCACTCACTCCCTGTGCCTCTGTGAGGGGCTGGGGAAATAGTAACTGGTCCCCGGCAGGCTAAACAGAACTTCCGCAACTCATGTGACCATTTAGAATGGAGCAATCTCAGCAAGACTGCTTCAGGGAGCCAGAGTCCCAGAAAATGTATGTCTCATTATTAACAATCCTTATCATCACTAGATTCTAGGATGAGATTGCAAGTTACAAAATATATGGTTATGTAAATAACACAAACCATAAATGGTGCTAAAATCCTTTACTGTACAATACATACATAAATCCTCAATATCCTATTTCAAATTTGTACAAGGAGTGAGGGTTAGAAATTATAAATATACAAAAAAATGCTTAAATTGATAATCCTTAATTTTAGATACTAATAATAACAGTTTTGTTTAATATTGATTATCAACAGCATTTGGACGGATTGGTTTCCCACAGTGAGGGACAGGAAGCTTCTTAGGTTTATCTAGATCATCCCCCCCCCCCAGGTCAACTACTGACCATCCCCAGAATGCTACCCACAACACTTGCCTAACTCCCAGGTCCCTATTGACTGGTGAACAGAGGCATCAGGTAAAAGGAAATGTTGCCCAAACGTTTTTGTTCAACTGCTGTAACAACAACTCAGCACTTGTAGGCTGTGACCTAACTGCGCTAACAACTCTTCCACAGGTCCCACAAGGCTTACTCGAGTAACCTTCCACAGGTCCCACAAGGCTTACTTGAGTGACCTTCCACAGGTCCCACAAGGCTTACTCGAGTGACCTTCCACAGGTCCCACAAGCTTACTTGAGTGACCTTCCACAGGTCCCACAAGCTTACTTGAGTGACCTTCCACAGGTCCCACAAGGCTTACTTGAGTGACCTTCCACAGGTCCCACAAGGCTTACTTGAGTGACCTTCCACAGGTCCCACAAGGCTTACTTGAGTGACCTTCCACAGGTCCCACAAGGCTTACTCGAGTGACCTTCCACAGGTCCCACAAGGCTTACTTGAGTGACCTTCCACAGGTCCACAAGGCTTACTTGAGTGACCTTCCACAGGTCCCACAAGACTTACTTGAGTGACCTTCCACAGGTCCCACAAGACTTACTTGATGACCTCCCACAGGTCCCACAAGGCTTACTTGAGTGACCTTCCACAGGTCCCACAAGACTTACTTGAGTGACCTCCCACAGGTCCCACAAGGCTTACTTGAGTGACCTTCCACAGGTCCCACAAGACTTACTTGAGTGACCTTCCACAGGTCCCACAAGGCTTACTTGAGTGACCTTCCACAGGTCCCACAAGACTTACTTGAGTGACCTCCCACAGTCCCACAGGCTTACTTGAGTGACCTTCCACAGGTCCCCACAAGCTTACTTGATGACCTCCACAGGTCCCACAAGACTTACTTGAGTGACCTTCCACAGGTCCCACAAGGCTTACTTGAGTGACCTTCCACAGGTCCCAAGACTTACTTGAGTGACCTCCCACAGGTCCCACAAGACTTACTTGAGTGACCTTCCACAGGTCCCACAAGGCTTACTTGAGTGACCTTCCACAGGTCCCACAAGGCTTACTTGAGTGACCTTCCACAGGTCCCACAAGGCTTACTTGAGTGACCTCCCACAGGTCCCACAAGACTTACTAGAGTGAACAACGTCTAGTACCTGGCCACATTCAAAACTGCTACTGTACAGTAAGTCAAAATAAGTAGTAAAGTAACTACTGTATACCTTAGTACAGTATTACAAAATGATGGTTGACCTTACATTCACCAATGTGCATCGATACCGCCCGTATGGCACTGCATAATTTGGATACAAGACCATAAGGTACTGTACTACTAATTTAGAGAAAACATGTGCAGTTGGCTAATAAAAACAGAACAAAAACATTTACATGGGACCCAAGAACAATGTACGCTTTAGTATGTGCTTTGTGCCAGCTTTAATATACTTACTAATCTCTCTCATCTCATTTTTTTCTTACAATGTATCTGTTAAATCATTTTATTAATTCTGCTAGAATTTACCTACTTAAAATTATCTGTTAGATTAAGGACCTGCCCGAAATGCTGCGCGTACTAGTGGCTTTACAAGATTGTAATACCATGCTGTATTCTCACAAACCCAATGTACCTTCTTGTATATAAATAAATAAATAAATAAATAAATAAATAAATAAATAAATAATAAATAAATAAATGTATACATAATGTGCCTTGCTACCAGCTACAAGCTCTGCATGTTTTTATTACCAAAAAAATTGTCTGGCCTACTATGCTTACTCTACCTAATGTAACTACTACATACCAAACATAACTAATTTATATCTAACATAACTAATCAAATCCTAAACTAGCCTACCTATCTGAACCAAAGTAATCTTACCTAACATTGTGCATTAGCCTACACTGTTATTGAATATGTCATTTGGTACTAGGAGCGTCGATGGCTGAATGAAAACAAAACTATGCACATCATGGCAATACAAAACCTACTACGCGCAGCGTTTCTGCCCGAAACGCTGCGCGTACTAGTGGCTTTACAAGATTGTAATTACTATGCTATGTATCCTCACAATCCCAATGTACCTTCTTGTATATATATATAAATAAAATAAATAAATAAATAAATAACTTGCCATTACATTTACGTGATTTACTCGAGGGCCACTAACCCTAGTAGCCTCGACAAGGACAGGAAGCCAGCGGCTTGTCGAAGGTCCCCCCTTGATAGACAGCTTTGCCTTGATATGCAGCTACAACACTTCACTTAGCATTTGTTACCCTGAACTGCAGTCCCAACTTTGCTACAACATAACCACACATTATATGCTACTCAACTAAATATAATGAGATCAATGTAAAATAAAATTAAGGAAACATTTTAACAATCAAATCTTAATACTGATATTATATATACAATGTAGAGAAATGACAAATTACAATACAGTACACACAAGTTCTGCAGGGATTAAACCACTGACCAGTCAGTTAGCAGATAGCATGCTCAACTTGTGTCTACTTAGCCAGAAGTTAAATGGATACAAGTCACATCATACACAATACAGTTCACCAGCTGATTTGATAACATATCTTACCTCACTCAACTTTACTCAATGTAACCTGAACCAACCTAACCTAACCTAACCAAATGACATACACAGATTAGACAATTGGAAAAAGAACTGTGTCAAATTTTTTCGTGTATAATTTTACCATACTCCAGTTCAAAACCTGGCAGCCTCATGTACTATCAGAAATTGATACTCGACCAATTCTAGTTACAGTAGTGAAGAGCAGAAAGGGCTGACAACAAAGTAGAGAAACACCAAGATAAGAATAGACCGAAATTTGTGATAATGTTTCTCCTGTGAAAGCAAGAACTTCCAAACATATTTCTCACCCACAGGGATATAAACCCATTCAATCATCTACCTGCAGAAGCCATAAATGCCAAGTCAATACTGTACTTCTGTTCAAAATCCAGCTTAAAAAATCCTCAGGAACTATGAGGGGGGGACCTTCGACAAGCTGCCAGCTTCCTGTCCCTGTCAAGGCCACTAGAGATGGGACTTTCAGGTAAATTCATGCATGCCTGCCATGCCAATTACATCAACAATAAATGTGTCTCGCACAGGAAGTAAGTAAGTAATTATCAAAAGAAGGCACCAAACCGGGAAGGCTATGTAGCACCATCAAATGTGCGGGATAATCAGAGGGCGCTAAATATCACCAAGGATGCCAATACGAGAACAGAAACGCATAAGGCGAACGACATCAAAGAATACTATCGAGAGACAAGCGATAGCGGGAGATGGTCGGAAAACAAGACACACTCTCTCTCACACGTGAAACAACACCTCATGAACCTCAGGGATGCTAAACTTATCATCAAAGAAGAAAACAAAATTAGGAGTCAGTGTGTAGTCTTCAGCCATCAAACGCTATAACATCATTAGCAGAATGAAGGAAAATCAGCATTGCTGCCACTTTTTCTCAATAAATACTTCATAAATATAGTAATAAATAATTCCTCATGTGTCTCACCTTTATCTCACTGACCTCATCCCACCCAGCCTCATGCCACCTGACCTCAACCTTATCACCACATTCATCCTTTATAAGTAGCAGTCGTGTGTATTTCTGAGATCTGACAAACCCTTACAGGTGATGCACTATCTACAATTAAAGTCAACTCTCAACTCAGGGTTCCTCTAAATTTAAAATTCTATATCTAGTTACTAATAAAGTTATACAAAACTGGAAATTCACAATTGAGGCCAAATGTGTAACCATGATTTCTGCATGTATACTGTACTCAGGACCTGGATTTTGTCAAAGCAACAGGAACACAGAGGATGTAATTCACATCCACTTCCAGTTCTTCCATTATTTAATCAGTGATGTCTGCTACAGTCTCCTTGTGCTGGAAAGTTTCAGCCTCAATAATTAACATTTATTAATTATATATATACAGTATATATATATACTGTGAGTATGTATTAATTACCTAAGTGTGGTTACAGGATGAGATCTACGCTCGTGGTGTCCCGTCTTCCCAGTACTCTGTCATATAATGCTTTGAAACTACTGACGGTTTTGGCCTCCACCACCGTCTCACTTAACTTGTTCCAACCATCTATCACTCTGTTTGCCAAGTAAATTTTCTTATATTTCTTCAGTAGCTTTGTTTAGTAAGTTTAAATCAATGACCTCTTGTTCTTGAAGTTCCAGGAATTCTTCTCTATCAATTTTAATAATTTTCGTTACTATTTTGTATGTACTGATCATATCCCCTCTTTTTCTTCCATCTTTTAGTTTTGGTGTATTTAATGCCTCTAACCTCTCTTCATAGCTCTTGTCCTTCAGTTCCAGGAGCCATTTAGTTGCATGTCTTTGCAGCCTTTCCAGTTTGTTGATGTGCTTCTTAAGTAATTACCTAAGTGCCAAGTGTTTGTCTGTCTGTGTATATGATTTTCATTGATATATCATGCCATTGTGATTTCATTGCAATGGCATGACAAATATATACACATAACACATACAGTATATGTATACAGCACAGTATATAATAATGACCACACACACACATGTGGTGGAGGCTGGCTCATACACCCGTTTCAAGTGTAGATATGATAGAGCCCAATAGGCTTAGGAACCTGTACACATGTTTGTACACTCGCAAACAGAGTGGTAGGCGGTTGGAACAAGTTAGGGGAGAAGGTGGTGGAGGCCAAGACCGTCAGTAGTTTCAAAGCGTTATTGACAAAGAGTGCTGGAAGACGGGACACCACGAGCGTAGCTCTCATCCTCTAACTACACTTAGGTAATTACNGATGGTGAGCCCGTAGCTGTGTCATTGTATCCGTATAGGTGTGGTTCACTTTGTGTCGCGTAGCGCGGTGTGGCGAGGCTCCTCTTGATGATGCTACTGATCTCTTCATGTCGCGCAGTCTTACCCCTCAGATTAATGACATATCAGACCGTGTTGACCATATTAGTCTATCATCGCTCTTCCACAGATGGTCTATACCTGTGTTCAGTGAGGATGGGGGCAGCATGGCGGGGCCTACTCTAATACGCAGGGCCTGCTGATTAATGCCAGTCCCCAGGGCTGCGTTGGCTACAGCAAATGAAAAATCCCGGATGGGGTGCTGTTACTGATAGGAGCCGAGGTTTGTTCTCAGTATATGTATCTTCAAGCACTGATGAGGTAATCTTTCTCATTCTGGGACTATCCAGTGGATAGTCTGTGGTCTTCTGGGCTGTGTTGAGGAGCTGTAATGGTTTCCACGATTTGTGATGGTGGTTGTCCGTGGTGGCTGTGGTAATTGTGGTGGAGGAGAGTGGAGATGAATACAGGTAATGTAAGGGGTGGTGGTAGTGACTGGTGGTGGTGGTGTGGTGGTGGTGGTAGTGGTGGTGGTTGGCGGTGGTGGTGGTTGTGATGGTGGTGTGGTGTGGTGTTGGTGGTAGTGGTGGTAGTAGTGGTAGTGGTGATGGTGGATGGTGGTGGTGGTGTGGTGATGGTGGTGGAAGAGTGGTAGCGACTAGTGAACAAAAATCCAGGTACTGTAATAATGTAATTAATACTAAATAATTTTGTGGGTGAGAGGCAGTTATTCAGTTGTATAAATGTGTGATGCGCCTCCACCTGACGAGTGTCTCCAAGCACAGCCACCTCACCTTCAGAAGGAACTACAACTGCTCTGGAGAAAGTGCAACGCTGGGCAACAAAATCATTGCAGAACTGCCCATTGCAGGAGTGCCCGAAACGCTGTGCGTATTAGTGGCTTTAGCTATTGTATGTACTATCTCTATCTATAAATCCAACATTACGTTTGTTACTCATCTTCTGTGTATGTACTTTTACCTGAATAAACATTTTGAATTTTGAAACTAACTCGACTCTCACCCCAGGAAGGGTTGAGGGCCACAGGGCTAACAACACAACAAGTCAGACATGACAGGGCTCATCTCATCCAAACTTTTAAAATACTGAACACATTGGAGGATGTTAATCTAGACATCTTCTTTAAAAGATTAGACGTAACACAAACAAGGAGCAACCTGGATGATGGGGTTCTGGGAGTTCTTCTACTCCCCAAGCCCGGCCCGAGGCCAGGCTTAACTGCTCAGTTCAAGCTCTACAAGCCACAATGTAGGACAGAGAAGAGGAGATGCTTTCTTCACCCATAGGGTTATAAACCTTTGGAACCACCTACCCGCAAATGTCGTAAATGCCAAAATACTGCAGACTTGTAAAATCCAACTTGAAAAATTCATCAGGACAAACAGGGGGGACGTTTAACAAGCCGCCGGCTTGCTGTCCTCGTCGAGGCCACTAGTGTGTGTTAGTGGCCCCTCAGGTAAAATCAGGTTAATGCTTTAGGCTTGTATGGAGGTCCGTGAGGGTGGAACACCTGGCTCGCCCGAGGATGTCACCCCACGTCCCTCTAACTTCCGGGTACATATTTACCACTAGGTAAGCTGAGGGAGTAGGTCACACATTATAACGTCTGGGAATCGAACCCGTGAGGTTGGAGTGCTGGTGAGTGACGTGATCATCATTATTAGTATTACCAGTATTATTATTATTAGTTATTATTTTATTGCTGCTGCACAAAGATATCACATTAACGCGATGCATCAACGAGAACAAATGGTTGGAACCTATGCTTAGGAGTCCAGAGCACAGGTTCGAATCCTCCTCCTCATGACTAAATGATTTTATCAGTATTAGTATTATTATTATAAATGTTATTATTGGTCAAAGCATCAAGCACAACACTCCGCCACAATGTTACACCTGGAGAAGGACACTCCGTCAACTCTCCCCGACCACGCATAAAGACACATCAACAAGTCAAGTCAAATGAGCTTCCGCACAAACACACCTGCCGCCAAAAACAATGGTTAACGTAGTCGACTCCCAACCGGAGTGACGCAGGTTCGATGCTATGACAGGGGGTGAGACGTTTGTGCACGAGTCCTTACTCTTGATACCCCCCTGTTTAACTAGCATGAAATAGGTACCGGGACTTAGGCAACTGTTGTGTGTTGCATCGTGTTGAAGGTCTAGAGGATGGGGGGGGGGGATGGAGAGCCTAGTAAGCCACATGTTCCCCACAATGGGAAGCCACTGGTGAGCGCAGCCCACTCAGCAAGGGAGAGCTCCAGCACCTGAGAACACACCGACCATTGACCCGTCACACCGGGATGGTCACCTTGGCATCTTACGTCTAATTGATGTATTCCTTCCTGAAGTGGCGGAGGACTACACCAGGAGGTGGAGGACTACACCAGGAGGTGGAGGACTACACCAGGAGGTGGTGGACTACACCAGGAGGTGGAGGACTACACCAGGAGGTGGAGGACTACACCAGGAGGTGGTGGACTACACCAGGAGGTGGAGGACTACACCAGGAGGTGGAGGACTACACCAGGAGGTGGAGGACTACACCAGGAGGTGGAGGACTACACCAGGAGGTGGAGGACTACACCAGGAGGTGGAGGACTACACCAGGAGGTGGAGGACTACACCAGGAGGTGGAGGACTACACCAGGAGGTGGTGGACTACACCAGGAGGTGGAGGACTACACCAGGAGGTGGTGGACTACACCAGGAGGTGGAGGACTACACCAGGAGGTGGAGGACTACACCAGGAGGTGGAGGACTACACCAGGAGGTGGAGGACTACACCAGGAGGTGGTGAACTACACCAGGAGGTGGTGGACTACACCAGGAGGCGGAGGACTACACCAGGAGGTAGAGGACTACACCAGGAGGTGGAGGACTACACCAGGAGGTGGTGGACTACACCAGGAGGTGGTGGACTACACCAGGAGGTAGAGGACTACACCAGGAGGTGGTGGACTACACCAGGAGGTGGTGGACTACACCAGGAGGTGGTGGACTACACCAGGAGGTGGTGGACTACACCAGGAGGTGGAGGACTACACCAGGAGGTGGAGGACTACACCAGGAGGTGGTGGACTACACCAGGAGGTGGTGGACTACACCAGGAGGTGGAGGACTACACCAGGAGGTAGAGGACTACACCAGGAGGTGGTGGACTACACCAGGAGGTGGAGGACTACACCAGGAGGTGGAGGACTACACCAGGAGGTGGTGGACTACACCAGGAGGTGGTGGACTACACCAGGAGGTGGAGGACTACACCAGGAGGTAGAGGACTACACCAGGAGGTGGTGGACTACACCAGGAGGTGGAGGACTACACCAGGAGGTGGAGGACTACACCAGGAGGTGGAGGACTACACCAGGAGGTGGTGGACTACACCAGGAGGTGGAGGACTACACCAGGAGGTGGTGGACTACACCAGGAGGTGGAGGACTACACCAGGAGGTGGAGGACTACACCAGGAGGTGGAGGACTACACCAGGAGGTGGAGGACTACACCAGGTGGTGGAGGACTACACCAGGAGGTGGTGGACTACACCAGGAGGTGGAGGACTACACCAGGAGGTGGAGGACTACACCAGGAGGTGGTGGACTACACCAGGAGGTGGAGGACTACACCAGGAGGTGGAGGACTACACCAGGAGGTGGAGGACTACACCAGGAGGTGGTGGACTACACCAGGAGGTGGAGGACTACACCAGGTGGTGGTGGACTACACCAGGAGGTGGTGGACTACACCAGGAGGTGGTGGACTACACCAGGAGGTGGTGGACTACACCAGGAGGTGGTGGACTACACCAGGAGGTGGAGGACTACACCAGGAGGTGGAGGACTACACCAGGAGGTGGTGAACTACACCAGGAGGTGGAGGACTACACCAGGTGGTGGTGGACTACACCAGGAGGTGGTGGACTACACCAGGAGGTGGTGGACTACACCAGGAGGTGGTGGACTACACCAGGAGGTGGTGGACTACACCAGGAGGTGGTGAACTACACCAGGAGGTGGTGGACTACACCAGGTGGTGGTGGACTACACCAGGAGGTGGAGGACTACACCAGGAGGTGGAGGACTACACCAGGTGGTGGTGGACTACACCAGGAGGTGGTGGACTACACCAGGAGGTGGTGGACTACACCAGGAGGTGGTGGACTACACCAGGAGGTGGTGAACTACACCAGGAGGTGGTGGACTACACCAGGAGGTGGTGGACTACACCAGGAGGTGGTGGACTACACCAGGAGGCGGAGGACTACACCAGGAGGTGGTGGACTACACCAGGAGGTGGAGGACTACACCAGGAGGTGGTGGACTACACCAGGAGGTGGTGGACTACACCAGGAGGTGGTGGACTACACCAGGAGGTGGTGGACTACACCAGGAGGCGGAGGACTACACCAGGAGGTGGTGAACTACACCAGGAGGTGGTGGACTACACCAGGAGGTGGAGGACTACACCAGGAGGTGGTGGACTACACCAGGAGGTGGTGGACTACACCAGGAGGTGGAGGACTACACCAGGAGGTGGTGGACTACACCAGGAGGTGGAGGACTACACCAGGAGGTGGAGGACTACACCAGGAGGTGGTGGACTACACCAGGAGGTGGAGGACTACACCAGGAGGTGGTGGACTACACCAGGAGGTGGTGGACTACACCAGGAGGTGGTGGACTACACCAGGAGGTGGTGGACTACACCAGGAGGTGGAGGACTACACCAGGTGGTGGTGGACTACACCAGGAGGTGGTGGACTACACCAGGAGGTGGTGGACTACACCAGGAGGTAGAGGACTACACCAGGAGGTGGTGGACTACACCAGGAGGTGGTGAACTACACCAGGAGATGGTGGACTACACCAGGAGGTGGTGAACTACACCAGGAGGTGGTGAACTACACCAGGAGGTGGTGAACTACACCAGGAGGTGGTGGACTACACCAGGAGGTGGTGAACTACACCAGGAGGTGGTGACTACACCAGGAGGTGGTGGACTACACCAGGAGGTGGTGAACTACACCAGGAGGCGGAGGACTACACCAGGAGGTGGTGAACTACACCAGGAGGTGGTGGACTACACCAGGAGGTGGTGGACTACACCAGGAGGTGGTGGACTACACCAGGAGGCGGAGGACTACACCAGGAGGTGGTGAACTACACCAGGAGGTGGTGTGAACTACACCAGGAGGTGGTGGACTACACCAGGAGGTGGTGAACTACACCAGGAGGCGGAGGACTACACCAGGAGGTGGTGAACTACACCAGGAAGTGAAGGACCACACAGGGAACTACTTTCAGGCGACTATAGGATGATATGGAGAAAGTGTGTGTGGGGGGAGGGGGTGACCCGGATACCTGAGGGTGACGTCGCTGGGTAGCGGTCACTGGTGGCCGCGCCTCCCGCGCCTCCCGCGCCTCCCGCGCCTCCCGCTCCAGGGAGAGAAACACCTCATATGTGATGGAAGGAGAACTTGGCGCTCCTCCCGGCACGCGAGGAAGGCCCCCAGGAACACACATACAAGATGGACGAAGTAGCGCCTCGCCGCTCTCGCGAAATACTCCGACTAGACATTTAGCCGAGGAGAGAGCTAGATTCCGTTCTTAATGAGAGAGCCCACTCATACATTTACCCGAGGGCCATCATGTTTATGGTAACAGGAAGCCTGCGGCTTGTCAGTGGTCACCCCATTCATCCGGAGAGTTTTTTTCCAGTTGGATTTTGAACTGGTTTCGGCGGGTAGATTATTTCGTGGGTTTATTTCCTTATGGGTTAAAAATGGTGTTGTGTTGTGTGGGACAGTGAGGCTTGATGACCTGCTGGTGGTGGTGACCCTGGCGAGGGAGGTGCTGGGGCCTCGGGTCTCTGCTCTCCTCGCAGTCGAGAATTCTGTGTTTCGAATCCCGAGAGGGACAGGACAAATAATATANTTATTAGGTAGCGCAAGCTTTGTTTTGATCTGGGTTCGTGTGAGTAAAGCTGTATGTGGCTCTGTGTGGCTCTATGTGGATCTGTGTGTGGCTTTTTGTGGCTCTGTGTGGCTGTGTGTGGCTCTGTGTGGATCTGTGTGTGGCTTTTTGTGGCTCTGTGTGGCTGTGTGTGGCTCTGTGTGGCTATATGTAGATTCATGTAACTTTATCTCTCTCTCTCTCTCTCTCTCTCTCTCTCTCTCTCTCTCTCTCTCTCTCTCTCTCTCTCTCTCTCTCTCCCCTCTCCCCCCCCCACCCTCTCCTCCAATACAGGTGGCTTTCTAGGAAGGTGTTTTTACTGGAGGATTTCCGGTTCGGAATCTTGGACGTCGGGCCAACAGAAAGTCGCAAACATTTGGGTCACAGGGCTCGATTCCCGCTCAGTCTGCAGGGCCGCCAACCTTCCGGTCCTCCCGCTCCCGCTCAGTCTGCAGGGCCGCCAACCTTCCCGGTCCTCCCGCTCCCGCTCAGTCTGCAGGGCCGCCAACCTTCCCGGTCCTCCCGCTCCCGCTCAGTCTGCAGGGCCGCCAACCTTCCCGGTCCTCCCGCTCCCGCTCAGTCTGCAGGGCCGCCAACCTTCCCTTGCACCGTGAAACATTCAACCTCAATGATATTCTAAACATTTTCAAAAATAAATCCAAGGAATTCCTCAGCTAGTATATTAGCTGTTAATAGTAAATAGATGCAATATTGCTCTATTGATACTAGCAATAAACACGACGATAACGCAATTTCAGGTTTGTAAAGACGAAAGGTTTCCTGAAGACTTTCTCTTAAGTTATACCTCGAGGCGACTTGCTTCTCCACCTGCCAACCGACACAAATTCCTCGAGGTATGGTGGCTTGGGGACGAGGTCCTGGCTCCCCTCTCTCTCTCCCCCAGGGAGCTCCACCAGGGTATATGGCCAGGGGAGGGTTACTGTGGGCCACACCCCCCACAGTAGCGTGGTGTGGCCCACAGTAGCGGGGTGTGGCCCACAGTAGCGAGGTGTGGCTCACAGTAGCGAGGTGTGGCCTACAGTAGCGTGGTGTGGCCCACAGTAGCGAGGTGTGGCCCACAGTAGCGTGGTGATGCCCACAGTAGCGAGGTGTGGCTCACAGTAGCGAGGTGTGGCCCACAGTAGCGTGGTGTGGCCTACAGTAGCGTGATGTGGCCCACAGTAGCGAGGTGTGGCCCACAGTAGCGAGGTGTGGCCCACAGTAGCGGGGTGTGGCCCACAGTAGCGTGGTGTGGCCCACAGTAGCGAGGTGTGGCTCACAGTAGCGTGGTGTGGCCCACAGTAGCGAGGTGTGGCCCACAATAGCGAGGTGTGGCCCTCAACAGCAAGATGTGGCCAACAACAGTAAGGTGTGGTCCACAACAGTAAGAAGGTCAACAACAGTGAGGTGTGGCTAACAACAGTGAGATGTGGCCAACAACAGTAAGGTGTGGTCCACAACAGTAAGGTGTGGTCCGCAACAGTAAGGTGGTCAACAACAGTGAGGTGTGGCTAACAACAGTGAGATGCGGCCAACAACAGTGAGATGTGGCCCACAACAGCAAGGTGTGGCCCACAACAGTAAGGTGTGGTCCACAACAGTAAGGTGTGGCCCACAACAGTAAGGTGTGGCCCACAACAGTAAGGTGTGGCCCACAACTGTAAAGTGTGGCCCCACAACAGTAAGGTGTCGCCCACAACAGTAAGGTGTGGCCCACAACAGTAAGGTGTGGTACACAACAGTAAGGTGTGGTCCACAACAGTAAGGTGTGGCCAACAACAGTAAGATATGGCCCACAACAGTAAGGTGTGGTCCACAACAGTAAGGTGTGGTACACAACAGTAAGGTGTGGTCCACAACAGTAAGGTGTGGTACACAACAGTAAGGTGTGGCCCACAACAGTAAGGTGTGGCCCACAACAGTAAGATATGGCCCACAACAGTAAGGTGTGGCCCACAACAATAAGATGTGGCCCACAACAGTAAGATGTGGCCCACAACAGTAAGGTGTGGCCCACAACAGTAAGGTGTGGCCAACAACAGTAAGGTGTGGCCCACAACAGTAAGGTGTGGCCCACAACAGTAAGATGTGGCCAACAACAGTAAGGTGTGGCCCACAACAGTAAGGTGTGGCCCACAACAGTAAGGTGTGGCTCACAACAGTAAGGTGTGGCCCACAACAGTAAGATGTGGCCCACAACAGTAAGGTGTGGCCCACAACAGTACGGTGTGACCAACAACAGTAAGGTGTGGCCCACAACAGTAAGGTGTGGCCAACAACAGTAAGGTGTGGCCCACAACAGTAAGGTGTGACCAACAACAGTAAGGTGTGGCCCACAACAGTAAGGTGTGGCCCACAACAGTAAGGTGTGGCCCACAACAGTAAGATGTGGTCAACAACAGTAAGGTGTGGCCAACAACAGTAAGGTGTGGCCCACAACAGTAAGGTGTGGCCCACAACAGTAAGGTGTTGCCCACAACAGTAAGGTGTGGCCCACAACAGTAAGGTGTGGCCCACAACAGTAAGATGTGGTCAACAACAGTAAGGTGTGGCTCACAACAGTAAGGTGTGGTCCACAACAGTAGGGTGTGGTCCACAACAGTAAGGTGTGGCCCACAACAGTAAGGTGTGGCCCACAACAGTAAGATGTAGCCCACAACAGTAAGGTGTGGCCCACAACAGTAAGGTGTGACCAACAACAGTAAGGTGTGGCTCACAACAGTAAGGTGTGGCCCACAACAGTAAGGTGTGGCCCACAACAGTAAGGTGTGACCAACAACAGTAAGGTGTGGCTCACAACAGTAAGGTGTGGCCCACAACAGTAAGGTGTGGCCCACAACAGTAAGGTGTGGCCAACAACAGTAAGGTGTGGCCAACAACAGTAAGGTGTGACCAACAACAGTAAGGTGTGGCCAACAACAGTAAGGTGTGGCCAACAACAGTAAGGTGTGGCCCACAACAGTAAGGTGTGGCCCACAACAGTAAGGTGTGGCCCACAACAGTAAGGTGTGGCCCACAACAGTAAGGTGTGGCCCACAACAGTAATGTGTGGCCCACAACAGTAAGGTGTGGCCCACAACAGTAAGGTGTGGCCCACAACAGTAAGGTGTGGCCCACAACAGTAAGGTGTGGCCCACAACAGTAAGGTGTGGCCCACAACAGTAAGGTGTGGCCCACAACAGTAAGGTGTGGCCCACAACAGTAAGGTGTGGCCCACAACAGTAAGGTGTGGCCCACAACAGTAAGGTGTGGCCCACAACAGTAAGGTGTGGCCCACAACAGTAAGGTGTGGCCCACAACAGTAAGGTGTGGCCCACAACAGTAAGGTGTGGCCCACAACAGTAAGGTGTGGCCCACAACAGTAAGGTGTGGCCCACAACAGTAAGGTGTGGCCCACAACAGTAAGGTGTGGCCCACAACAGTAAGGTGTGGCCCACAACAGTAAGGTGTGGCCCACAACAGTAAGGTGTGGCCCACAACAGTAAGGTGTGGCCCACAACAGTAAGGTGTGGCCCACAACAGTAAGGTGTGGCCCACAACAGTAAGGTGTGGCCCACAACAGTAAGGTGTGGCCCACAACAGTAAGGTGTGGCCCACAACAGTAAGGTGTGGCCCACAACAGTAAGGTGTGGCCCACAACAGTAAGGTGTGGCCCACAACAGTAAGGTGTGGCCCACAACAGTAAGGTGTGGCCCACAACAGTAAGGTGTGGCCCACAACAGTAAGGTGTGGCCCACAACAGTAAGGTGTGGTCCACAACAGTAAGGTGTGGTCCACAACAGTAAGGTGTGGCCCACAACAGTAAGGTGTGGCCCACAACAGTAAGGTGTGGCCCACAACAGTAAGGTGTGGTCCACAACAGTAAGGTGTGGTCCACAACAGTAAGGTGTGGTCCACAACAGTAAGGTGTGGTCCACAACAGTAAGGTGTGGCCCACAACAGTAAGGTGTGGTCCACAACAGTAAGGTGTGGTCCACAACAGTAAGGTGTGGTCCACAACAGTAAGGTGTGGTCCACAACAGTAAGGTGTGGTCCACAACAGTAAGGTGTGGTCCACAACAGTAAGGTGTGGTCCACAACAGTAAGGTGTGGCCCACAACAGTAAGGTGTGGCCCACAACAGTAAGGTGTGGCCCACAACAGTAAGGTGTGGTCCACTACAGTAAGGTGTGGCCCACAACAGTAAGGTGTGGTCCACAACAGTAAGGTGTGGCCCACAACAGTAAGGTGTGGCCCACAACAGTAAGGTGTGGTCCACAACAGTAAGGTGTGGTCCACAACAGTAAGGTGTGGTCCACAACAGTAAGGTGTGGTCCACAACAGTAAGGTGTGGCCCACAACAGTAAGGTGTGGTCCACAACAGTAAGGTGTGGTCCACAACAGTAAGGTGTGGTCCACAACAGTAAGGTGTGGCCCACAACAGTAAGGTGTGGTCCACAACAGTAAGGTGTGGTCCACAACAGTAAGGTGTGGCCCACAACAGTAAGGTGTGGCCCACAACAGTAAGGTGTGGTCCACAACAGTAAGGTGTGGCCCACAACAGTAAGGTGTGGTCCACAACAGTAAGGTGTGGCCCACAACAGTAAGGTGTGGTCCACAACAGTAAGGTGTGGTCCACAACAGTAAGGTGTGGCCCACAACAGTAAGGTGTGGTCCACAACAGTAAGGTGTGGTCCACAACAGTAAGGTGTGGCCCACAACAGTAAGGTGTGGTCCACAACAGTAAGGTGTGGCCCACAACAGTAAGGTGTGGTCCACAACAGTAAGGTGTGGTCCACAACAGTAAGGTGTGGTCCACAACAGTAAGGTGTGGTCCACAACAGTAAGGTGTGGTCCACAACAGTAAGGTGTGGCCCACAACAGTAAGGTGTGGCCCACAACAGTAAGGTGTGGTCCACAACAGTAAGGTGTGGCCCACAACAGTAAGGTGTGGTCCACAACAGTAAGGTGTGGCCCACAACAGTAAGGTGTGGCCCACAACAGTAAGGTGTGGTCCACAACAGTAAGGTGTGGTCCACAACAGTAAGGTGTGGCCCACAACAGTAAGGTGTGGCCCACAACAGTAAGGTGTGGTCCACAACAGTAAGGTGTGGTCCACAACAGTAAGGTGTGGCCCACAACAGTAAGGTGTGGCCCACAACAGTAAGGTGTGGTCCACAACAGTAAGGTGTGGCCCACAACAGTAAGGTGTGGCCCACAACAGTAAGGTGTGGTCCACAACAGTAAGGTGTGGCCAACAACAGTAAGGTGTGGCCCACAACAGTAAGGTGTGGCCCACAACAGTAAGGTGTGGCCCACAACAGTAAGGTGTGGTCCACAACAGTAAGGTGTGGTCCACAACAGTAAGGTGTGGTCCACAACAGTAAGGTGTGGTCCACAACAGTAAGGTGTGGCCCACAACAGTAAGGTGTGGTCCACAACAGTAAGGTGTGGCCCACAACAGTAAGGTGTGGTCCACAACAGTAAGGTGTGGCCCACAACAGTAAGGTGTGGTCCACAACAGTAAGGTGTGGTCCACAACAGTAAGGTGTGGCCCACAACAGTAAGGTGTGGCCCACAACAGTAAGGTGTGGTCCACAACAGTAAGGTGTGGTCCACAACAGTAAGGTGTGGCCCACAACAGTAAGGTGTGGCCCACAACAGTAAGGTGTGGTCCACAACAGTAAGGTGTGGCCCACAACAGTAAGGTGTGGTCCACAACAGTAAGGTGTGGCCCACAACAGTAAGGTGTGGTCCACAACAGTAAGGTGTGGTCCACAACAGTAAGGTGTGGCCCACAACAGTAAGGTGTGGTCCACAACAGTAAGGTGTGGTCCACAACAGTAAGGTGTGGTCCACAACAGTAAGGTGTGGTCCACAACAGTAAGGTGTGGCCCACAACAGTAAGGTGTGGTCCACAACAGTAAGGTGTGGTCCACAACAGTAAGGTGTGGTCCACAACAGTAAGGTGTGGCCCACAACAGTAAGGTGTGGTCCACAACAGTAAGGTGTGGCCCACAACAGTAAGGTGTGGCCCACAACAGTAAGGTGTGGTCCACAACAGTAAGGTGTGGTCCACAACAGTAAGGTGTGGCCCACAACAGTAAGGTGTGGCCCACAACAGTAAGGTGTGGTCCACAACAGTAAGGTGTGGTCCACAACAGTAAGGTGTGGCCCACAACAGTAAGGTGTGGCCCACAACAGTAAGGTGTGGTCCACAACAGTAAGGTGTGGTCCACAACAGTAAGGTGTGGCCCACAACAGTAAGGTGTGGCCCACAACAGTAAGGTGTGGTCCACAACAGTAAGGTGTGGCCCACAACAGTAAGGTGTGGCCCACAACAGTAAGGTGTGGCCCACAACAGTAAGGTGTGGTCCACAACAGTAAGGTGTGGCCCACAACAGTAAGGTGTGGCCCACAACAGTAAGGTGTGGCCCACAACAGTAAGGTGTGGCCCACAACAGTAAGGTGTGGCCCACAACAGTAAGGTGTGGTCCACAACAGTAAGGTGTGGCCCACAACAGTAAGGTGTGGTCCACAACAGTAAGGTGTGGTCCACAACAGTAAGGTGTGGTCCACAACAGTAAGGTGTGGCCCACAACAGTAAGGTGTGGCCCACAACAGTAAGGTGTGGTCCACAACAGTAAGGTGTGGCCCACAACAGTAAGGTGTGGTCCACAACAGTAAGGTGTGGTCCACAACAGTAAGGTGTGGTCCACAACAGTAAGGTGTGGCCCCAACAGTAAGGTGTGGTCCACAACAGTAAGGTGTGGTCCACAACAGTAAGGTGTGGTCCACAACAGTAAGGTGTGGCCCACAACAGTAAGGTGTGGTCCACAACAGTAAGGTGTGGCCCACAACAGTAAGGTGTGGTCCACAACAGTAAGGTGTGGCCCACAACAGTAAGGTGTGGCCCACAACAGTAAGGTGTGGTCCACAACAGTAAGGTGTGGCCCACAACAGTAAGGTGTGGTCCACAACAGTAAGGTGTGGTCCACAACAGTAAGGTGTGGTCCACAACAGTAAGGTGTGGCCCACAACAGTAAGGTGTGGTCCACAACAGTAAGGTGTGGTCCACAACAGTAAGGTGTGGTCCACAACAGTAAGGTGTGGTCCACAACAGTAAGGTGTGGTCCACAACAGTAAGGTGTGGCCCACAACAGTAAGGTGTGGTCCACAACAGTAAGGTGTGGTCCACAACAGTAAGGTGTGGTCCACAACAGTAAGGTGTGGTCCACAACAGTAAGGTGTGGTCCACAACAGTAAGGTGTGGTCCACAACAGTAAGGTGTGGTCCACAACAGTAAGGTGTGGTCCACAACAGTAAGGTGTGGTCCACAACAGTAAGGTGTGGCCCACAACAGTAAGGTGTGGCCCACAACAGTAAGGTGTGGTCCACAACAGTAAGGTGTGGCCCACAACAGTAAGGTGTGGCCCACAACAGTAAGGTGTGGCCCACAACAGTAAGGTGTGGCCCACAACAGTAAGGTGTGGCCCACAACAGTAAGGTGTGGCCCACAACAGTAAGGTGTGGCCCACAACAGTAAGGTGTGGCCCACAACAGTAAGGTGTGGCCCACAACAGTAAGGTGTGGCCCACAACAGTAAGGTGTGGCCCACAACAGTAAGGTGTGGCCCACAACAGTAAGGTGTGGCCCACAACAGTAAGGTGTGGCCCACAACAGTAAGGTGTGGCCCACAACAGTAAGGTGTGGCCCACAACAGTAAGGTGTGGCCCACAACAGTAAGGTGTGGCCCACAACAGTAAGGTGTGGTCCACAACAGTAAGGTGTGGCCCACAACAGTAAGGTGTGGCCCACAACAGTAAGGTGTGGCCCACAACAGTAAGGTGTGGCCCACAACAGTAAGGTGTGGCCCACAACAGTAAGGTGTGGTCCACAACAGTAAGGTGTGGCCCACAACAGTAAGGTGTGGCCCACAACAGTAAGGTGTGGCCCACAACAGTAAGGTGTGGCCCACAACAGTAAGGTGTGGCCCACAACAGTAAGGTGTGGCCCACAACAGTAAGGTGTGGTCCACAACAGTAAGGTGTGGTCCACAACAGTAAGGTGTGGCCCACAACAGTAAGGTGTGGTCCACAACAGTAAGGTGTGGCCCACAACAGTAAGGTGTGGCCCACAACAGTAAGGTGTGGCCCACAACAGTAAGGTGTGGCCCACAACAGTAAGGTGTGGCCCACAACAGTAAGGTGTGGTCCACAACAGTAAGGTGTGGCCCACAACAGTAAGGTGTGGTCCACAACAGTAAGGTGTGGCCCACAACAGTAAGGTGTGGCCCACAACAGTAAGGTGTGGCCCACAACAGTAAGGTGTGGCCCACAACAGTAAGGTGTGGTCCACAACAGTAAGGTGTGGCCCACAACAGTAAGGTGTGGTCCACAACAATAAGGTGTGGCCCACAACAGTAAGGTGTGGTCCACAACAGTAAGGTGTGGTCCACAACAGTAAGGTGTGGTCCACAACAGTAAGGTGTGGTCCACAACAGTAAGGTGTGGCCCACAACAGTAAGGTGTGGTCCACAACAGTAAGGTGTGGTCCACAACAGTAAGGTGTGGTCCACAACAGTAAGGTGTGGTCCACAACAGTAAGGTGTGGTCCACAACAGTAAGGTGTGGTCCACAACAGTAAGGTGTGGTCCACAACAGTAAGGTGTGGTCCACAACAGTAAGGTGTGGTCCACAACAGTAAGGTGTGGTCCACAACAGTAAGGTGTGGTCCACAACAGTAAGGTGTGGTCCACAACAGTAAGGTGTGGTCCACAACAGTAAGGTGTGGTCCACAACAGTAAGGTGTGGCCCACAACAGTAAGGTGTGGTCCACAACAGTAAGGTGTGGTCCACAACAGTAAGGTGTGGTCCACAACAGTAAGGTGTGGTCCACAACAGTAAGGTGTGGTCCACAACAGTAAGGTGTGGCCCACAACAGTAAGGTGTGGTCCACAACAGTAAGGTGTGGTCCACAACAGTAAGGTGTGGTCCACAACAGTAAGGTGTGGTCCACAACAGTAAGGTGTGGTCCACAACAGTAAGGTGTGGTCCACAACAGTAAGGTGTGGTCCACAACAGTAAGGTGTGGCCCACAACAGTAAGGTGTGGTCCACAACAGTAAGGTGTGGTCCACAACAGTAAGGTGTGGTCCACAACAGTAAGGTGTGGCCCACAACAGTAAGGTGTGGTCCACAACAGTAAGGTGTGGTCCACAACAGTAAGGTGTGGTCCACAACAGTAAGGTGTGGTCCACAACAGTAAGGTGTGGTCCACAACAGTAAGGTGTGGTCCACAACAGTAAGGTGTGGTCCACAACAGTAAGGTGTGGTCCACAACAGTAAGGTGTGGTCCACAACAGTAAGGTGTGGCCCACAACAGTAAGGTGTGGTCCACAACAGTAAGGTGTGGTCCACAACAGTAAGGTGTGGTCCACAACAGTAAGGTGTGGCCCACAACAGTAAGGTGTGGTCCACAACAGTAAGGTGTGGCCCACAACAGTAAGGTGTGGTCCACAACAGTAAGGTGTGGCCCACAACAGTAAGGTGTGGTCCACAACAGTAAGGTGTGGTCCACAACAGTAAGGTGTGGTCCACAACAGTAAGGTGTGGTCCACAACAGTAAGGTGTGGTCCACAACAGTAAGGTGTGGTCCACAACAGTAAGGTGTGGCCACAACAGTAAGGTGTGGTCCACAACAGTAAGGTGTGGTCCACAACAGTAAGGTGTGGTCCACAACAGTAAGGTGTGGCCCACAACAGTAAGGTGTGGTCCACAACAGTAAGGTGTGGCCCACAACAGTAAGGTGTGGTCCACAACAGTAAGGTGTGGTCCACAACAGTAAGGTGTGGTCCACAACAGTAAGGTGTGGTCCACAACAGTAAGGTGTGGTCCACAACAGTAAGGTGTGGCCCACAACAGTAAGGTGTGGTCCACAACAGTAAGGTGTGGTCCACAACAGTAAGGTGTGGTCCACAACAGTAAGGTGTGGTCCACAACAGTAAGGTGTGGTCCACAACAGTAAGGTGTGGTCCACAACAGTAAGGTGTGGCCCACAACAGTAAGGTGTGGCCCACAACAGTAAGGTGTGGTCCACAACAGTAAGGTGTGGCCCACAACAGTAAGGTGTGGTCCACAACAGTAAGGTGTGGCCCACAACAGTAAGGTGTGGTCCACAACAGTAAGGTGTGGTCCACAACAGTAAGGTGTGGTCCACAACAGTAAGGTGTGGCCCACAACAGTAAGGTGTGGTCCACAACAGTAAGGTGTGGCCCACAACAGTAAGGTGTGGCCACAACAGTAAGGTGTGGTCCACAACAGTAAGGTGTGGTCCACAACAGTAAGGTGTGGCCCACAACAGTAAGGTGTGGCCCACAACAGTAAGGTGTGGCCCACAACAGTAAGGTGTGGTCCACAACAGTAAGGTGTGGCCCACAACAGTAAGGTGTGGTCCACAACAGTAAGGTGTGGCCCACAACAGTAAGGTGTGGCCCACAACAGTAAGGTGTGGCCCACAACAGTAAGGTGTGGTCCACAACAGTAAGGTGTGGCCCACAACAGTAAGGTGTGGTCCACAACAGTAAGGTGTGGCCCACAACAGTAAGGTGTGGTCCACAACAGTAAGGTGTGGTCCACAACAGTAAGGTGTGGTCCACAACAGTAAGGTGTGGCCCACAACAGTAAGGTGTGGTCCACAACAGTAAGGTGTGGCCCACAACAGTAAGGTGTGGCCCACAACAGTAAGGTGTGGTCCACAACAGTAAGGTGTGGTCCACAACAGTAAGGTGTGGCCCACAACAGTAAGGTGTGGCCCACAACAGTAAGGTGTGGCCCACAACAGTAAGGTGTGGTCCACAACAGTAAGGTGTGGCCCACAACAGTAAGGTGTGGTCCACAACAGTAAGGTGTGGCCCACAACAGTAAGGTGTGGCCCACAACAGTAAGGTGTGGCCCACAACAGTAAGGTGTGGTCCACAACAGTAAGGTGTGGTCCACAACAGTAAGGTGTGGTCCACAACAGTAAGGTGTGGTCCACAACAGTAAGGTGTGGCCCACAACAGTAAGGTGTGGCCCACAACAGTAAGGTGTGGTCCACAACAGTAAGGTGTGGCCCACAACAGTAAGGTGTGGCCCACAACAGTAAGGTGTGGCCCACAACAGTAAGGTGTGGCCCACAACAGTAAGGTGTGGCCACAACAGTAAGGTGTGGCCCACAACAGTAAGGTGTGGCCCACAACAGTAAGGTGTGGTCCACAACAGTAAGGTGTGGTCCACAACAGTAAGGTGTGCCCACAACAGTAAGGTGTGGTCCACAACAGTAAGGTGTGGTCCACAACAGTAAGGTGTGGACCCACAACAGTAAGGTGTGGCCCACAACAGTAAGGTGTGGTCCACAACAGTAAGGTGTGGTCCACAACAGTAAGGTGTGGTCCACAACAGTAAGGTGTGACCCACAACAGTAAGGTGTGGTCCACAACAGTAAGGTGTGGTCCACAACAGTAAGGTGTGGCCCACAACAGTAAGGTGTGGTCCACAACAGTAAGGTGTGACCAACAACAGTAAGGTGTGGTCCACAACAGTAAGGTGTGGTCCACAACAGTAAGGTGTGACCACAACAGTAAGGTGTGGTCCACAACAGTAAGGTGTGGTCCACAACAGTAAGGTGTGGTCCACAACAGTAAGGTGTGGCCCACAACAGTAAGGTGTGGTCCACAACAGTAAGGTGTGGGCCACAACAGTAAGGTGTGGCCCACAACAGTAAGGTGTGGTCCACAACAGTAAGGTGTGGCCCACAACAGTAAGGTGTGGTCCACAACAGTAAGGTGTGGCCCACAACAGTAAGGTGTGGTCCACAACAGTAAGGTCTGGCCCACAACAGTAAGGTGTGGCTCCACAACAGTAAGGTCTGGCCCACAACAGTAAGGTGTGCTCCTAGTCTCTGTATTAACTCCTCCTTCCACACAAATCCTCTTGTCCTCGTCCCCACCCGCTTCTATCCCTTCCTCTCCGCTTCTATCCCTTCCTCTCCGCTTCTATCCCTCCCTCTCTATACCCTACTAGTCCACTTGCCCCTCCAACTCCTTTTTTTGTTCCCCCTTCCTTCTCTCTCACATACCGTCTTCTCCCCTCCCTCCCTTCCTTATTTACCCTCCTCTTCCCCATCGTATTTCCCTCCTTTTGTGCCTCCTCCTCCTCCTCCTTCTTCTTTCCTGTTCTCACTACCTCTCACTTTCTTCATAGGTTCCTTTGCTCTCTCTGAACATAGACTTAAATCTTTATACAAATGCTGATGGAATCACCAACAAAGCAGCCGAACTGACTGAAAGGCTCAGCAAGTGATCCTGTCATAGCAAAAAAGAGGAAACACAATGGCACAGATGTTAATGGGTTCGGGTGTCTCCAGGAGCTGCTGCATCATGTTGCTGACTGGAGAAGATGGCCAGCCACACCACCCAGAGGAGAAGAGCGCAAGCCACACCTCACTACAGCTTTCTCCCAACATAAGTAAACATTCCACCAGCCAAATGTGTGGAGTTCTTTGGTCCAACGTGATCATCAGCGTAAACTTGAAAGTGCAAATGGAAACTGTTGTCAGAGGAAGCGTGGGGGAGGAGGCCGAGGGCTCCAGAAGCCTTCGAAAGGCTTCATTACCTCTTCAAGGCCACCTAGATGGGTGAGAGTCAGGTGAAACCCAGGGACACCTTGTGATGTGAACCCCACTGTACAGGCTTTATCAGTGGGCTGTGGACCCGGACCTTGCGTGTCCGTGTTCGTGTACTTACCTAATTGTACTCACCTAATTGTGCTTGCGGGGTTGAGCTCTGGCTCTTTGCTCCCGCCTCTCAACCGTCAATCAACTGGTGTACAGATTCCTGAGCCTACTGGGCTCTATCATATCTACATTTGAAACTGTGTATGGAGTCAGCCTCCACCACATCACTGCCTAATGCATTCCACCTGTTAACTACTCTGACACTGAAAAAGTTCTTT
>WNGS01111181.1:52109598-52120347 GCA_020271785.1 Procambarus virginalis
TCATATCTTCAGCCACATTATTGTGACTCATCTTCTGCAGACAAGACACACTCTCTTATAGATTAGGAAAGGATGGACATAATTAACAACCCATATTAGGCCAAATATTATGAAGAGAAAGCACTATGTAAGTATGACATACAGTATAACACTTGGAAGTCTATGCATTTGATCGTTGGGGATTGAACCCTGACCGTGTTGAAAGTAGGATGCCACTCTACCGATCAAGCAAAGTTGTTGGTCCGTCAGTCTTGAAGTAATGTAGTTCACTAGTTGCCTTTCTCCACTGTGGTTAGACAAGATTACCATTATGTATAAGATTATGTTTTATGTACAGTAGTTAATGCCTTTGAATCCATATTTAAATATGTACAGTATCTATCTCATCTTTGGGATCTATCTTTTAAAACGTTTGAGCCATCATCTTATACATAAGCTCATTGACTTCAAATTGTTGGATGAAAATTATTCTGAAAACCTCCAATATTGTGAATTTTCATTATTCACATTTATGTTTATTAATTGACCTGTTGTTGACAGCTGTCTGAGGTATTGCATGAAGTGCAGAGCAAACGCCGGGAGCTGCAAGCAGAAATTGAGGACATCCAAGATAAACTCGTTGTCAACCATGAACGCATTACAAAGACTGAGCATATTCCCAGGAGCATTTTACTTTATTTGACCAGGTTAGTACAGCTTGATAAGGAAACTATATCATTTTATTGTATTAATATAAGTCAACTTTCAATTTGGTATTTCTTTACTATATTGTATCCAGATATAGTAAAGAAAGGAAACTATTGTAACTGTTTCGGTCCATCCTGGATCCTTATCATGTAGTTTCCGGAATGGAGTGAAATATTGTAACTTTCCTTTCTGTTTATATGCGTGGGTTGAGCTACTAATTCAGCCATGTTATTGTAGCTAATTCTCTACATTGTATCCATTATGTCCTATTCATTTATTATGTATTGCACTACAGTATTTGAAAACTTTTGATCACCAGAATTGTATGTCTAATTTCTTGTTTTTATTTATGTATCTTGTACTGTGCAATACAGTACTTATATTGGCCTCATTATCTTACATCATCTGATATGTTTCCATGAATATTTGTGGTGCTTCAAGTTCAAGTGAGTTGACTTATATTGCAAGTCATTAATAATCCAAATCTTTAATAGTCATGAGTGATATTCTATAACCATTGCTAATCTAACCCTATAATAGTGGTACAGTATGTATTTAATACACTAAAAGGATTGTAGTTTTGTATTTGGAATAGAAAGATGGTGGTTAAATTATTTTAATTCCCGTGTCTGAGACAGGAATCCTGTACAGTACTTATGGTTATCGAGGCCAACTAATGACCCTCCCTAGGATGCACCACAACAATTGCCTAACTCCAGGTACCATACTTATTTACTACTAGATGAACAGTGGCACCAGATGAAAGAAACTTGTTCAACCGTGTCTGTCCTGCCTGAGGATTGAACTCGGGGCTCTTGACTGTAAATTTTCTTAGAAAGGCAGAGCTTGTTGTATTCCATACTTTTTTTGTGATTCTCAGGTTATGTGCTTGTCCATACAAAATGTAAGAGTAATTGTTAACAAATTTTGTTGTATGAACCCCAGGCCCGTGAAATGAATGCTCGCTGAAAACTTTTGCGAACAGAGTTTGTTGTGTGTGAAGGCACGAAAGAGGGACACCTTCACTCAAATGTCTGTCCGCTATACGTGACTGCCACGAGCGAGAACGTATGCAAGCAGAGCAGAGCAGTATTGTAAGACAAACTTATGACATTATATTTATAAATTTAATGCAATACAGGGGAATATTTTTTTTTCTATTCAAATCATCAAAAATAATAAGAATTATATAAATGGCTAGAAATATTGTTTACTAACAATGTGATCTTGCACATGTTTTAAATATTATACAGTATTTTAATTAAGAAAATCCTGGATCTTCCTGCATTCAGTATGTTTCTGATAGTTTCTGCAATCAGAATTTTAGCTTACTGAAGTTTTGTGATTTTTTTTTTAAGATTATTTTAAATGTTCCTTGTTATTTTCTTTGGTACAGTATGCATTAGTTAGTGAGACTGGTCTACAGTTTAATGTTTCTTACAACTACCATTTTTAACCCTACACTGCTCAGGGGTCCTGGGGACACTTTACACCCCTGTGCGCAAGAAAAAAAAAAATTCCAAAATTTTTTTCGTCTTCTAAACACGTAATTTGTGTCCCCTGAGCACGGGAAAAATAGCAAAAAAATTGTAGGTCACATATTTTGGGCGCAATTGACGAGGAAGTCTGGCAAAAAGTGGGCGTTGACAGAGCGGTCGCCAGGGCAGGTCAGCGTCACCCGCGCTGACAGATGGGAGTTGCCACAAAGATATTATTACCTAATTGTTTCAATGTCTCCGATTGATTTTTTTCTTAGTTTTTTTGCAGTACATTTATTCAATGTGTGTATTGTAATATATTATATAATAAAAGTGGTGAATAATCGCTATGCTCAAACAATCGGTTTGCATATAGTATTCAATTATTATGTTTCATAAAACAATAAACAAATAGTTTTGCTGCTAATTACACTCTATACACAGGTTATATATAATATCTGCATATTTTGGTTACCATAACGAACCACTAAGTGGTATTGAGAGTCGAAAGCAACGAAGAGTTACCGCCACACACCGCCAGCCACTCGCTGCCACTCCCTCAACACACGCACTAACTTTCTCCCCCCAATACCATTTGTGGTTCTATTACACTATATACAGACGTTATATATAGTATGTATATATTTTGTTCACCACAACTGTACAGCTACTGATATAGTTAGTTCAGGGACTAAGAGTCGTCGGTATACACAGCTGGCGCTGGCGCTCCCTCACTCATTCAAGGTCACACGCACTAAACTTTCTTCCCCCAACAATACTGGTTTTCAGTGTTATTACCCACTATTACACATATTATATATAAATATCTACATGTTTTATGCACTGTAACTGTACACCTAAGCTTGTAGTGCGCCCAAAGAGCATAGTGGCACACCCTCTAAACAGCTTGACAATCGTGCAGACGACGTCCCTCCGTCACCCAAATGGCTGCTCCCAGCATAATCCTTTGCTGTTATACACTAATACACACATTATGTATAAGTATCTACATTTGTGTTCACCTAGAGAACCACTGAGCTGGTATGGTGAATGTAACAATACAGGTGGCCACACAGTCAGTAAACGATGCTGTCTCCCTGTCTCTCAGCATCACTCCTCCCACAGCGCTAATTATTACAACAATCCTGCTATTATCACAACCCTGGTTATTTATATCACAGTCACGGTCATCTGTAATATTGTCATCACTAAATAATAACAGTTATATTTTATTTTGACATTTTTCGGTGATGCTGTGGTCACAAGCTGAACAGCAATGCTGATCGCTCATGCTGCATGCGCCAGCCTTGGTTGCTCCAACAGTACTTTGCCTCTCACACCTGATTATTGCCCACGATTTTTTTTTTAAATGGCGTCTGTTTACAAGAGCCCTGAGGAAGCTACTGTGAACCCGTGTAGCGCGGGCCATTTGAATCGGAATGGCACCCTGGCGTATATATACGCCATGCGCACCGTCGGACATGTTACTCAGGGCGTATATATACGCCATGCGCAGTTTAAGGGTTAAATACTGTATATAACAATTTGTTTGTCAGTGACAGGAAGCATGTGTGTCATATTAGGTCGATACATTAGGCCTGTATCGAGGATCCACAAGGTTTAACTATTAATTATTCCCAGGTTGCAACTCCACAACAGTTTCCTAACTCGTAGGTACTGTACCTGTTTACGGCTAAGTGAACAGAGGAATTAGGTGAAAGGAAATGTTCCCAGCCAATTCTATTTCACCTGGGAATCGAAACTAGGATCCTACCGAGACTAGAGCCAAAACCTGGCGAGCCTCACAGAGGCTCAGAGAGCGAGTCACAATTTGTCACCATACTGGGAAAGCACACATAAAGTCAATGAAGCTTTACAGACAGCTGGAGGGTTAACAAAGACAGAAGCCTCAAAACCATCAAACAACTCTGCAAAATTAGGGCAAACCTTGTAGTACTGACTACCACCTCCAGGAGGCCCTGTTCTACACACAACCATCTTTCCTGAACCAGAAAAATCCCAGAGAGGATTTATTGGGCACTAATCCTTAGCTGTAGCTCTGTTCACCCAGCAGTGAACGGGTACCTGGTTGTAAACAATTTACCTGGAATACCTGGTCGTATTCCAGGGAAATTAGGATTAAGTACTTGCCCAAAATGCTATTCATGCTAGTGGCTGTACAAGAATGAAAGAACTCCTGTATATATAAATATATGTAAGTCCTTAATCTTATGTTTCCTGGAATACAACCCAGCAAAATCGTTTAACAACCTGGTTAACTATTATCTTACATTGATATTCACTGGACGGTAGTGTTCTGGGTCTTTCAGATGTGGCAAACCTCTCTGCATCAAGCTGTGTGCTGGCTGTCCTTGGAAGTATTCCTGTGGGGGCCATTTGCTTTATACCTTGTTCTATATTTTAGTTTTCTGGAGAAGCCCTTTGTGGCTTCCTGAAACTATCTTCCCGAGACTTCTTGACGCTAAAAGGTCGTGTATAATTCTGTTTGGCCTGCCAGGGACCAGTGCCAGAACCTGGCCCCTCATAAGAGGCACAGGGAGCAGGTGACAATCTGCCACCTTGCCAGAAAAAGACTCCAGACAGTCAACACAGGCAACTGGAGGGTTCACAGAAAATTAAGCCTCAAAAACTGCCAAATGATTACTGCAAATGAGTCACATGGAACAAGGGATTCACTCAAATGAGCTCAAAATTTGTTAGCATTGATTGCCACTACCAGATGGCTCACTGGTTGTTTGTCTCAATAAGAATCTGTCTAAAGACACTTGTTCCCTACACTTGTCTGTAGTGAGACATCACATTGTCATTAAAAAGGTTAATGCAACAGTCTGCTACAGCTTTATCTGGGAGAGTTTTTTTCAACAAAACTTTCCAGTTCTTCCCATTATATATATCACACCATGAGGATCCATGGCATGATATACAATAATAGCTTTTCTGTTCAGAAATAAAAAAAGCAGAAAAACAATGAAATTCTTTACAAAGAATTCAAGCGCGGTCGTCACTAGGCGGGATACACTGGTAAACTGGGCATTCTTCATCCTGCTCCCAGCAGAACCCATGCACCTGACCCATACGAGTATCAACAAATGAGTCATATTTTGGTCCATATGTCATACACCGGGTAAAATTTTATGACGAAATTGACGTCGTACACAGAAAAATTCGTACTCTGGGGCATTCTTAGACCAAGGTTCCACTGTACATCTCATTTTAATGAATTGGTTGAATTCTATTAAAAATGTGACAATGCATTAGGTGAGAGGATGGATTGATAACAGCTTGAATGAAAGATTCAATTCTATTATTCATGTAACAGTATAACATTTGTACGTTTGTCGTTTGTACCTTGTGATTTTCTGTCCCTTTTAAGACTATGTAACACTTGTTAATTTTAGTTTATATAGACATATGATGTTTATTTGTTCAAAGGTCCATCATTGCATCAGTGATATCAGCAGCATTGGCATCACTCATCACCTCTGTCAACAATTGGGTCAGGATTCGAGAAATTAAGGATCACGTGTCGGGCAACGGCCAGAATCTATTGGATGGCTTCCAGCAGATGCACAAGGATGTATTGGGCACTATCACAACGTCATTGACCAGTCCCACTCGTTTGCAACCTGAGCTAGCCAAATTGGCAGACAATGCTGAGGCTCAACTTTCATCAAAAGCAACACAGCAAACTGAAAATTCATCTGTGCAATCCAACATAGGCATTTGTGAGAGCTCTGACATGCTTGTGCCAGCAAATGTAACTAAGGATGATGTAGCAAAGTTAACTGCAGATATGAGGCATACTGTATTACAGCACATAAATGAAACCTTTGTCAAAGAGAAGGAGTTACTTATTGAACAATTGAATAAAGAGCTTAATATCATCATTAGTAGTATAGTGTCAGAAGGAAGTAAAGCTCAGGGTGAAATAGCATCTATGGTAAAGAAGTCTTTGTTAGAAGCTGGAGCTGCACAGCATGTTGAGCATCAAGAAGCAGCTGTAGTTGTAAAGAACTATAGTTACGGCCGTATTGCCACGGCAATGGCTGTTGGGGCGGGTATTGGCACTCTAGCGACAGCGTTTGTGTTTAAAGCGCTCGGTGGTTCAGGTCTATGATGCTCTAATACTTATGCACATTCTTTACAAGCTGTATGAACATTTTTATTATATTTCCTAGTATTTATTGAAGCTTAGATTTTTTGTATTTATTTTAGATGTAATTGCAGATGTAAGTGATCATATTGCTTGTACTACAAATGATAAACCTTGTTAAGCATTTAAAATATAACTTGTTAGTTTTTACCAACTAGACAGAGCTATAAAGTTTGTATTCAACACTTTGACAGATCAGGAGATTGCAATTTTGTTAACAAATGCCATTGTGTTTACATCTCTCTCTGTCCTCAGTGAATCCACCTCCTGAATGATATACCACATTATATAGGAACTCTTGGATACTCATTAACACAGCGTTATATATCCCTTCTGCTTTAGTGCTGTATTTTACTGATTACTTACTGTCATCTCATTATTAAATTTATCAAGCACTCAATTACTCTCATCTTGTAATTACACGTAGGTAATTACCATACACAGTATGCAAAATTAACGTAATAAATACAAAATCTTCCTGAAAAATGTGGATATTTTATCTCATTAATAAATTAATGTGATTCTTCAAACCATGAAGTAATAGAATGTACTCATGCTTTAGAGCAGTGGTTCCCAACCTTTTTGGACTTGTGGCCCTATTTTCTAATACTCTTTATACCTGTGACCCCCCTGCCATACATTATATATGTGACCCCCTGCCACACTTTATACCTGTGACCCCCTGGCACACTTTATACCTGTGACCCCCCTGCCATACATTATATATGTGACCCCCTGCCACACTTTATACCTGTGACCCCCTGGCACACTTTATACCTGTGACCCCCCCTGCCATACATTATACATGTGACCCACTGCCATACTTTATACCTGTGACCCCCTGGCACACTTTCATAATTTAAAAAATTAAAGAATGAATTTAGGAACAATAACATCATTGTTTTAGACACTTTGGGAATTTAGAGGTGTGACCCTAAGAAAACATTTTGTGACCTTGGGGGTCATAATCCACTGGTTAGGTACCATTGCACTAGAGAAATGTAGCAGGAGTCCTGGTGAAGAATGCTGGTTTGGTCATTCATCATTCAGGAACCACTGTTGGGGGCCTGATAGCTGAATGAACAGCACTTTGGATTCGTAGTTCTGAGGTTCCAGGTTCGATCCCCGGTGGCGGCGGAAACAAATGGGCAGTTTCTTTCACCCTGATGCCCCTATTCACCTAGCAGTAAGTAGGTACCTGGGAGTTAGACAGCTGCTACAGGCTGCTTCCCAGGGGTGTGTAACAAAAGAAGGCCTGGTCGAGGACCGGGCCGCAGGGACGTCAAGACCCGAAATCATCTCAAGAAGAGATCATGTGGGGAAACAGGGAAAATGTGAAGATAAGAGGTCGGGTTAAGCAATCTGAATCCATGGAAGTTCATCTTAGTAACCCAACCCCATGTACATGAAAAGAATGTAAATGTGACATGCTTGGACTGTCCTAGTCCCTTATAAAGTGTCAAGAAAGAGTGGTAGCGAGTCAATATAAGGTGAGGGGAAAGAAGAGGTGAGACGTAAAGCATGAACATGAGTTAATGGACCAAAATGCAGTCACTTGTCCTTAATTTTTCTTATGTGTATGGCTTCAGATTTCATTGTTGTAGGTTGAGTTACTAATTTTCAGCCACTTTAGTGTGATTATTCTCTATATGACCATCTTGCAAGGCATAGCAGGAGAATTACCTCCTGCTAATGAAGTAATTGAAGACAGTTGCGCTACTAACAGCCAGCTAAGATGTACTAATTAACAACTGCATGCTTAATATATTGGCTGCAGGCAATACCATATAGCCTTATGGGCTTTATTTTGATTATTACTCTATATGCTGGTGTGCAGTTGGGATAGGTTGGGGAGGTGTCATTTGTTGGTAAGAACTGTGAGTAGTAGTCCAGCTGATGAATGGTTCTTGGGCCTACTTCCGCTCTCTCTTGTGTATACTTCCATGCTCTTCTAGGGCACTTCTGTTCTCGTGTGCACTTCCTCTCTCATGTACATCTCCATTCTTAAATGTGCACATTAGATATCTCAAGAGTTATATTATTCATACTAAAACTGTCTTCATGGTTTTTCATAGTGGGAGCCGGTCGGCCGAGCGGACAGCACACTGGACTTGTGATCCTGTGGTCCCGGGTTCGATCCCGGGCGCCGGCGAGAAACTATGGGCAGAGTTTCTTTCATCCTATGCCCCTGTTACCTAGCAGTAAAATAGGTACCTGGGTGTTAGTCAGCTGTCACAGGCTGCTTCCTGGGGGTGGAGGCCTGGTCGAGGACCGGGCCACGGGGACACTAAAGCCCAGAAATCATCTCAAGATAAGATGGTGTTTTTTATACAAGATTTACAGCATTTTGTTACAGCCTGGGCTTAGCACTTTATTTTGATAATTACTTAGTTGCAGCATAGTTTTTCCATTTTGTCCATTCATTCTCCTATCTATATACAGTAGTGTTCTTCAAACTGTTTGGGAGAATAGGTGCAAACATGACCTTAATATGTATTCTCAGCTTAGAAAATCATCTACAAAAAATAAATAGTGTTTTCCAGTAAAATATAAAACAATGCAAATGCTTGACAGAACTTATAAGCACTGAAGATCCTCCCTAATTACCAGAGCCTTAAATATGTAATGAATATTTCCTAAAACAGCAGGTACTTGAGGTATTTTGTATTGTGGATGAATGAGACTGTGATGTAAAGTCACTCTTTATGTAAAGTATAAAGCTTAGGAGGAGACTCCATATGCCGAGTAATTTCCAAATGTAAAGTATTTAGTATGTAAAGTATAAGTATGGTCACGTAAGTCCTGTTTGTTCCCGAGTAAATGAATACTCGAGTGCATTTTTCACGAGAAAATGTAAAGAAGTAATTTTCATTCACAATTGTGTGAGTAAAGTTTTCAAGCCAGTTTACTGTCATCTGTGCACTGGTAGGCAATATTCGTCAAATGTAAACAGCCATGTTGTGTTTTTACCATGCAGTAGTTTCAAAATGCACACAAAATTTAGTGACAGACCCAGAAAATAATACTTACATCTCCAGCAATTCTTAAAGTATTCTTTAAGGTCAGTCTTCCATTTTATGGATCAACTTTATCAACCTTGAAGACTTTTATAAATGTAATTTAATACTCAGTAACTTTTTTGTAAGAGTGCTACGTAGTCATCCTGGCCTTGCACTTTTTTTATAATTTCATCCTTTTGTATATGAAATTGACATTTAAAAATAAGACGAAGGTTAATTGTACACCTTCACAATCATATCATGTTTATAGATTTCTGGTTCCTATTATTCAGTGAGAGGCAGCTAATTATTCATAAACATGCTGTGAGTTGAATCTTACCATTTGTGTATGTGAATGTTGTTTGGTTTTCATTTTTTTGTGAATAGTCTCGATTGGTTTTGATGATGATTGCAGTCATACCTTTACAAGCCTCGGTCACATCACGACATTCCTATGTGCCATAGTGCTCCAACTTCTCTGTCAGAACTTAAAAGAAGTCTCAGGAAATAGCAGTGTCATTGTAGATTTGATCCAGATGAACTGAAGTATCAGGGACTTCATATCCAGTAGACAGAGTTAACCTTTGAACAGCTCAGCTAATGAAAAGTCCTACATTGTGGTTTGCATGACAAAAATAGTTTGCAAAATCGCATTAGACAATTCACAAGATAATGGCAGATTGTGGTTAGAGACATTATGCACAGGACAGAGTTACTGAGGTGAGTGAACAGAGAACAATACCAAACACTCTGATACTCCTCATGGGGTGAATCAGAAAACTATTTATATATTTATGAGTTGTAAATGCAATCGATCTCCTCAGTGTACAAGTACTATATTTTATACCGGAGGAGTTAATGTGCTTCATTTTGTATGCTATGATCCCCTATGTACAAAATAAAGGGTACTGTACTATGAAAAGTAGCAGCTCACACATAGAGTGGATATGTGTAGGTTGGTTAGGTGGGTGGTTTGGGTTCATGCATTTGAGTACCCTTTATTTTGTACATAGTGGTAAATCAAGAGAATGGGCTGATTGAACACAACTTATTGCATTTTATTGGATCTTTTCTTGTCTTGTTTTCCATACCAGGGCTGCATACTCAAAAGGGGTCTCTCATAGGTTGCTCTGGGGCTGCATACTCAAAAGTGAATCTCCCATAAATTGCTCTGTTGACGATTTCATACTGGGGCTGCATATTCAAGAGTGAGTCTCACATAGGTTGAACAGGTGGGGCTCCATACCAGAGCTGTATTCTAAAGAGCAGGTCTCACATAGGTTGCTCAGATGAAAGTTCCATACTAATCCTGTATACTCGAGAGTAGGTCTCACGTAGGTTGCTCAGGTCTGGGTTCCATACCAGGGCTGCATACTCAAGAGTGGGTCTCTCATAATTATGTATACAACTC
>WNGS01111181.1:52124950-52143722 GCA_020271785.1 Procambarus virginalis
GGAACACATCTGTGTCCAAATTCCTGTAGGCTATTTGGTTATTCACCAGTTGGATATAAGTTGCTTGTATTATACTGTACTGCTAATGGTTGCCTCTGGTGTTTGATTTGGGGTAATATTAGCTCCCAGGTCTTCTTTTCTGATACAGGCATCTGCTTCCTCTTCATTTTATACTACTGGAAGAATTTTATCGATTCTACTTCTATTGACATTACACTTGGCTTTATTAAAGTTCTGAAGTTACTTTTCAGACCATCTTTGGAGTGTGCATAGGCCACTCTTTAGTGTATCACAGTCTTCATGTTCTGAATCTTCTTATTAATTCATTTTGGTGAGGACAGGAAGCCTGTGTAATTATATTACTGTATATATATATATTATATATAGCTGTAGACTGTACTGTATTGAGGTCCACTGAAGGTCGAACTATTGACCCTCTCCAGGAATGCAACTCCACAACGCTGCTTAAGTCACAAGTACCCATTACTTCTAGATAAATAGAGACATTATGTGAAACGAAACATGCCCAACCATTTCTGACCCCCAGGAGGTTTAATCCGGGATCCCTGATTGTGAATCGAGAATGAGACCAACTGTGCTATGAAACCCACTTTTCTTTATCTGGTCTTTTACATATACGTACTGTACTAAATGTGGCACCCAGTGGTGCCTGGGTTGATCCAGTACCCAGGTGTACCCTAAACACCCTACCCATCTTCCTGTATACACACCTTCACCTTCTCATTTTGCACACACTCTCCCACCTCCCAATTTTGCTATACTGTAACAATCTTCAATACCTACTGTCTTCACTGTAACATTTCACACCATCTACATGCCCAACCACTTGGGCTGAACGGTAGAGTGACGGTCTCGCTTAATGCAGGTCGGCGTTCAATCCCCGACTTTCCAAGTGCTTGGGCACCATTCCTTCACCTTGTCCCATCCTAAATCATTATCCTGATCCCTCCCCAGTGCTATTAGTCATAAAATGCTGGCACTTCTCCTGATAGTTCCCATAACCTTCCCTTCAGTATAATAATATACACCTCTACAATCCCACCACACACCCTCCCCACCTCTTGCCTACACACCCTCCCCACCTCTCGCCTACACACCCTCCCCACCTCTTGCCTACCACCCTCCCCACCTCTCGCCTACACACCCTCCCCGTCTCTCATCTACACACCCCCCCATCTCCCCATTTTGCTATAATAATTTTCAATACTGTACCTACTGTCTTCACTGTAAACATCTTCACACCATCTACATGTCCTATCACACACCCTCCCCCATCTCTCACCTACACACACCATCCTATTTCCCTTCACCATCCCCGTATTCCCCACTAACGCTTCCTATGTCCTCCCACTTATTCTATCCATCTCCTCCCTGCCCATTTTCACCCTTTCCCCGTCTTCTCCCTCCCTGCCCACACTGGCTTTTTCCGCATCTCTTCCCTCCCTGAACACATATGGCCTTCCCCAGTCTCTTATCTCTCATTACACACACATACCCTTCCCCAGTCTCCTCCCTCCTCCTGTCAAAAGGTTGCACCCAGAATTCAAATCTATCACCTGAACATGTTTTGAAAATAATTATCTGAATTCACTATTATTTAAACTAATGCTAAAATCTACTGACTTAGAACTAACCATTTCACATCCACAGACATCATGATTGGGCTAACCCTTCCCCCCCCCTACTCCTGATCAAATCACTAAAAATCCTGCAAAGTTTAATGAGGCTAACCCTATTCATCTGGCCTCCAACCTCAAACAGACAGAAATGCAAACAGACACAGACATTGATGACCAAACCACATATCAGAAGATGAAGAAACGACGATGTTTCGGTCCATCCTGGACCATTATCAAGTCGTGTAGTAACGTTCAAGTCATTATCAACACACAACTTGATAGTGGTCCAAGACGAACCGAAGCGTCATCGTTTCTTCTTCTGGTGTGTTGTTTGGTCATCATATCTTCAGCCACATTATTGTGACTCATCTTCTGCAGACAAAGACACACTCTCTTGTAGATTAGGAAAAGGATGGACATAATTAACAACCCATATTAGGCAAAATAATTATGAAGAGAAAGCACTATGTAAGTATGACAATACAGTATAACACTTGGAAGTCTATGCATTTGGATCGTTGGGGATTGAACCCTGACCGTGTTGAAAGTAAGGATGCCACTCTACCGATCAAGCAAAGTTGTTGGGTCCGTCAGTCCTTGAAGTAATGTAGTTCACTAGTTGCCTTTCTCCACTGTGGTTAGACAAGATTACCATTATGTATAAGATTATGTTTTATGTACAGTAGTTAATGCCTTTGAATCCATATTTAAATATGTACAGTAATCTATCTCATCTTTGGGAGTCTATCTTTTAAAACGTTTGAGCCATCATCTTATACATAAAGCTCATTGACTTCAGATTGTTGGATGAATAAATTATTCTGAAACCTCAAATATTGTGAATTTCATTATTCACATTTAGTGGTTATTTATTGACCTGTTGTTGACAGCTGTCTGAGGTATTGCATGAAGTGCAGAGCAAACGCCGGGAGCTGCAAGCAGAAATTGAGGACATCCAAGATAAACTCGTTGTCAACCATGAACGCATTACAAAGACTGAGCAGTATTCCCAGGAGCATTTTACTTTATTTGACCAGGTTAGTACAGCTTGATAAGGAAACTATATCATTTTATTTGTATTAATATAAGTAAACTTTCAATTTGGTATTTCTTTACTATATTGTATCCAGATATAGTAAAGAAAGGAAACTATTGTAACTGTTTCGGTCCATCCTGGATCCTTATCATGTAGTTTCCGGAATGGAGTGAAATATTGTAACTTTCCTTTCTGTTTATATGCGTGGGTTGAGCTACTAATTCAGCCATGTTATTGTAGCTAATTCTCTACATTGTATCCATTATGTCCTATTCATTTATTATGTATTGCACTACAGTATTTGAAAACTTTTGATCACCAGAATTGTATGCTAATTTCTTGTTTTTATTTATGTATCTTGTACTGTGCAATACAGTACAGTATTGGCCTCATTATCTTACATCATCTGATATGTTTCCATGAATATTTGTGGTGCTTCAAGTTCAAGTGAGTTGACTTATATTGCAAGTCATTAATAATCCAAATCTTTAATAGTCATGAGTGATATTCTATAACCATTGCTAATCTACCCTATAATAGTGGTACAGTATGTATTTTAATACACTAAAAGGATTGTAGTTTTGTATTTGGAATAGAAAGATGGTGGTTAAATTATTTTAATTCCCGTTGTCTGAGACAGGAATCCTGTACAGTACTTATGGTTATCGAGGCCAAACTAATGACCCTCCCTAGGATGCAAGCCACAACAATTGCCTAACTCCAGGGTACCATACTTATTTACTACTAGATGAACAGTGGCACCAGATGAAAGGAAACTTGTTCAACCGTGTCTGTCCTGCCTGAGGATTGAACTCGGGGCTCTTGACTGTAAATTTTCTTAGAAAGGCAGAGCTTGTTGTATTCCATACTTTTTGTGATTCTCAGGTTATGTGCTTGTCCATACAAAATGTAAGAGTAATTGTTAACAAAATATTTGTTTATGAACCCCAGGCCCGTGAAATGAATGCTCGGCTGAAAACTTTGCGAACAGAGTTTGTTGTGTGTGAAAGGCACGAGAGGGACACCTTCACTCAAATGTCTGCCGCTATACGTGACTGCCACGAGCGAGAACGTATGCAAGCAGAGCAGAGCAAGTATTGGTAAGATAAACTTATGACCATTATATTTATAAATTTAATGCAGTACAGGGCAATATTTTTTTCTATACAAATCATCAAAAAATAATAAGATTAATATAAATGGCTAGAAATAATTGTTTACTAACAATGTGATCTTGCACATGTTTTAAATATTATACAGTATTTTAATTAAGAAATCCTGGATCTTCCTGCATTCAGTATCTTTATGATAGTTTCTGCAATCAGAATTTTAGCTTACTGAATTTTGTGATTTTTTTTTTAAGATTATTTTTAAATGTTCCTTGTTAGTTTTCTTTGGTACAGTACTGCATTAGTTAGTGAGACTGGTCTACAATTTAATGTTTCTTACAACTACCATTTTTAAATACTGTATATAACAAATTTGTTTTGTCAGTGACAGGAAGCATGTGTGTCATATTAGGTCGATACATTAGGCCTGTATCGAGGATCCCACAAGGTTTAACTATTAATTATTCCCAGGTTGCAACTCCACAACAGTTTCCTAACTCGTAGGTACTGTACCTGTTTACGGCTAAGTGAACAGAGGAATTAGGTGAAAGGAAATGTTCCCAGCCAATTCTATTTCACCTGGGAATCGAAACTAGGATCCTACCGAGACTAGAGCCAAAACCTGGCGAGCCTCACAGAGGCTCAGAGAGCGAGTCACAATTTGTCACCATACTGGGAAAGCACACATAAAGTCAATGAAGCTTTACAGACAGCTGGAGGGTTAACAAAGACAGAAGCCTCAAAACCATCAAACAACTCTGCAAAATTAGGGCAAACCTTGTAGTACTGACTACCACCTCCAGGAGGCCCTGTTCTACACACAACCATCTTTCCTGAACCAGAAAAATCCCAGAGAGGATTTATTGGGCACTAATCCTTAGCTGTAGCTCTGTTCACCCAGCAGTGAACGGGTACCTGGTTGTAAACAATTTACCTGGAATACCTGGTCGTATTCCAGGGAAAATTAGGATTAAGTACTTGCCCAAAATGCTATTCATGCTAGTGGCTGTACAAGAATGAAAGAACTCCTGTATATATAAATATATGTAAGTCCTTAATCTTATGTTTCCTGGAATACAACCCAGCAAAATCGTTTAACAACCTGGTTAACTATTATCTTACATTGATATTCACTGGACGGTAGTGTTCTGGGTCTTTCAGATGTGGCAAACCCCTCTGCGTCAAGCTGTGTGCTGGCTGTCCTTGGAAGTATTCCTGTGGGGGCCATTTGCTTTATACCTTGTTCTATATTTTAGTTTTCTGGAGAAGCCCTTTGTGGCTTCCTGAAACTATCTTCCCGAGACTTCTTGACGCTAAAAGGTCGTGTATAATTCTGTTTGGCCTGCCAGGGACCAGTGCCAGAACCTGGCCCCTAATAAGAGGCACAGGGAGCAGGTGACAATCTGCCACCTTGCCAGAAAAAGACTCCAGACAGTCAACACAGGCAACTGGAGGGTTCACAGAAAATTAAGCCTCAAAAACTGCCAAATGATTACTGCAAATGAGTCACATGGAACAAGGGATTCACTCAAATGAGCTCAAAATTTGTTAGCATTGATTGCCACTACCAGATGGCTCACTGGTTGTTTGTCTCAATAAGAATCTGTCTAAAGACACTTGTTCCCTATACTTGTCTGTAGTGAGACATCACATTGTCATTAAAAAGGTTAATGCAACAGTCTGCCACAGCTTTATCTGGGAGAGTTTTTTTCAGCAAAACTTTGCAGTTCTTCCCATTATATATCACACCATGAGGATCCATGGCATGATATATAATAATAACTTTTCTGTTCAGAAATAAAAAAGCAGAAAAACAAAGAAATTCTTTACAAAGAATTCAAGCGCGGTCGTCACTAGGCAGGATACACTGATAAACTGGGCGTTCTTCACCCTGCTCCCAGCAGAACACATGCACCTGACCCATACGAGTATCAACAAATGAGTCATATTTTGGTCCATATGTCATACACCGGGTCAAATTTTATGACGAAATTGACGTCGTACACAGAAAAATTCGTATTCTGGGGCATTCTTAGACCAAGGTTCCACTGTACATCTCATTTTAATGAATTGGTTGAATTCTATTAAAAATGTGACAATGTATTAGGTGAGAGGATGGATTGATAACAGGTTGAATGAAAGATTCAATTCTATTATTCATGTAACAGTATAACATTTGTACGTTTGTCGTTTGTACCTTGTGATTTTCTGTCCCTTTTAAGACTATGTAACACTTGTTAATTTTAGTTTATATAGACATTTGATGTTTATTTGTTCAAAGGTCCATCATTGCATCAGTGATATCAGCAGCATTGGCATCGCTCATCACCTCTGTCAACAATTGGGTCAGGATTCGAGAAATTAAGGATCACGTGTCGGGCAACGGCCAGAATCTATTGGATGGCTTCCAGCAGATGCACAAGGATGTATTGGGCACTATCACAACGTCATTGACCAGTCCCACTCGTTTGCAACCTGAGCTAGCCAAATTGGCAGACAATGCTGAGGCTCAACTTTCATCAAAAGCAACACAGCAAACTGAAAATTCATCTGTGCAATCCAACATAGGCATTTGTGAGAGCTCTGACATGCTTGTGCCAGCAAATGTAACTAAGGATGATGTAGCAAAGTTAACTGCAGATATGAGGCATACTGTATTACAGCACATAAATGAAACCTTTGTCAAAGAGAAGGAGTTACTTATTGAACAATTGAATAAAGAGCTTAATATCATCATTAGTAGTATAGTGTCAGAAGGAAGTAAAGCTCAGGGTGAAATAGCATCTATGGTAAAGAAGTCTTTGTTAGACGCTGGAGCTGCACAGCATGTTGAGCATCAAGAAGCAGCTGTAGTTGTAAAGAACTATAGTTACGGCCGTATTGCCACGGCAATGGCTGTTGGGGCGGGTATTGGCACTCTAGCGACAGCGTTTGTGTTTAAAGCGCTCGGTGGTTCAGGTCTATGATGCTCTAATACTTATGCACATTCTTTACAAGCTGTATGAACATTTTTATTATATTTCCTAGTATTTATTGAAGCTTAGATTTTTTGTATTTATTTTAGATGTAATTGCAGATGTAAGTGATCATATTGCTTGTACTACAAATGATAAACCTTGTTAAGCATTTAAAATATAACTTGTTAGTTTTTACCAACTAGACAGAGCTATAAAGTTTGTATTCAACACTTTGACAGATCAGGAGATTGCAATTTTGTTAACAAATGCCATTGTGTTTACATCTCTCTCTGTCCTCAGTGAATCCACCTCCTGAATGATATACCACATTATATAGGAACTCTTGGATACTCATTAACACAGCGTTATATATCCCTTCTGCTTTAGTGCTGTATTTTACTGATTACTTACTGTCATCTCATTATTAAATTTATCAAGCACTCAATTACTCTCATCTTGTAATTACACGTAGGTAATTACCATACACAGTATGCAAAATTAACGTAATAAATACAAAATCTTCCTGAAAAATGTGGATGTTTTATCTCATTAATAAATTAATGTGATTCTTCAAACCATGAAGTAATAGAATGTACTCATGCTTTAGAGCAGTGGTTCCCAACCTTTTTGGACTTGTGGCCCTATTTTCTAATACTCTTTATACCTGTGACCCCCTGCCATACATTATACATGTGACCCACTGCCATACTTTATACCTGTGACCCCTGGCACACTTTATACCTGTGACCCCCCTGCCATACATTATATATGTGACCCCCTGCCACACTTTATACCTGTGACCCCCTGGCACACTTTATACCTGTGACCCCCTGCCATACATTATATATGTGACCCCCTGCCACACTTTATACCTGTGACCCCCTGGCACACTTTATACCTGTGACCCCCCTGCCATACATTATATATGTGACCCCTGCCACACTTTATACCTGTGACCCCCTGGCACACTTTATACCTGTGACCCCCCTGCCATACATTATACATGTGACCCACTGCCATACTTTATACCTGTGACCCCCTGGCACACTTTCATAATTTAAAAAATTAAAGAATGAATTTAGGAACAATAACATCATTGTTTTAGACACTTTGGGAATTTAGAGGTGTGACCCTAAGAAAACATTTTGTGACCTTGGGGGTCATAATCCACTGGTTAGGTACCATTGCACTAGAGAAATGTAGCAGGAGTCCTGGTGAAGAATGCTGGTTTGGTCATTCATCATTCAGGAACCACTGTTGGGGGCCTGACAGCTGAATGAACAGCACTTTGGATTCGTAGTTCTGAGGTTCCAGGTTCGATCCCCGGTGGCGGCGGAAACAAATGGGCAGTTTCTTTCACCCTGATGCCCCTATTCACCTAGCAGTAAATAGGTACCTGGGAGTTAGACAGCTGCTACAGGCTGCTTCCCAGGGGTGTGTAACAAAAGAAGGCCTGGTCGAGGACCGGGCCGCGGGGACGTCAAGACCCGAAATCATCTCAAGAAGAGAAGATCATGTGGGGAAACAGGAAAATGTGAAGATAAGAGGTCGGGTTAAGCAATCTGAATCCATGGAAGTTCATCTTAGTAACCCAACCCCATGTACATGAAAAGAATGTAAATGTGACATGCTTGGACTGTCCTAGTCCCTTATAAAGTGTCAAGAAAGAGTGGTAGCGAGTCAATATAAGGTGAGGGGAAAGAAGAGGTGAGAAGTAAAGCATGAACATGAGTTAATGGACCAAAATGCAGTCACTTGTCCTTAATTTTTTTATGTGTGGGTTGGGCTTGCATGGCTTCAGATTTCATTGCTGTAGGTTGAGTTACTAATTTTCAGCCACTTTAGTGTGATTATTCTCTATATGACCATCTTGCAAGGCATAGCAGGAGAATTACCTCCTGCTAATGAAGTAATTGAAGACAGTTGCGCTACTAACAGCCAGCTAAGATGTACTAATTAACAACTGCATGCTTAATATATTGGCTGCAGGCAATACCATATAGCCTTATGGGCTTTATTTTGATTATTACTCTATATGCTGGTGTGCAGTTGGGATAGGTTGGGGAGGTGTCATTTGTTGGTAAGAACTGTGAGTAGTAGTCCAGCTGATGAATGGTTCTTGGGCCTACTTCCGCTCTCTCTTGTGTATACTTCCATGCTCTTCTAGGGCACTTCTGTTCTCGTGTGCACTTCCTCTCTCATGTACATCTCCATTCTTAAATGTGCACATTTGTTATCTCAAGAGTTATATTATTCATACTAAAACTGCCTTCATGGTTCTTCATAGTGGGAGCCGAGCGGACAGCACACTGGACTTGTGATCCTGTGGTCCCGGGTTCGATCCCGGGACCACAGAAACTATGGGCAGAGTTTCTTTCATCCTATGCCCCTGTTACCTAGCAGTAAAATAGGTACCTGGGTGTTAGTCAGCTGTCACAGGCTGCTTCCTGGGGGTGGAGGCCTGGTCGAGGACCGGGCCGCGGGGACACTAAAGCCCCGAAATCATCTCAAGATAAGATGGTGTTTTTTATACAAGATTTACAGCATTTTGTTACAGCCTGGGCTTAGCACTTTTTGATAATTACTTAGTTACAGCATAGTATTTCCATTTTGTCCATTCATTCTCCTATCTATATACAGTAGTGTTCTTCAAACTGTTTGGGAGAATAGGTGCAAACATGACCTTAATATGTATTTTCAGCTTAGAAAATCATTTACAAAAAATAAATACTGTATTTTCCAGTAAAATAGAAAACAATGCAAATGCTTGACAGAACTTATAAGCACTGAAGATCCTCCCTAATTACCAGAGCCTTAAATATGTAATGAATATTTCCTAAAACAGCAGGTACTTGAGGTATTTTGTATTGTGGATGAATGAGACTGTGATGTAAAGTCACTCTTTATGTAAAGTATAAAGCTTAGGAGGAGACTCCATATGCCGAGTAATTTCCAAATGTAAAGTATTTAGTATGTAAAGTATAAAGTATGGTCACGTAAGTCCTGTGTTGTTCCCGAGTAAATGAATACTCGAGTGCATTTTTCACGAGAAAATGTAAAGAAGTAATTTTCATTCACAATTGCGTGAGTAAAATTTTCGAGCCAGTTTACTGTCATCTGTGCACTGGTAGGCAATATTCGTCAAATGTAAACAGCCATGTTGTGTTTTACGCTTGCAATAGTTTCAAAATGCACACAAAATTTAGTAACAGACCCAAGAAAATAATACTTACATCTCCAGCAATTCTTAAAGTATTCTTTAAGGTCAGTCTTCCATTTTATGGATCAACTTTATCAACCTTGAAGACTTTTATAAATGTAATTTAAATACTCGGTAACTTTTTTTGTAAGAGTGCTATGTAGTCATCCTGGCCTTGCACTTTTTTATAATTTCATCCTTTTGTACATGAAATTGACATTTAAAAATAAGATGAAGGTTAATTGTACACCTTCACAATCATATCATGTTTATAGATTTCTGGTTCCTATTATTTCAGTGAGAGGCAGCTAATTATTCATAAACATGCTGTTGAGTTGAATCTTACCATTTGTGTATGTGAATGTTGTTTGGTTTTCATTTTTTTTGTGAATAGTCTCGATTGGTTTTGATGAATGGCAGTCGTACCTTTACAAGCCTCGGTCACATCACGACATTCCTTCGTGCCATAGTGCTCCAACTTCTCTGTCGGAACTTAAAAGAAGTCTCAGGAAATAGCAGTGTCATTGTAGATTTGATCCAGATGAACTGAAGTATCAGGGACTTCATATCCAGTAGACAGAGTTAACCTTTGAACAGCTCAGCTAATGAAAAGTCCTACATTGTGGTTTGCATGACAAAAATAGTTTGCAAAATTCGCATTGGACAATTCACAAGATAATGGCAGATTGTGGTTAGAGACATTTAAGGGTTAATGAGTTAATGGTTTATTTGTGTTGTAGCAACAAAGAAAATTTTACAACAGTTGTAGTAATATATTTGATATAACAAGAATTCCATTTTGGATCAAATTTGATGACTTTAAACTTTTTCTACAAGGAAGCTAGAATATCCATGTAATATTTGTCATTGTCTAGTGCACTAGAAAGTGAATGATAGCTCTAATGAAATTTAATGGGATGCTTTGATTTACAGCTGCCTTGTTCACTTTTGTAATGTGTAATGGGCATTTTATATCTTTTTCTATCAGATATCTTAACAAAATTAACAGCAGTTGTTCATGTATTTTTTAAACAAATAATATCATTCCAGTAATAAATGTCATTAGTGATTACTATAAAATTAATGTGTGTTAGACATTGTTGAAGTCTGAGAATTGAATGTATTCCTGTATTATTGTATGTCATATGAATACTGTATGACTAGGTTAGTAAGGGGGTCAATAGATAGCCATGTAGATGCTTCTGTTGCTTATAGAATGTAAAAAGACATTTAGGTCAGTAGTTGAGCTGTGTCCTGTGTGTTAGTGCAACATGGTAAATGTAAACACATGTCCAAAAGGAATACAAATATTTAGCAATTTAATTTATAGTAAGTTAATCCCTGAATTGTCCCATTTCCCACACAGAACGAGACATTGTGTACATTACTACTAATGCTTAGTGGTAAATAGGTACTAGGAAGTTTAGCAAGTGATGTGTGTTGCATTCTGGGAAACTGCCAGTCACTGGTCTAGGAAGACTTTGACAAGTCCAGGCTTCTTGTCCCTGGCAATGGCTAACCTAAACAGTGTGGCATAAAATGTGTTGTTATAACTGATAGAAAGTTTAGCTCAAAATTATGATTTGTACTGTATTAAGTTTTGGAGTTCTGCAGGAACCTTTTTGGTCCATGTATGAGAAAATTCTTGCATAGCTTGTGCACAACGACAGAGAACTTAAGTGTCATTCCTACTGACAGTGCACAGAGTTGTGAGTTCATATTTGTTTAATTTCAATGTACTCTAGTTTGGTATTAATTAGACATAATTGCTTCAGCAATTATATACCTCATGCATATCTTCAAAGTTAATGTTAAGTGAGCTGATAGTACATTGAAAGTTCTCATTCAGGATGGCCTCTATTTATAATGCAAACATTGAATATTTCAGAAACAAAGTGCATTTACAACAAATTCTTTTATTTTCCAGCTATGTAAACACCATGTAGCTTTTTGAGAGAGGAGGAAATCAATTTGTTTTGGGTTTTGGTATATATTTGCACTGTTAAGCCTTTTTTTATAGAAATACTGCAGACAAGTTAGTTTCATCCTTGCTAGAGAAACAAATTTTGGTAGTGAAATGTAATATGCAATCCAGAAACTTATTGGGTATAAAGCTTAAGTATTTGTACTGCATTATATATTAATTTTCTTAGGATTTTAATGACAAAAAGCCAACACAATGTAATGATATACCGATTACTGGGTGAGCCCTGGTGACTCTCTGAAGCTACTATCATTGATAGTGAATCACAGTTCTACTAGTCGCATTATCTGTGGAGTTTTATAAGCCTACAAGGGACCAGAGCCAGAACCTGGCCCCCAGACAAGGGCACAGGGAGCAGTGGCATTTATTTCTTGATGCCACCACTGGGGAAGCAACCAGAAAGTCAGCAAGACAAAACAGACCACTGCTGGCTTCAATAGAGACCATAACCTTTAAAACTGCTAAAAGAATTCCACCGAGCTATGTAAACAAACGATCGAAATCTCTCCAAGTTAATGCAAGCTCGTTTACCGCACCTCCCCCACTCATTTGAGGGGAGAAGAGAGGTAGCTCGTAGTCACCGGCTATTATGTTCTATGGTAGATGCAACCACAGTTAAACTTTCAGTTCTGTGGTAGATGTAACCAACCATCCCCCACCCCACAACCTGGAGGGAGGGAGCCATTAATGCTGTAGCCATTACTCCTTTTTACACATGAAATATAGTAGAGTATAAACATTACTCTCAACTGAAAATGTTAAAACTTGATACTCAAACACTCTGGTGCATAATGTGCATAATTCAATATACGGTATTAAAATAATGAACCTGGTGGATATACCTGACCTTTGCAGCATTAGAATAAATACAGTACCAATTTTTTATAACAAAAAATGAAATTCTTTATATTTCATTTTGTTTTTTCAAAACCTCTAACCTTAATACTGTAATGAATAAGCAACACCGCAAATCGAGCATCAAGGTGTACAGAATTTGTGGATCAAATCAATAATGAAGGTTTATTGTATAAAATCTCATTCAGTGATGAGGCGACTTTACCGCACGTGTGGAAGGTCGCCTAAGCTATGAGTAACTCTCAAACACTTTATAAACTCTTACTCGTAACATATTGATGAAAATGTGTTATCTTAAGGCACTAATAATCACATTAATGTAGTATAAAATATAGATATTGTAAACAAAATATTTAGAAAACAAAAAAACTTTAAACATTTTGCTAACACTGCTAACCTTCTACTTTTTATTTGATTTATACTGTCTACTAATGACCAAACCACACACCAGAAGATGAAGAATAAATAAAGATGTTTCTTCATCTTTATCAGCGTATCATTGTGGTCTGGTCATCATATCTTCAGGCACATTATTGTGACTCATCATCTGCATACTGTCTACTGTTGTTTATCTGGCTTATATAAAGCCCACTTCTCACCACATTCATCCAGATACCTAGGTAAGTATGAATTCTTACCGGGAAAGTCCAAAAAAATCATCTGCATCCCTCCTGGCTGTGAGAGCTTCAGTACTGCTGGAGCGACCACAGTTGGCTTATGCAGCAAGAGCTCACAGCACAGTTGTGCAGTTCTCTGAACCCAGCAGTGGTTTGCCGACTTTCCCGGTGAGGTGGCAATGTGTCACCTGCTCTCTGCGCCTCTGTGAGGATAGGCCAGGGTCTGATTTTGGTCCTTGGTAGGCCAAACTCATCCCCACAGCTGATACACTCTATAACACAGTTCTTGGGCTACCTTATTCAAATATTACAGTCAAATACAACATAGAAGACTGCATAGATCAAGCAAGTCCCAGCAGTAGTGTCTCGCTTGCAAGTGACATTATCCATGAAACCTTTTGCGACTCGAACATAAGAGTTTAAAAAAATTGGTTATAAAAAAATAAACTTGGATCTCTGGGGTACAATATCATAGTAAATGAAAGACTAGCCCTGCATGTTTTTATAACACTGCACATGTAATTTCTCCAAGTAGTAGAAATTAATAGCAAGAATGTTTTATGCATATCAAGAACTGCATAATGAAAACCATAATAACGTGATGAATCTATGAAGAAATATTTAGGCTATATGAAAGAAGGAAACCCGCATCCCTGATCACCTCGGGCGCATCGGTACTGTGTGTGGCCGAGGTGATTAAGGGGGGGGGGGGATGGGTTCGATTCTATCATACAGCCTCAATATTTATTCACAATAAGAATTTTTAAACTATATATCACAGTACAGTAAACATTAGTGAAAATTCAAGTACAGTACACTGGAAGCATGCATTTTGCTATTTCTTAAATTTACAATTATTACACAGTAGAAAACGTACATAAAAATAGTTTATTCCTTCATAAATACAATATAATTAAAAGAAATACTCTATTAGAGCTTTCACTATTGCAGTTTCCTTTTATGATTACACAAACTACAAGAAAGAAACTGATTTGTTAATCATTTTCTGTGATATACTGTATACAATTTAATACACATTTTCAGCCTACACTAATAAGCAGTCATTGAGCAGTGCATTATATTTCATAATAATTTAACCAGATTTTTAATGGTATACTGTATTCTGTTTGTCAATTTGCGAAAGACGTAAAAATAAAATGTACAACAGTTTTACTGTGTCTGGCCATGTGCTTCAGAGATGTAACTACTCAGTTTTAAGATAAAAAACCTTCCTCACTTTACTGATTGTTGGTGAAATATGTCTATAGTTGTTTGGTGACACTGACGGAAGTGGTAATCTGACCAACCGAGGGAGAAGCGACCCTCAGCCTTCTTGAAATAGTCTAGGCCTCTGCCTATCTTGATGATCCATCCACTGTCAAACCTGCAGATCAGAAAATAAAACTATAAGAATAACAAAAAATTCAAAAGACGTATTTTCCCAGCCAAGGCATCTCCACTTAATCCTTAAAAGACTCGGCTAATTTAAAGTCCTACATCATGCTGTACCTGGCAAAAAATAGTTCACAAACCAAATTAACAAAAAGCCAGCACTGAATATAATGCCATGCCTCTTTTTGGATGATTCCCAGTGCCTCCCTGAAACTATCTCGATCAGATTGTTTCATGCAAATGAGTCACATCACATGCGGGAGTTCTGTTTGTCCTACCCCGGACCAGAGCCAAAACCTGGCCCTACGTCACACAGGCACAGAGATTGATTGACAATTTACCACCACACCAGGAAAGCATCCAGAAAGTTGGAGAAGTTTTAAAGATAGCTAGAGGGGTTAACAAAGACCTAAGCCTCATAACTGAAAACAATTCCACAAATGATTCCCAAAGAACATTCAAAATTAGCACGAAACTCTTAGTACTGAATTCCACTACCAAATGGCCTGGCTTCTGCATGCAGCCATTTTCCTTGTTCAGTTCTGGAGCTGGGGCTAGATTCATGAAGCAGTTACACAAGCACTTACGAACCTGTACATCTTTTCTCACACTTTGGCGACTTTGTTGACAATTATTAAACGTTAATGAGCTTCAAAGCACCAGGAGGCTGTTTATAACAAACTGTTTATAACAATAAACTGTTTATAACAATAAACTGTTTATAACAATAAACTGTTTATAACAGTTTATTGTTATAAATTGTTATAACAGTTATTTATATAACAGGCTGTTTATAACAACAGTTAATTGGAAAGTTTTCATGCTTGTAAACTGTTTAGTAAATGTAACCAAAGCCATCAAAGATTGAGGAAAGATGTACACATTCGTAAGTACTTGCGTAACTGCTTCGTGAATTTGGTCCCTGGTGAACAGCTCAACGATGAACCGACTAACCTGGTAGGGAGGGAGGGAGTCAGGGAGCCACCGGGGCTCATCTAGAAAGAGGTATTTCATTACATTTAACACTAGGTTTCTGGGGGAGCCTCACCAGTAGCCCCCTAAAGCTAACAAGCCACAGAGAACAAAAAGGGGACTACAAAGGAAGAGGAGAGGTGGAATGCACTAGGATGAAGAAGATAATCCAGGCAGGAGACAGCCTAAAGCAATATACAACCAATTGAGACTATGAACATTAACCAACTACTGGACCACCAGAACCCTATTAGAATGCCTAAGCCCCAGAGCTTCAATATCACCCCAGGACACATCAGAGAAGACTGTGGCCAATGCAGCATATTTGCAAACATCATGAGCCTGATGGTGCAGGCTGGCTATATTTAATGATACTGCAGATAACTTGGGAAATATGAGCCTTAGAACAGGAGAACCAATGAAATAGTCAACCTACAAGGCAACCTACAAGGCATCCATAAAGGCAGAATGGTGACCTGCAGGTAACAGCAAAGAGCCACCACCAAACACAACAGGTGTAATAGTCAAAATATTGGAAAAAATAATTAAAACTAAATGGGTAGAACACCTGGAGAGAAATGATATAATATCAGACAGACAGTATGGTTTTCGATCTGGAAGATCCTGTGTATCGAATTTACTCAGTTTCTATGATCGAGCAACAGAGATATTACAGGAAAGAGATGGTTGGGTTGACTGCATCTATCTGGACCTAAAAAAAGGCTTTCGACAGAGTTCCACATAAGAGGTTGTTCTGGAAACTGGAAAATATTGGAGGGGTGACAGGTACCTTGAGGATACCTTGAGGTGCTTCCGGGGCTTATCGTCCCCGCGGCCCGGTCATCGACCAGGCCTCCTGGTTGCTGGACTGATCAACCAGGCTGTTGGACGCGGCTGCTCGCAGCCTGACGTATGAGTCACAGCCTGGTTGATCAGGTATCCTTTGGAGGTGCTTATCCAGTTCTCTCTTGAACACTGTGAGGGGTTTGCCAGTTATGTCCCTTATGTGTAGTGGAAGCGTGTTGAACAGTCTCGGGCCTCTGATGTTGATAGAGTTCTCTCTCAGAGTACCAGTTGCACCTCTGCTTTTCAACGGGGGTATTCTGCACATCCTGCCATGTCTTCTGGTCTCATGTGATGTTATTTCTGTGTGCAGGTTTGGGACCAGCCCCTCTAATATTTTCCACGTGTAAATTATTATGTATCTCTCCCGCCTGCGCTCAAGGGAATACAGATTTAGGCTCTTAAGTCGGTCCCAATAGTTTAGATGTTTTACCGAGTGGATTCTAGCAGTAAAGGACCTCTGCACGCTCTCCAGGTCAGCAATTTCACCAGCAGTGAAAGGGGCTGTCATTGTGCAGCAGTACTCCACTCTAGAGAGCACAAGCGTTTTGAAAAGTGTCATCATCGGTATAGCATCTCTAGTGTGAAAAGTTCTTGTTATCCAACCTGTCATTTTTCTTGCAGTTGTGACGGCTACTTTATTGTGTTCTTTAAAGGTAAGGTCTTCCGACATGAGTACACCCAGATCCTTTACATTGCCTTTTCGTTCTATGTTATGATTTGCCTGAGTTTTGTACGTGGTTTCCGTTTTTATATTTTCATTTTTTCCATAGCGCATGAGCTGGAACTTGTCTTCGTTAAACACCATATTATTTTCTGTAGCCCATAGAAAGACCTGATCTACATCTGACTGGAGGTTCGCCGTGTCCTCTATGTTGCCTACTCTCATGAAGATCCTAGTGTCATCTGCAAAGGATGATACAGTGCTATAGGTTGTGCTCTTGTCTATGTCCGATATGAGGATGAGAAAAAGTACTGGAGCAAGCACAGTACCCTGGGGGACTGAGCTCTTAACGGTTGACGGGTTGGATTTTATTTTGTTGACTATTACACATTGGGTTCTGTTGGTCAGGAAATTGTAGATCCATCTGCCTACTTTTCCGGTAATTCCTTTTGAGCGCATTTTATGGGCAATAACACCATGGTCACATTTATCAAAAGCTTTTGCGAAATCTGTGTAAATTACATCAGCGTTTTGTTTGTCTTCCATAGCATCTAATGCCATATCATAGTGGTCCAGCAACTGCGACAGGCAAGAGCGCCCTGTTCTGAAACCATGTTGTCCGGGGTTATGGAGATGCTGTGATTCCATGTATTTTGTGATCTTACTTCTTAGCACTCTCTCAAAAATTTTTATGATGTGCGATGTTAGTGCTATCGGTCTGTAATTTTTTGCCTCTGCCTTATTTCCTCCTTTATGAAGTGGTGCTATCTCTGCTGTTTTTAGTATATCAGGAATAACGCCAGTATCTAGGCTTTGTCTCCACAGAATGTGAAGGGCCTGCGATAGTGGTTTTTTACAGTTCTTGATGAATATGGAGTTCCAAGAATCCGGGCCTGGTGCGGAGTGCATAGGCATACTGTTTATGGCTTCTTCAAAATCCAGTGGGGATAGGGTGACGTCTGATATATTATTTGATAACTTCTAACGATTTGGTAAGCTTCTAACATGGATGAAAAATTTTCTGACTGATAGAAAAATGAGGGCAGTGATCAGAGGCAATGTATCGGACTGGAGAAATGTCACAAGTGGAGTACCACAGGGTTCAGTTCTTGCACCAGTGATGTTTATGTCTACATAATGATCTACCAGTTGGTATACAGAATTATATGAACATGTTGCTGATGATGCTAAGATAATAGGAAGATAAGAAACTTAGATGATTGTCATGCCCTTCAAGATGACCTGGACAAAATAAGTACATGGAGCACCACTTGGCAAATGGAATTTAATGTTAATAAATGCCATGTTATGGAATGTGGAATAGGAGAACATAGACCCCACAACCTATATATTATGTGAGAAATCTTTAAAGAATTCTGATAAAGAAAGAGATCTAGGGGTGGTTCTAGATAGAAAACTATCACCTGAGGACCACATAAGAATATTGTGCGAGGCGCCTATGCCACGCTTTCTAATTCAGAATTGCTTTTAAATACTGGATGGC
>WNGS01111181.1:52144722-52155025 GCA_020271785.1 Procambarus virginalis
AAAGCACTATGTAAGTATGACAATACAGTATAACACTTGGAAGTCTATGCATTTGGATCGTTGGGGATTGAACCTGACCGTGTTGAAAGTAAGGATGCCACTCTACCGATCAAGCAAAGTTGTTGGGTCCGTCAGTCCTTGAAGTAATGTAGTTCACTAGTTGCCTTTTCCCACTGTGGTTAGACAAGATTACCATTATGTATAAGATTATGGTTTTATGTACAGTAGTTAATGCCTTGAATCCATATTTAAATATGTACAGTAATCTATCTCATCTTTGGGAGTCTATCTTTAAAACGTTTGAGCCATCATCTTATACATAAAGCTCATTGACTTCAATTGTTGGATAAAAAATTATTCTGAAACCTCAAATATTGTGAATTTCATTATTCACATTTAGTGGTTATTAATTGACCTGTTGTTGACAGCTGTCTGAGGTATGCATGAAGTGCAGAGCAAACGCCGGGAGCTGCAAGCAGAAATTGAGGACATCCAAGATAAACTCGTTGTCAACCATGAACGCATTACAAAGACTGAGCAGTATTCCCAGGAGCATTTTACTTTATTTGACCAGGTTAGTACAGCTTGATAAGGAAACTATATCATTTTATTTGTATTAATATAAGTAAACTTTCAATTGGTATTTCTTTACTATATTGTATCCAGATATAGTAAAGAAAGGAAACTATTGTAAACTGTTTCGGTCCATCCTGGATCCTTATCATGTAGTTTCCGGAATGGAGTGAAATATTGTAACTTTCCTTTCTGTTTATATGCGTGGGTTGAGCTACTAATTCAGCCATGTTATTGTAGCTAATTCTCTACATTGTATCCATTATGTCCTATTCATTTATTATGTATTGCACTACAGTATTTGAAAACTTTTGATCACCAGAATTGTATGCTAATTTCTTGTTTTTATTATGTATCTTGTACTGTGCAATACAGTACTTATATTGGCCTCATTATCTTACATCATCTGATATGTTTCCATGAATATTTGTGGTGCTTCAAGTTCAAGTGAGTTGACTTATATTGCAAGTCATTAATAATCCAAATCTTTAATAGTCATGAGTGATATTCTATAACCATTGCTAATCTACCCTATAATAGTGGTACAGTATGTATTTTAATACACTAAAAGGATTGTAGTTTTGTATTTGGAATAGAAAGATGGTGGTTAAATTATTTTAATTCCCGTTGTCTGAGACAGGAATCCTGTACAGTACTTATGGTTATCGAGGCCAAACTAATGACCCTCCCTAGGATGCAAGCCACAACAATTGCCTAACTCCAGGGTACCATACTTATTTACTACTAGATGAACAGTGGCACCAGATGAAAGGAAACTTGTTCAACCGTGTCTGTCCTGCCTGAGGATTGAACTCGGGGCTCTTGACTGTAAATTTCTTAGAAAGGCAGAGCTGTTGTATTCCATACTTTTGTGATTCTCAGGTTATGTGCTTGTCCATACAAAATGTAAGAGTAATTGTAACAAAAATTTGTTTATGAACCCAGGCCCGTGAAATGAATGCTCGGCTGAAAACTTTGCGAACAGAGTTTGTTGTGTGTGAAAGGCACGAAAGGGACACCTTCACTCAAATGTCTGCGCTATACGTGACTGCCACGAGCGAGAACGTATGCAAGCAGAGCAGAGCAAGTATTGGTAAGACAAACTTATGACCATTATATTTATAAATTTAATGCAATACAGGGGAATATTTTTTTATATTCAAATCATCAAAAAATAATAAGATTAATATAAATGGCTAGAAATAATTGTTTACTAACAATGTGATCTTGCACATGTTTTAAATATTATACAGTATTTAATTAAGAAAATCCTGGATCTTCCTGCATTCAGTATGTTTATGATAGTTTCTGCAATCAGAATTTTAGCTTACTGAAGTTTTGTGATTTTTTTTTTAAGATTATTTTAAATGTTCCTTGTTAGTTTTCTTTGGTACAGTACTGCATTAGTTAGTGAGACTGGTTACAGTTTAATGTTTCTTACAACTACCATTTTTAACCTTACACTGCTCAGGGGTCCTGGGGACATTTACACCCTGTGCGCAAGAAAAAAAAAAATTCCAAAAATTTTTTTCGTCTTCTAAACATGTTAATTTGTGTCCCTGAGCACGGGAAAAATAGCAAAAAAATGTAGGTCACATATTTTGGGCGCAATTGACCGAGAGAAGTCTGGCAAAAGTGGGCGTTGACAGAGCGGTCGCCAGGGCGGTCAGCGTCACCCGCGCTGACAGATGGGAGTTGCCACAAAGATATTATTACCTAATTGTTTCAATGTCTCCGATTGATTTTTCTTAGTTTTTTTGCAGTAATATTATTCAATTGTGTGTATTGTAATATATTTATATAATAAAAGTGGTGAATAATCGCTATGCTCAAACATATGGTGTGCATATTAGTAATTCAATTATTATGTTCATAAAACAATAAACAAATAGTTTTGCTGCTATTACACTCTATACACAGGTTATATATAAGTATCTGCATATTTTGGTTACCATAACGAACCACTAAGTTGGTATTGAGAGTCGAAAGCAACGAAGAGTTACCGCCACACACCAGCCAGCCACTCGCTGCCACTCCCTCAACACACGCACTAAACTTTCTCCCCCAACAATACCATTTGTGGTGTTATTACACTATATACAGACGTTATATATAAGTATGTATATATTTTGTTCACCACAACTGTACAGCTAAGCTGATATAGTTAGTTCAGGGACTAAGAGTCGTCGGTATACACAGCTGGCGGCTGGCGGCTCCCTCACTCATTCAAGGTCACACGCACTAAACTTTCTCCCCCAACAATACTGGTTTCAGTGTTATTACCCTATATACACATATTATATATAAATATCTACATGTTTTATGCACTGTAACTGTACACCTAAGCTTGTAGTGCGCCCAAAGAGCATAGTGGCCACCCTCTAAACAGCTTGACAAATCGTGCAGACGACGTCACCTCCGTCACCCAAATGGCTGCTCCCAGCATAATCCTTTTGCTGTTATTACACTAATACACACATTATGTATAAGTATCTACATTTGTGTTCACCATAGAGAACCACTGAGCTGGTATGGTGAATGTAAACAATAACAGGTGGCCACACAGTCAGTAAACGATGCTGTCTCCCTGTCTCTCAGCATCACTCCTCCCACAGCGCTAATTATTACAACAATCCTGCTATTATCACAACCCTGGTTATTTATATCACAGTCACGGGTCATCTGTAATATTGTCATCACTAAATAATAACAGTTATATATTTATTTTGACATTTTTCGGTGATGCTGTGGTCACAAGCTGAACAGCAATGCTGATCGCTCATGCTGCATGCGCCAGCCTTGGTTGCTCCAACAGTACTTTGCCTCTCACACCTGAGATTATTGCCCACGATTTTTTTTTAAATGGCGTCTGTTTACAAGAGCCCTGAGGAAGCTACTGTGAACCCCGTGTAGCCGCGGGCCATTTGAATCGGGAATGGCACCCGATGGCGTATATATACGCCATGCGCACCGTCGGACATGTTACTCAGGGCGTATATATACGCCATGCGCAGTTTAAGGGTTAAATACTGTATATAACAAATTTGTTTTGTCAGTGACAGGAAGCATGTGTGTCATATTAGGTCGATACATTAGGCCTGTATCGAGGATCCCACAAGGTTTAACTATTAATTATTCCCAGGTTGCAACTCCACAACAGTTTCCTAACTCGTAGGTACTGTACCTGTTTACGGCTAAGTGAACAGAGGAATTAGGTGAAAGGAAATGTTCCCAGCCAATTCTATTTCACCTGGGAATCGAAACTAGGATCCTACCGAGACTAGAGCCAAAACCTGGCGAGCCTCACAGAGGCTCAGAGAGCGAGTCACAATTTGTCACCATACTGGGAAAGCACACATAAAGTCAATGAAGCTTTACAGACAGCTGGAGGGTTAACAAAGACAGAAGCCTCAAAACCATCAAACAACTCTGCAAAATTAGGGCAAACCTTGTAGTACTGACTACCACCTCCAGGAGGCCCTGTTCTACACACAACCATCTTTCCTGAACCAGAAAAATCCCAGAGAGGATTTATTGGGCACTAATCCTTAGCTGTAGCTCTGTTCACCCAGCAGTGAACGGGTACCTGGTTGTAAACAATTTACCTGGAATACCTGGTCGTATTCCAGGGAAAATTAGGATTAAGTACTTGCCCAAAATGCTATTCATGCTAGTGGCTGTACAAGAATGAAAGAACTCCTGTATATATAAATATATGTAAGTCCTTAATCTTATGTTTCCTGGAATACAACCCAGCAAAATCGTTTAACAACCTGGTTAACTATTATCTTACATTGATATTCACTGGACGGTAGTGTTCTGGGTCTTTCAGATGTGGCAAACCTCTCTGCATCAAGCTGTGTGCTGGCTGTCCTTGGAAGTATTCCTGTGGGGGCCATTTGCTTTATACCTTGTTCTATATTTTAGTTTTCTGGAGAAGCCCTTTGTGGCTTCCTGAAACTATCTTCCCGAGACTTCTTGACGCTAAAAGGTCGTGTATAATTCTGTTTGGCCTGCCAGGGACCAGTGCCAGAACCTGGCCCTCATAAGAGGCACAGGGAGCAGGTGACAATCTGCCACCTTGCCAGAAAAAGACTCCAGACAGTCAACACAGGCAACTGGAGGGTTCACAGAATATTAAGCCTCAAAAACTGCCAAATGATTACTGCAAATGAGTCACATGGAACAAGGGATTCACTCAAATGAGCTCAAAATTTGTTAGCATTGATTGCCACTACCAGATGGCTCACTGGTTGTTTGTCTCAATAAGAATCTGTCTAAAGACACTTGTTCCCTATACTTGTCTGTAGTGAGACATCACATTGTCATTAAAAAGGTTAATGCAACAGTCTGCTACAGCTTTATCTGGGAGAGTTTTTTTCAGCAAAACTTTGCAGTTCTTCCCATTATATATCACACCATGAGGATCCATGGCATGATATATAATAATAACTTTTCTGTTCAGAAATAAAAAAGCAGAAAAACAAAGAAATTCTTTACAAAGAATTCAAGCGCGGTCGTCACTAGGCAGGATACACTGATAAACTGGGCGTTCTTCACCCTGCTCCCAGCAGAACACATGCACCTGACCCATACGAGTATCAACAAATGAGTCATATTTTGGTCCATATGTCATACACCGGGTCAAATTTTATGACGAAATTGACGTCGTACACAGAAAAATTCGTATTCTGGGGCATTCTTAGACCAAGGTTCCACTGTACATCTCATTTTAATGAATTGGTTGAATTCTATTAAAAATGTGACAATGTATTAGGTGAGAGGATGGATTGATAACAGGTTGAATGAAAGATTCAATTCTATTATTCATGTAACAGTATAACATTTGTACGTTTGTCGTTTGTACCTTGTGATTTTCTGTCCCTTTTAAGACTATGTAACACTTGTTAATTTTAGTTTATATAGACATTTGATGTTTATTTGTTCAAAGGTCCATCATTGCATCAGTGATATCAGCAGCATTGGCATCGCTCATCACCTCTGTCAACAATTGGGTCAGGATTCGAGAAATTAAGGATCACGTGTCGGGCAACGGCCAGAATCTATTGGATGGCTTCCAGCAGATGCACAAGGATGTATTGGGCACTATCACAACGTCATTGACCAGTCCCACTCGTTTGCAACCTGAGCTAGCCAAATTGGCAGACAATGCTGAGGCTCAACTTTCATCAAAAGCAACACAGCAAACTGAAAATTCATCTGTGCAATCCAACATAGGCATTTGTGAGAGCTCTGACATGCTTGTGCCAGCAAATGTAACTAAGGATGATGTAGCAAAGTTAACTGCAGATATGAGGCATACTGTATTACAGCACATAAATGAAACCTTTGTCAAAGAGAAGGAGTTACTTATGAACAATTGAATAAAGAGCTTAATATCATCATTAGTAGTATAGTGTCAGAAGGAAGTAAAGCTCAGGGTGAAATAGCATCTATGGTAAAGAAGTCTTTGTTAGACGCTGGAGCTGCACAGCATGTTGAGCATCAAGAAGCAGCTGTAGTTGTAAAGAACTATAGTTACGGCCGTATTGCCACGGCAATGGCTGTTGGGGCGGGTATTGGACACTAGCGACAGCGTTTGTGTTTAAAGCGCTCGGTGGTTCAGGTCTATGATGCTCTAATACTTATGCACATTCTTTACAAGCTGTATGAACATTTTTATTATATTTCCTAGTATTTATTGAAGCTTAGATTTTTTGTATTTATTTTAGATGTAATTGCAGATGTAAGTGATCATATTGCTTGTACTACAAATGATAAACCTTGTTAAGCATTTAAAATATAACTTGTTAGTTTTTACCAACTAGACAGAGCTATAAAGTTTGTATTCAACACTTTGGCAGATCAGGAGATTGCAATTTTGTTAACAAATGCCATTGTGTTTACATCTCTCTCTGTCCTCAGTGAATCCACCTGCTGAATGATATACCACATTATATAGGAACTCTTGGATACTCATTAACACAGCGTTATATATCCCTTCTGCTTTAGTGCTGTATTTTACTTATTACTTACTGTCATCTCATTATTAAATTTATCAAGCACTCAATTACTCTCATCTTGTAATTACACGTAGGTAATTACCATACACAGTATGCAAAATTAACGTAATAAATACAAAATCTTCCTGAAAAATGTGGATGTTTTATCTCATTAATAAATTAATGTGATTCTTCAAACCATGAAGTAATAGAATGTACTCATGCTTTAGAGCAGTGGTTCCCAACCTTTTTGGACTTGTGGCCCTATTTTCTAATACTCTTTATACCTGTGACCCCCTGCCATACATTATATATGTGACCCCCTGCCACACTTTATACCTGTGACCCCCTGGCACACTTTATACCTGTGACCCCCCTGCCATACATTATACATGTGACCCACTGCCATACTTTATACCTGTGACCCCCTGGCACACTTTCATAATTTAAAAAATTAAAGAATGAATTTAGGAACAATAACATCATTGTTTTAGACACTTTGGGAATTTAGAGGTGTGACCCTAAGAGAAAACATTTTGTGACCTTGGGGGTCATAATCCACTGGTTAGGTACCATTGCACTAGAGAAATGTAGCAGGAGTCCTGGTGAAGAATGCTGGTTTGGTCATTCATCATTCAGGAACCACTGTTGGGGGCCTGACAGCTGAATGAACAGCACTTTGGATTCGTAGTTCTGAGGTTCCAGGTTCGATCCCCGGTGGCGGTGGAAACAAATGGGCAGTTTCTTTCACCCTGATGCCCCTATTCACCTAGCAGTAAATAGGTACCTGTGAGTTAGACAGCTGCTACAACCTGCTTCCCAGGGGTGTGTAACAAAAAGAAGGCCTGGTCGAGGACCGGGCCGCGGGGACGTCAAGACCCGAAATCATCTCAAGAAGAGAAGATCATGTGGGGAAACAGGGAAAATGTGAAGATAAGAGGTCGGGTTAAGCAATCTGAATCCATGGAAGTTCATCTTAGTAACCCAACCCCATGTACATGAAAAGAATGTAAATGTGACATGCTTGGACTGTCCTAGTCCCTTATAAAGTGTCAAGAAAGAGTGGTAGCGAGTCAATATAAGGTGAGGGGAAAGAAGAGGTGAGAAGTAAAGCATGAACACGAGTTAATGGACCAAAATGCAGTCACTTGTCCTTAATTTTTCTTATGTGTGGGTTGGGCTTGCATGGCTTCAGATTTCATTGCTGTAGGTTGAGTTACTAATTTTCAGCCACTTTAGTGTGATTATTCTCTATATGACCATCTGCAAGGCATAGCAGGAGAATTACCTTCTGCTAATGAAGTAATTGATGACAGTTGCGCTACTAACAGCCAGCTAAGATGTACTAATTAACAACTGCATGCTTAATATATTGGCTGCAGGCAATACCATATAGCCTTATGGGCTTTATTTTGATTATTACTCTATATGCTGGTGTGCAGTTGGGATAGGTTGGGGAGGTGTCATTTGTTGGTAAGAACTGTGAGTAGTAGTCCAGCTGATGAATGGTTCTTGGGCCTACTTCCGCTCTCTCTTGTGTATACTTCCATGCTCTTCTAGGGCACTTCTGTTCTCGTGTGCACTTCCTTTCTCATGTACATCTCCATTCTTAAATGTGCACATTTGTTATCTCAAGAGTTATATATTCATACTAAAACTGCCTTCATGGTTCTTCATAGTGGGAGCCGAGCGGACAGCACACTGGACTTGTGATCCTGTGGTCCCGGGTTCGATCCCGGGACCACAGAAACTATGGGCAGAGTTTCTTTCATCCTATGCCCCTGTTACCTAGCAGTAAAATAGGTACCTGGGTGTTAGTCAGCTGTCACAGGCTGCTTCCTGGGGGTGGAGGCCTGGTCGAGGACAGGGCCGCGGGGACACTAAAGCCCCGAAACCATCTCAAGATAAGATGGTGTTGTTTTTTATACAAGATTTACAGCATTTGGTTACAGCCTGGGCTTAGCACTTTTTGATAATTACTTAGTTGCAGCATAGTTTTCCATTTGTCTATTCATTCTCCTATCTATATACAGTAGTGTTCTACAAACTGTTTGGGAGAATAGGTGCAAACATGACCTTAATATGTATTTTCAGCTTAGAAAATCATTTACAAAAAATAAATACTGTATTTTCCAGTAAAATAGAAAACAATGCAAATGCTTGACAGAACTTATAAGCACTGAAGATCCTCCCTAATTACCAGAGCCTTAAATATGTAATGAATATTTCCTAAAACAGCAGGTACTTGAGGTATTTTGTATTGTGGATGAATGAGACTGTGATGTAAAGTCACTCTTTATGTAAAGTATAAAGCTTAGGAGGAGACTCCATATGCCGAGTAATTTCCAAATGTAAAGTATTTAGTATGTAAAGTATAAAGTATGGTCACGTAAGTCCTGTGTTGTTCCGAGTAAATGAATACTCGAGTGCATTTTTCACGAGAAAATGTAAAGAAGTAATTTTCATTCACAATTGCGTGAGTAAAATTTTCGAGCCAGTTTACTGTCATCTGTGCACTGGTAGGCAATATTCGTCAAATGTAAACAGCCATGTTGTGTTTTAACTTGCAGTAGTTTCAAAATGCACACAAAATTTAGTAACAGACCCAAGAAAATAATACTTACATCTCCAGCAATTCTTAAAGTATTCTTTAAGGTCAGTCTTCCATTTTATGGATCAACTTTATCAACCTTGAAGACTTTTATAAATGTAATTTAATACTCGGTAACTTTTTTTGTAAGAGTGCTATGTAGTCATCCTGGCCTTGCACTTTTTATAATTTCATCCTTTTGTACATGAAATGACATTTAAAAATAAGATGAAGGTTAATTGTACACCTCACAATCATATCATGTTTATAGATTTCTGGTTCCTATATTTCAGTGAGAGGCAGCTAATATTCATAAAACATGCTGTTGAGTTGAATCTTACCATTTGTGTATGTGAATGTTGTTTGGTTTTTCTTTTTTTTTGTGAATAGTCTCGATTGGTTTTGAGTAATGGCAGTCGTACCTTTACAAGCCTCGGTCACATCACGACATTCCTTCGTGCCATAGTGCTCCAACTTCTCTGTCGGAACTTAAAAGAAGTCTCAGGAAATAGCAGTGTCATTGTAGATTTGATCCAGATGAACTGAAGTATCAGGGATTCATATCCAGTAGACAGAGTTAACCTTGAACAGCTCAGCTAATGAAAAGTCCTACATTGTGGTTTGCATGACAAAAAGGTTTGCAAAATTCGCATTGGACAATTCACAAGATTATGGCAGATTGTGGTTAGAGACATTTAAGGGTTAATGAGTTAATGGTTTATTTGTGTTGTAGCAACAAAGAAAATTTTACAACAGTTGTAGTAATATATTTGATATAACAAGAATTCCATTTTGGATCAAATTTGATGACTTTAAACTTTTTCTACAAGAAGCTAGAATTCCATGTAATATTTGTCATTGTCTAGTGCACTAGAAAGGAATGATAGCTCTAATGAAATTTAATGGGATGCTTTGATTTAACAGCTGCCTTGTTCACTTTTGTAATGTGTAATGGGCATTTTATATCTTTTCTATCAGATATCTTAACAAAATTAACAGCAGTTGTCATGTATTTTTTAAACAAATAAATCATTCCAGTAATAAATGTCATTAGTGATTACTATAAAATTAATGTGTGTAGACATTGTTGAAGTCTGAGAATTGAATGTATTCCTGATTATTGTATGTCATATGAATA
>WNGS01111181.1:52168656-52181193 GCA_020271785.1 Procambarus virginalis
TCATTGTACACATATTATTTTGAATTATGTGGTGCGGAGGGTGATGGGGAGTAGATTATGTGGTGATGGGGAGTAGATTATGTGGTGATGGGGAGTAGATTATGTGATGGGGAGTAGATTATGAGTAGATTATGTGGTGATGGGGAGTAGATTATGAGTAGATTATGTGGTGATGGGGAGTAGATTATGAGTAGATTATGTGGTGATGGGGAGTAGATTATGTGGTGATGGGGAGTAGATTATGAGTAGATTATGTGGTGATGGGGAGTAGATTATGAGTAGATTATGTGGTGATGGGGAGTAGATTATGTGGTGATGGGGAGTAGATTATGAGTAGATTATGTGGTGATGGGGAGTAGATATGAGTAGATTATGTGGTGATGGGGAGTAGATTATGAGTAGATTATGTGGTGATGGGGAGTAGATTATGAGTAGATTATGTGGTGATGGGGAGTAGATTATGAGTAGATTATGTGGTGATGGGGAGTAGATTATGTGGTGATGGGGAGTAGATTATGTGGTGATGGGGAGTAGATTATGTGGTGATGGGGAGTAGATTATGTGGTGATGGGGAGTAGATTATGTGGTGATGGGGAGTAGATTATGTGGTGATGGGGAGTAGATTATGTGTGATGGGGAGTAGATTATGTGGTGATGGGGAGTAGATTATGTGGTGATGGGGAGTAGATTATGTGGTGATGGGATATATATATGGTGAAGGGAGTAGACTGCGTGGTAGTAGTGCTTACTTAACGGTGCCTACCTATCAGTGGCTCCCGGGGAGTGAGCTCTAGCTCCTGGACCCGGCTTTTCTATCCGTAGGTTGTCTAATACAATGACTCTATCACACAGAGAGCCAGAGCTCAACCCCCACAGGCACAGCTAGGAGAGTACACACACACGAAGTCAGTGTCACCACTAAGGCGGCTGTATATCTCCCACAGGATCACCACTTCGATGTCACCACTGTCCGAAGACTTCACCTTGTACTTCGAACCACACCCTGGCCTGCCTGGGCACCTGTGTCACCACCTGGCACTCTCGTTCACCTGGTTAGTCTACCCTGTATTCACCTAGTTGTACTCACCTAGTTGTGCTTGCGGGGGTTGAGCTCTGCTCTTTCGGCCCGTTTTTCAACTGTCAATCAACTGTTACTAACTACATTTTTTTTCCAACACACACACACACACACACACACACACACACACACACACACACACACACACACACACACACACACACACACACACACACACACACACCCAGGAAGCAGCCCGTGACAACTGTCTAACTTCCAGGTACCTATTTACTGCTAGGTAACAGGGGGCATCAGGGTGAAAGAAACTTTGCCCATTTGTTTCTGCCTGGACCGGGAATCGAACCTGGGCCACAGAATTACAAGTACTGCACGCTGTCTGCTCATCTACCAGACCCCTATTGTGTGTGTGTGTGTAATACACAGAAAGAGACAGACAGACAGACATAGACAATATAACAGAAGACAAGGACAGATATACATGCACACAAGCAATAGACAAGGACAGATGCACAGACAAACACAGATATACACAAACACACACACACACACACACACACACACACATATATATATATATATATATATATATATATATATATATATATATATATATATATATATATATATATATATGCAAACAAGCCTGAATGGTCCCCAGGACTAGATACAACTGGGGTGTGAGTTTTCAGATATATATATATATATATATATATATATATATATATATATATATATATATATAAAGACATAGAAAGAAAAATACACATTTATATATAAATACACGCTGGCAAAGACACACACACACACACACACACACATATATATAAAGACACACATATATAATACTACTATTACTACTACTACTACTAATAATAATGAAGACAAAGGATCCACTACGGGCTCACCATAGCCCGTGCTACTTGGAACTTCTTGTTCCAGGTAGCGAATCTTTAACACCAACAACGAAGACAAATGAAAGACTTAAATTAACTTGGTATTAATATAAAGTGTATTCCAACCAAAACTTCAAATGTAACCTACGTCCTTTCTCAAGTGTATTATACAGCACCTTGAGAAAGAATACAGTTTACATCCTAAAATTTGTTGTTTAATACATATAATGTGTACTTGACGCAAATACTAAGACATTGTGTTAAATCCCCCCAGATAATTAGGCTAAAAATAATTATAACTATAATTTCATTATAAAATAATGGTTCTTCAAAATAATATAAAATATTATTAACTTTATAATATACAGTTTTATATATAATATAAAAATAGTATTAATTCGTATTACCATACATTGGCAATTTCAGAATTAACTTCATAATTGCATATTTAGTTTATAAAGATATTGCACCGTTTGTGTAGTTAGTCCTTGTATGAATAACTGAACCGGCGTGTTCCTTGTCCTCTCCAGATGACGTCAGTCGCTACTGTTCCCAGGATCACCACCGCTCCGGGTGTTTCTATAAGGTCCGGAACGACGGCTTGGAACACATCTGCTACTGCAATACACACCTCTGCAACACTGCTTGCAAGGTCGCCGTCCATCTCGCTCTACCGGCTGTGTTGCTAGCTGGTCTGCTGCTGCAACACTGGTCGCTCTACCGGCAGTGTTGCTAGCTGGTCTGCTGCTGCAACACTGGTCGCTCTACCGGCAGTGTTGCTAGCTGGTCTGCTGCTGCAACACTGGTCGCTCTACCGGCTGTGTTGCTAGCTGGGCTGCTGCTGCAACACTGGTCGCTCTACTGGCAGTGTTGCTAGCTGGGCTGCTGCTGCAACACTGGTCGCTCTACTGGCAGTGTTGCTAGCTGGTCTGCTGCTGCAACACTGGTCGCTCTACTGGCAGTGTTGCTAGCTGGTCTACTGCTGCAACACTGGTCGCTCTACTGGCAGTGTTGCTAGCTGGTCTGCTGCTGCAACACTGGTCGCTCTACCGGCAGTGTTGCTAGCTGGTCTGCTGCTGCAACACTGGTCGCTCTACCGGCTGTGTTGCTAGCTGGGCTGCTGCTGCAACACTGGTCGCTCTACCGGCTGTGTTGCTAGCTGGGCTGCTGCTACAACACTGGTCGCTCTACCAGCAGTGTTGCTAGGTGGTCTGCTGCTGCAACACTGGTCGCTCTACTGGCTGTGTTGCTAGCTGGTCTACTGCTGCAACACTGGTCGCTCTACTGGCTGTGTTGCTAGGTGGTCTGCTGCTGCAACACTGGTCGCTCTACTGGCAGTGTTGCTAGCTGGGCTGCTGCTCCAACACTGGTCGCTCTACCGGCAGTGTTGCTAGCTGGGCTGCTGCTGCAACACTGGTCGCTCTACTGGCTGTGTTGCTAGGTGGTCTGCTGCTCCAACACTGGTCGCTCTACCGGCTGTGTTGCTAGGTGGTCTGCTGCTCCAACACTGGTCGCTCTACCGGCTGTGTTGCTAGCTGGGCTGCTGCTGCAACACTGGTCGCTCTACCGGCAGTGTTGCTAGGTGGTCTGCTGCTCCAACACTGGTCGCTCTACTGGCTGTGTTGCTAGCTGGGCTGCTGCTGCAACACTGGTCGCTCTACTGGCTGTGTTGCTAGCTGGTCTGCTGCTGCTGCTGCAACACTGGTCGCTCTACCTGGTCTGCTGCTACAACACTGGTCGCTCTACCGGCAGTGTTGCTAGCTGGTCTGCTGCTGCAACACTGGTCGCTCTACCGGCAGTGTTGCTAGCTGGGCTGCTGCTGCAACACTGGTCGCTCTACCGGCTGTGTTGCTAGCTGGGCTGCTGCTGCAACACTGGTCGCTCTACCGGCTGTGTTGCTAGCTGGTCTACTGCTGCTGCTGCAACACTGGTCGCTCTACCAGCAGTGTTGCTAGCTGGTCTGCTGCTGCAACACTGGTCGCTCTACCGGCTGTGTTGCTAGGTGGTCTGCTGCTGCAACACTGGTCGCTCTACTGGCTGTGTTGCTAGCTGGGCTGCTGCTGCAACACTGGTCGCTCTACCAGCAGTGTTGCTAGCTGGTCTGCTGCTGCAACACTGGTCGCTCTACTGGCTGTGTTGCTAGGTGGTCTGCTGCTGCAACACTGGTCGCTCTACTGGCTGTGTTGCTAGCTGGGCTGCTGCTCCAACACTGGTCGCTCTACTGGCTGTGTTGCTAGCTGGGCTGCTGCTACAACACTGGTCGCTCTACCGGCTGTGTTGCTAGCTGGGCTGCTGCTCCAACACTGGTCGCTCTACTGGCAGTGTTGCTAGCTGGTCTGCTGCTGCAACACTGGTCGCTCTACCGGCTGTGTTGCTAGCTGGGCTGCTGCTCCAACACTGGTCGCTCTACTGGCAGTGTTGCTAGCTGGTCTGCTGCTGCAACACTGGTCGCTCTACTGGCTGTGTTGCTAGGTGGTCTGCTGCTGCAACACTGGTCGCTCTACTGGCTGTGTTGCTAGCTGGGCTGCTGCTCCAACACTGGTCGCTCTACCGGCAGTGTTGCTAGCTGGTCTGCTGCTGCAACACTGGTCGCTCTACCTGGTCTGCTGCTACAACACTGGTCGCTCTACCGGCAGTGTTGCTAGCTGGGCTGCTGCTACAACACTGGTCGCTCTACCGGCTGTGTTGCTAGCTGGGCTGCTGCTCCAACACTGGTCGCTCTACCGGCAGTGTTGCTAGCTGGGCTGCTGCTCCAACACTGGTCGCTCTACTGGCTGTGTTGCTAGCTGGGCTGCTGCTCCAACACTGGTCGCTCTACTGGCAGTGTTGCTAGCTGGTCTGCTGCTGCAACACTGGTCGCTCTACCTGGTCTGCTGCTACAACACTGGTCGCTCTACCGGCTGTGTTGCTAGCTGGGCTGCTGCTACAACACTGGTCGCTCTACCGGCTGTGTTGCTAGCTGGTCTGCTGCTACAACACTGGTCGCTCTACCGGCAGTGTTGCTAGCTGGGCTGCTGCTCCAACACTGGTCGCTCTACTGGCTGTGTTGCTAGCTGGGCTGCTGCTACAACACTGGTCGCTCTACTGGCAGTGTTGCTAGCTGGGCTGCTGCTACAACACTGGTCGCTCTACCGGCTGTGTTGCTAGCTGGGCTGCTGCTACAACACTGGTCGCTCTACTGGCAGTGTTGCTAGCTGGTCTGCTGCTGCAACACTGGTCGCTCTACTGGCTGTGTTGCTAGCTGGGCTGCTGCTGCAACACTGGTCGCTCTACCGGCAGTGTTGCTAGCTGGGCTGCTGCTCCAACACTGGTCGCTCTACTGGCAATGTTGCTAGCTGGGCTGCTGCTGCAACACTGGTCGCTCTACTGGCAGTGTTGCTAGCTGGGCTGCTGCTGCAACACTGGTCGCTCTACTGGCAGTGTTGCTAGCTGGGCTGCTGCTCCAACACTGGTCGCTCTACCGGCAGTGTTGCTAGCTGGGCTGCTGCTACAACACTGGTCGCTCTACTGGCTGTGTTGCTAGCTGGGCTGCTGCTACAACACTGGTCGCTCTACTGGCTGTGTTGCTAGCTGGGCTGCTGCTGCAACACTGGTCGCTCTACCGGCAGTGTTGCTAGCTGGGCTGCTGCTCCAACACTGGTCGCTCTACTGGCAATGTTGCTAGCTGGGCTGCTGCTCCAACACTGGTCGCTCTACCGGCAGTGTTGCTAGCTGGGCTGCTGCTGCAACACTGGTCGCTCTACTGGCAGTGTTGCTAGCTGGGCTGCTGCTGCAACACTGGTCGCTCTACTGGCAGTGTTGCTAGCTGGGCTGCTGCTACAACACTGGTCGCTCTACTGGCTGTGTTGCTAGCTGGGCTGCTGCTGCAACACTGGTCGCTCTACTGGCAGTGTTGCTAGCTGGTCTACTGCTGCAACACTGGTCGCTCTACCGGCAGTGTTGCTAGCTGGGCTGCTGCTACAACACTGGTCGCTCTACTGGCTGTGTTGCTAGCTGGGCTGCTGCTGCAACACTGGTCGCTCTACCGGCAGTGTTGCTAGCTGGGCTGCTGCTCCAACACTGTGTTCTGAACATCAGTTTCATTGTTCTTGTCCAGTAGTTCGTCTCGCCTTGAACTCAATATTTTGGAAAGTGTTTCAATTTTTAAAAAATCAAACCAGAGTTGACCAGCTCAAAGTCGTCGGCTCAGTTACTAATTCATTAATCGTCATATTCCCTCAAGTATGTGTTGAGTCCTTTTGTTTTTATGGTTTTGTGTATATAATTTGGGCTTTTTTTGTGTGTATAATTTGGTCTTTTATTTGTATATAATTTGGTATTTTATTTGTGTATAATTTGGTATTTTATTTGTATACAATTTGGTCTTTTAACTATTTGAATATTAATTTTGAGTAAATATATATGTTTGTAATATATATATTACTAGCGATGTAAATATTCTCTTACATATGAATGTAAGAAATATAAATATATAAATAAATAAACAAATAAATAAATATTCTCATTATAGTATCAATAACAAAGTTTAGTACTTTAAAAAGTCTTACTCTTTTAATAAAATAAATGAATGCAAATATATTTTCATTTATCATACTGATTTTAATAAGACTTTCGCTCCTACCCCCACTGCCCTTCTCTTAGAAAATATTCAGAAATTACTTCACTCTCTATGGACATCGCATTACCAGTTTCATCCCAAATTCATTTCAGACTTAATGAAAATCGCCTATTTCTTAATAAATTGAATTTAGGCCTACCCCGACCAGCCTACGTCCACCCAGTACCCCAGACCATGCACCCTGCATATATTTTGGTGAGGCTAGCCTCAAACATCTGGCTCTCCAACCCAGGACAGTCACACAGTCATTCTGTCTGTCATTCACACAGTCTGATAGGGTGACTGAGGACTATCCGGCTTTATCCAGGCTTTTTTTTCTCTCTGTCTATCTTTCTATCCATCCATCCATCTATTTATTTATTTTATTTATTTTATTTATTTATATATTTATATATATACAAGAAGGTACATTTGGCTTATGAGAGTAAATAGCATTGAAGTTTTACATTCTTGTAAAGCCACTAGTACGCACAGCGTTTCGGGCAGGTCCTTAATCTAACGGATTATATTAAGAAGATAAATTCTTGCAAAATGTATAAAATGTTAACAGGTATACTGTAGGAAAAATGTGAGAGATTAGTATATTAAAGCACATTGATAGCTTTGATTGATAGCGCTGATAGCTTTGATTGATAGCACTGATAGCTTTGATTGATAGCACTGATAGCTTTGATTGATAGCACTGATAGCTTTGATTGATAGCGCTGATAGCTTTGATTGATAGCACTGATAGCTTAATTGATAATTTGACAAAGATTAGTAGGCACAATAAAGTCAATTGGTAGCATATATAAGATGACAGCAATGATCACAATGGTAAAGTTGTATGTCTTAGGTACATATATATTGCGGGATTGAGTAGCACTAGATACACTGCGAGCTTAGAGCACTAGGTAAGAAACTATGAAGATGAAATTAGGTAATTTTTGTTTTTGAATAAGGCAAAAGTTGGACAACTTTTCAATTCACTAGGGAGTGAGTTCCATAGACAAGGTCCCTTTATTTGCATAGAGTGTTTACACAGATTAAGTTTGACTCTTGGGATATCAAAGATATATTTATTTCTGGTGTGGTGATAATGGGTCCTATTACATCTGTCCAGGGAGAGTTTCAGGGCAGGATTTGCATTTAAGAACAGGGTTTTGTAAATGTAATTAACACAAGAGAATGTGTGGAGTGAGATTATGTTTAACATGTTTAGGGATTTAAACAGGGGGCTGAGTGTTGTCTGAAAGCAGAGTTTGTTATTGTTCTGATAGCAGATTTTTGCTGGGTGATGATGGACCTGAAGTGGTTTGCTGTGGTTGAACCCCATGCACAGATACCATAATTAAGATTGGGATAGATTTGTGTATAATATAGTGAGAGGAGAGCAGTTAGGTAAAAACCAGTCTCCGTGGTGTAGTGGTAAGACACTCGCCTGGCGTTCCGCGAGCGCTTTGTCATGGGTGCGTATCCTGGCCGGGAAGGATTTACTGGGCGCAAATCCTTAACTGTAGCCTCTGTTTAACGCAACAGTAAAATGTGTACTTGGTTGTAACAACGATTCTTCGCGGCGGGGATCGTATTCCAGGGACCTGCCCGAAACGCTACGCGTACTAGTGGCTGTACAAGAATGTAACAACTCTTGTATATATCTCAAAAAAAAAAAATAATAATATCTGATTTTGGAGAGTATACCAACTGTTTTAGAGACTTTCTTAGTTATGTGTTGTATGTGGGTGCTGAAGTTGAGTCTCTCGTCTAAGTATAGGCCAAGAAACTTTCCATCTTTTTATTGCTGATGTTAACATTGTCTATCTGAAGCTGAAGTGCATTTGTTGATTTGCTTCCAAATAAGATGTAGTAGGTCTTTTCTGTGTTTAGTGTTAGTTTGTTGGTTGACATCCATAAGTGGACTTTTTTAATTCATTATTCACAACATTATTTAGTGTGTGTGGGTTGGGGTTTGAGTAGCTGAGGATAGAATCATCAGCAAACAATATAGATTTAAGAATGTTAGAGACATTAGGCAGATCATTGATATATATAAGAAATAGGAGAGGTCCCAGGATGCTGCTCTGTGGCACCCCTACGGTTAATGGTAGAGTGGGAGAGGTTATATCATTAATGGCTACATATTGGTGTCTGTCACTAAGATAGGATCGGATAGAGTTCATGGCGTAGTAAGAAGTAAGCTCACAAAATACACGGAATCACAGCATCTCCATAACCCCGGACAACATGGTTTCAGAACAGGGCGCTCTTGCCTGTCGCAGTTGCTGGACCACTATGATAAGACAAACAAGACGCTGATGTAATTTACACAGATTTCGCAAAAGCTTTTGATAAATGTGACCATGGTGTTATTGCACATAAAATGCGCCCAAAAGGAATTACCGGAAAAATAGGCAGATGGATCTACAATTTCCTGACCAACAGAACCCAATGTGTAATAGTCAACAAAATAAAATCCAGCCCATCAACCGTTAAGAGCTCAGTCCCTCAGGGTACTGTGCTTTCTCCAGTACTTTTTCTCATCCTCATATCGGACATAGACAAGAACACAACCTATAGCACTATATCATCCTTTGCAGATGACACTAGGATCTTCATGAGAGTAGGCAACATAGAGGACACGGCAAACCTCCAGTCAGATGTAGATCAGGTCTTTCTATGGGCTACAGAAAATAATATGGTGTTTAACGAAGACAAGTTCCAGCTCATGCGCTATGGAAAAAATGAAAATATGAAAAAGGAAACCACGTACAAAACTCAGACAAATCATAACACAGCACGAAAAGGCAATGTAAAGGATTTGGGTGTACTTATGTCGGAAGACCTTACCTTGATACCTTGAGGTTACCTTGAGGTGCTTCCGGGGCTTAGCGTCCCCGCGGCCCGGTCATAGACCAGGCCTCCTGGTTGCTGGACTGATCAACAAGGCTGTTGGACGCGGCTGCTCGCAGCCTGACGTATGAGTCACAGCCTGGTTGATCAGGTATCCTTTGGAGGTGCTTATCCAGTTCTCTCTTGAACACTGTGAGGGGTTTGCCAGTTATGCCCCTTATGTGTAGCGGGAGCGTGTTGAACAGTCTCGGGCCCCTGATGTTGATAGAGTTCTCTCTCAGAGTACCAGTTGCACCTCTGTTTTTCAACGGGGGTATTCTGCACATCCTGCCATGTCTTCTGGTCTCATGTGATGTTATTTCTGTGTGCAGGTGTGGGACCAGCCCCTCTAATATTTTCCACGTGTAAATTATTATGTATTTCTCCCGCCTGCGCTCAAGGGAGTACAGATTTAGGCTCTTTAGTCGGTCCCAATAGTTTAGATGTTTTACCGAGTGGATTCTAGCAGTAAAGGATCTCTGCACGCTCTCCAGGTCAGCAATTTCTCCAGCTTTGAAAGGGGCTGTCATTGTGCAGCAGTACTCCACTCTAGAGAGCACAAGCGTTTTGAAAAGCATCATCATCGTAAGTGTTGAGAGTTCCCCCTCCCAGAGGGTTGAGAGTCCCGCAAGAAGGGTAGAGTCCCCCCCAGAAGGGTAGAGAGTCCCCCCCCCCAGAAGGGCAGAGAGTCCCCCCCCCCAGAAGGGCAGAGAGTCCACCAGAAGGGTAGAGAGTCCCACCAGAAGGGCAGAGAGTCCCCCCCAGAAGGGTAAAGAGTCCCCCCAGAAGGGCAGAGAGTCCCCCACCCCAGAAGGGTAGAGAGTCCCCCCCAGAAGGGTAGAGAGTCCCCCCAGAAGGGTAGAGAGTCCCCCCCAGAAGGGTAGAGAGTCCCCCCAGAAGGGCAGAGAGTCCCACCAGAAGGTAGAGAGTCCCCCCAGAAGGGCAGAGAGTCCCCCCAGAAGGGCAGAGAGTCCCACCAGAAGGGTAGAGAGTCCCCCCAGAAGGGCAGAGAGTCCCCCCAGAAGGGCAGAGAGTCCCACCAGAAGGGTAGAGAGTCCCACCAGAAGGGCAGAGAGTCCCCCCAGAAGGGTAGGAGTCCCCCCAGAGGGCAGAGAGTCCCCCACCCCAGAAGGGTAGAGAGTCCCCCCCCAGAAGGGTAGAGAGTCCCCCCGAAGGGTAGAGAGTCCCCCCCAGAAGGGTAGAGAGTCCCACCAGAAGGGCAGAGAGTCCCCACCAGAAGGGTAGAGAGTCCCCCCCAGAAGGGCAGAGAGTCCCCCCAGAAGGCAGAGAGTCCCACCAGAAGGGTAGAGAGTCCCCCCCAGAAGTGGCATGAGAGTCCCCCAGAAGGCAGAGAGGGTCCCACCAGAAGGGTAGAGAGGCCCCCAGGGTAAAGCCCCAGAAGGGCAGAGAGTCCCCCCAGAAGGGCAGAGAGTCCCCCCAGAAGGGCAGAGAGTCCCACCAGAAGGGCAGAGAGTCCCCCCAGAAGGCAGAGAGTCCCCCCCAGAAGGGTAGAGTCCCCCCAGAAGGTAGAGTCCCCCCAGAAGGGGCAGTTCCCCCCCCCAGAAGGGCAGAGAGTCCCCCCAGAAGGGCAGAGAGTCCACCAGAAGGGCAGAGGTCCCCCCAGAAGGGCAGAGAGTCCCCCCAGAAGGTAGAGTCCCCCCAGAAAGGTAGAGAGTCCCCCAGAAGGCAGAGGGATCCCCCCCCCCAGAAGGGGCAGAGAGTCCCACCAGAAGGGCAGAGAGTCCCCCCAGAAGGGCAAAGAGTCCCCCAGAAGGCAAAGATTCCCCCCAGAAGGGGCAGATGAGTCCCCCCAGAAGGCAGAGAGTCTCCCAGAAGGGCAAAGAGTCCCCCCAGAAGGGCAGAGAGTCCCCCCAGAAGGGCAGAGAGTCCCCCCAGAAGGGCAAAGAGTCCCCCAGAAGGGCAGAGAGTCCCCCCAGAAGGGCAGAGAGTCCCCCAGAAGGGCAAAGAGTCCCCCCAGAAGGGCAAGAGAGTCCCCCCAGAAGGGCAAAGAGTCCCCCCCCCAGAAGGGTAGAGAGCATTGTAGTAATGAATCAGCAAGTTGCCTCATAATTAGTGCAGCTGCCTCGCCTTCCATCGATTTGTGCGTGGCGTGTGGTGACGCGTCATGATTTATGGTCCCGGGTTCTGTGGTCGGCCCGGTGTTGCTTAGCTCCTCTGTCTTAGTGGCTTGCTGCTCAGGCTATACACCCGCTCTACCTACGATTATCTACCTCTGGAGGGTTACTGTGGCTTATCTACCTCTGGAGGGTTACTGTGGCTTATCTACCTCTGGAGGGGTTTACTGTGGCTTATCTACCTCTGGAGGGTTACTGTGGCTTATCTACCTCTGGAGGGTAAGAATTAACACCTCTTAGGGTTACCGTATGGATGGATGGTCGTGGGTATGAATGAATGCCGTTGTGTATGATAGTATGTTGTAGTGTATATAATGTATTCCGTCCGTACGTATGTATGCCGTGGTGTATGCGACGGTGTATGTATGTGTGTATGGAAATCAAGAGAGGGCTGGATCTGGGAGGAGAGGGGGGGGGGGAATATAAATGTCAAGTCGACCATCACTTGAATATTTAAGTCCTCCCTCTCTCTTTCTCCCTCAAAATTCAAATTCAAATGTTTATTCAGTAAAGTACATACATACAAGGTGTGATATAAACATTGATGGATTTATAGATAGAGCTAGTACAATACAATGGCTAAAGCCACTATACGCAAAGCGTTTCGGCAGGAGAAAACACTAAAGACCAAAACTTAATACTAATTGAATTAAAGTATTAAATGTGTTGAGAAAATATACAAATAAAAACAGGGGAACATGGCAGGAAAACAGCAAAAATTTAATTTGGTCGACAACAGTATTGTTTACAAATAGCAGAATGGGTTGACATTATAGGGGTAAGGTAGGTTACAGGGGCTCTCTCTCTCTCTCTCTCTCTCTCTCTCTCTCTCTCTCTCTCTCTCCTCTCTCCTCTCTCCTTCTCTCTCTGTCTCTCTCTCTCTCTCTCTTCCTCTCTCTTCTCTCTCTCTCTCTCTCATCTCTCTCTCTGTCTCTCTCCCTCTCTCTCCTCTCTCTCTCTCTCTCTCACAACAAGGAAGATGGA
>WNGS01111181.1:52207871-52229834 GCA_020271785.1 Procambarus virginalis
TTTATACTGTCTCCAGCAGTTCCGTTTAGTTATTAGCTCTCTTATTACTACTTGGTGTCATCCATCTTTGTTCCCCATTGTTTGCTTTCTTTCTCCTTTATGGCACATATCTTGTACGAGTTCAATAATGGCCTTTTTGAAATTTTCCCCCATGATGTTTCCATGCATCGACTTAGTGCTGCATTTGGTTACAAAATTGAAATGATTCCTCAATTTCCTGTAGTACATCAGGTTACAGTGCACCATTATATCTGCAATGACTACAAGAACAAATCTACTTTAGGGTACCTGTACTCCATTGGATAATTAAGTACAGTATACCATACACATGTAAAGGAGCATTGTAAATTCTTTCCTTGTGGTTATGGTACAGGGATATTTCAAAACTGAAATATTAGTTTACTGCCCACTTCAGCACCTGCTAATGATCAGTAGAACTAAACTCCCCCCAAGACTTCTTACTTGGGAACCACTACAGTTTTATACTGTAATAACTAGATAATACATGTATTATTATTGGGTAAATTGTCTTTTCTTTTCATGGGATTTTACCATCAGTATAGTATCTTTGTAAATACTTTGTAAATATCAATATTGGTGAAATGCAATCGATTATTGCAATACTTACAATATACAGTACTACAGTATGTATATTGCATTTTACACTTTCTTAAAGGCTGAAAAAAATCACTCGTAATTTTTAAATCATTATAAATAATGCTGTGTATTTGTACAATGTTATTTCCATATACTGTCAAAAGTTAGCATACCATACCTGTTTATGATTGCGTCCAATGGTGCGTTGTTTGTCTGCTGCCTCCTTCATTGCCTCAGCTCGAGACAAATACTCCTCTGTCTTTTTTCGGAAGTGGGTGCGCTTACTGTCATCCTGTACCTCTGATAGCATGGATGAATAATGCATTATGACAACTAGAAAGGTCATGAGAGGAAACAAGTTTACATCGGTAAACCTATGAATTATGAATCAAGTTTTCATAGGCAAGTACAGTTATAAACATTGGCTACCCAATGTAATATGGATAAGCTTGACTTATATTTATTTTAGCACTATGTAATATACACAGAAAACCATAAGATGAAGACACAGCCACCCACGGGAGTGTGGTTGGGTTGCCATGTGGAAAACACTGCCTGAATGTTATGACAAAAGAGTAATTACAGTATATGCACGATCCATCAATTATACTTGTGCCACAATCCCTCTGACATCTTGGTACGTTGTTCGTTACCGTATATGTTTGATAATTACCGTAAGTATGACTCATGACGGAAAATAAGTAGTATGACATGAACAAATAAGACTTAGAACGTTCTTTTGATAATTATCTGAGACCATTTAATTTATTATTATTATTAACCTCTGCAACTGGTTGATGGTTAATTTACTGATCTTAATTATTACTGAACTTGGAGAATCACTGAATAAGGCCAAGAATCAAAGGAGCTCCAAGTGATATACTCAAAATTAAAGACAAGGACAATTTAACTATAATGCCAGATGAAACTTTAAAAATATAATTTATTAATTAAAAACAATTATATTTTATTCTAAATATTCTTACCCCAAAAGGAAAAGACAATGTGATAATCAACCAACAATTAGAAACTCAGGGGAATAATTACTTTAACTCTGCTCTCTGGCCTGTGGTAAGTGCCAGGATACTTCCCTTGGCAACCCAACTCCAATATTCTGCCCAAATTACACTGACTTCCTTCTAAGTGTATCACAACATCCTTGCTATAAACTCTGCCTCTATGGCCCTCTAATCACACCTACAGCCTCTCAAAAGCCAATCATAGACCAAGGCCTAGCTGAGACATGGCAAAGGGCCACAGGCACTCAGTTTCCCATGAGAACATGGTGCCTGCTGCACCAGAGCACTGGACCAAAATTTATCATGTTGACAGCCCAGGTCTAAGCCCAATCACTGAGGAGGACCTCCAAAGAGGGGAAGAGACCAGCCCCGGAGGTAGAGAGAGAAGCCGAGAAGTTAAAACATGGGCTTTGGAGGGACCTTGCTAATACCTTTTAACTGCACAAGTTGACCCTTGCCTAACATATAAATGGCTCTCTTCCTGTTGTGACATGTAGTCTGGGAATGGATGGGAGGGGGGCTAAGAGAGGGAGAGAATTAAGGAACTGAGGAGGAAGGGAGGGAGGTAGAGGAAAATAAGTGGGAGAGAATGATAAAAGAATTTCCTTCGCTGTTACACAGTATATTGTTGACCTATATATACATATTGGCCAACCATCTCTGGTGACCATGTGTTGGGTCCAACTTTAACTGACAACCGTTCCAACCTGCACATTCAGGATGTGCATTACGTCAAGGTATTACATCCACCTGGTGAGGGTGATGAGAAGTGAGCATTTGTTGTGACTGGTCATTAGATTAGAAGGAGCTTCCCAGTAATGGTCGTGCGAGTGATATCAATGAGGCACAGTGAGACTTTGGCTTATGAGCAACCCTCAAGATTACAGTACGTATATGCTAAGTGATATCACAATAGTGTAATGTGATACAGTACAGTATATCAATGAGAACATTTAGGAGCAATACATCATGGATGTATCGGTAATGCATGTGTCTGGGAGGCCACAGGCATGAGTGTGGTCCTTCCATATTGCTCCAAAATGTTCTCACAACAGTATATATTATTCTGACTGGATTAACATTGACTCTAATACCTCATTAAGACAATAAATGATCCTGCAGTGATGCCATAGTCCCTGTGGTAATGTCACTAGTTGTATCTCTAAATATCTCTTAATTCTGGAGATGCAAAGTGAATCAACAGACAATATGCTGTATACCTCTGGAGGTGGCTGAATAATTAAGCTCAGAAATTCCATTATTATTGTACTGTATCTCATTCAGTTACATGTTTAGCAGAACTTTAAAAATAAATATTTCAAAAAGGTGTACCTTTGGCTGCCTGTAGCAATAGTCTTATTCCTTGTTCATAACATGCCAGTGCCTCGGCAAACTTTTTTTCATTGTCAAGCTGTACAGCCCTGGTCAGAACTTGGACAGCAGCTGCTTCAGGCCCTGCTCCAGACATTCCTGTGATTAAAATTAAAATAAACTAAGTGTCGAACATATTGAAATGTCTCTTTCTGGTAGAGCCCAGGTGGCTCCGTGAAGCTATCTCGCTAAGATTGCTCCATTATAATGGGTCACATCAATCACAGGAGCTCTGTTTGGCCTACCAGGGATCAGAACCAGAACCTGGTCCCTCCTCTTAATCTAATTCACCAGAAAAGCATCACGAATGCCAGCAAAACTTTACAGACAACTGTAAGGCACAAAGAAAACAAAGCCTCAAAACTACCAAATAACTCCACAGACGATTCAAAGGAAAACATAGATTCACTCAAGACTAGCTTGAACCCATTAGTATCAATAGCCACCACCAGGCAAGTTCCAGCCCACAGCCAGTTCCCCTGATCAGTTCTGGAGCTGATGAACAACCCACCGATGAACAAATAAAACTGGAGAGAACATAGGGAATTAGGGAGCCACCAGGACTCTACCAGAACAAGACATTTCATTATATCCCATGTTAAGTTTCTGGGGGAGGTCCCTCGTTGCTCCAATCTAACTAACCATGGAGAACAGAAACATGGGACAGACCAGGGAGGAGGAAAATAAGCAGGTACTATGACGAAAGGGAGACTCCAAGCAACACACGACTGACTGGGATCAGTAATGTTACCAAAATACCAGGCTGCCAGAACTCTGCTAGACTGCCAAAACCAGCTGAGCCTGAATATCAGCCCAGGACATGTTGGAGAAAACTGCCATCAAGGTGGCATACTTGCAAACATCGTAGAGTCAAAGTGTAGACCACAGGCTGGCTAGATTTAATGACACTGCAGATGATCGGGGAAATACAAGCCTTGGAACAGGGGGCCAAAGAAACTGGATCAACCCACAACACATCAACTAGGGCAGAACAGATAACTCATGAATTGCGGTGATGAGCCACCACCAGACACAAAAAATTATGCAACCCCAGCTGGACCAACCAAGCAGCAACCAAAACCTTGCATGCAACGCCAAAGCTGCCGGCACCCGATTATCAGTATCAGTGGACTGGTGAATTGGAGCACCAGCAAGGAAAACTACTTGTGGGATTCTGGGTCAAAGATATCATCGACCCAACAGCCAGCATGATGGAGGCAAAACCGGTAAATGTCACTCTGAGACAAGGGGACAGAGCAACCTATGAACTCACACAAGGTGCAATGGGATCCAGAGGACAGATCCAGTGGACCAATGAGCCTTAATGGGGTTTCCAGGGGCCCTTAGGCTGACTGCTAAGGGAAGCCCAGGCAAGGTACTGCTAACCGATTGGCCCAAACTACCGAGAGAACAAATAAAGCTAAACCCCTGTGGTGTGAACAATCATGGAGACCTAGCACGGGATCACCAAACTAACAGAGGGTGAATAATGACTAACTGGCAGACCTCTTCCCCCAGGCAACAAACAGAAAGAAAAGAAAAAAAAACAGAAATGTACAACATCTCCAGGAGAAACAGAACCAGCCACTGTGATAATAGGTGGCAAGCTGCACATTACCTTGTGCCCCTACCAGTGACGATATTACATTCTACCAAAGGTCAAACAGCAGCTATGAAAACCCCATCTGACCCCAAGGGCGGGTAATCATTGAGCAGCAAAAGATCCCTGCGGAGGTACTCCCTGAACGACTTGTGGAAGAAAACCCCAAGCCGTAAGGGCAGTATTTACAGGGCACCTAGGAAAGATGGCCCTAGGCACATGCAGCCCCAGTACTCCATGAATTGCTCCTGGTTTGCACACCACCACACAACAGAATAACACCACAAAGGCACAGCACTGCACAGAGACAGGAGCCAGAGTCGAACGACCGCCACTCACTGTCGACAGGAGGCCGAGTCGAACGACCGCCACTCGAACGCCACTGGCTGGCTGAGTGGACAGCTCTCTAGACTCGTGAACCTAAGGACCGGGCTTTGATCCCGGCAGCTGGCGGAAAAACAAATGGGCAGAGTTTCCTTCACACTGATGCCTCTGTTACCTAGAAGTAAATAGGTATCTGGGAGTTATACAGCTGCTATGGGCTGCTTCCTGGGGATGTGTGTGAAAAAAAATTAAAATTAGTTGGTAGTTAGTAACAGTTGATTGATTGACCGTTGAGAGGCGGGCTGAAAGAGCAGAGCTCAACCCCCGAAAGCACACCTAGGTGAATACTGAACAGAACTGTGAATACTGCCTCAGAACTGTGGTTGGATGGCCGGTGCAGGGAGGGGGGGGGGTCTGGGGCTATCCCTTCCCCCTCCCGGGGAGGTGAGAGCTGCGTAGACAGCGGCACAGTGGCAGTTATGACATGCTTGTTTGCTTGTTTTTGGATTGGGGAGTTCTGCTTGATAGTTCAGCTTTCGGTAGCAATTTTGAACCAGGTGGGGTTTGTTTTGGGATGCCTACCTTCTGGGTGCCTAACCCTGTCGATGGCAGACATAGAATGCTTCCAAATACATGGAGGTTTTTATAGACCATTGCTCCTTGTGCCTCTCTGACGTGGCCAGGTTCTGGCTCGTGGTCCCTGGTGGGCAAGAACTCCAATCGAATTGACTGATGTCTAATACATATACAGTATATCAGCCCAGTAAGCTCTAGGGAACTGGAGGGGCTCTCCATAGAAAAGTAAATGGTACAGAGAGCTTAAACAATAGATTTAATAGATACTGTACATATGGGAGAGGGGTTGAATTTTGATGTACCCAAAATGATCCAACAGGTCAGCTGTAGTGACTCCTATTTCTTATGTTCTTATAATCTATGAAACATGTTTCCAGGTAACATAATAGACCTGGGGTTGTTAAAATGTTTCAAGTGAATGTTAGACATACAGTACATATGAGTGGCTATTGTTGGATATAAATATAAGCTGCCTTGCATGGGCCAATAGGCTTTCAGGGGATTCCTCTATTCTTATGTCACTACTCAAGAACAGTCCACTTTCTGTGTTATTTGCTCAATATACCTTCCTTTAGTTATTCTGATGCCACGGTCTGACAGGAGCCAGAGTCCATCATAAGTAGCCTTTAAAGTCACATTGTCCAAAAATCCCAGTTGAGATTTAATCGACCCAGCCTAAACACTTAAACTGCTCTTGTCACCCTCATATGATTGGGGCTGGTGCATCAATTGTCTCTGGGAGCCTAGATGTGTCCTGCAATTTTCAAAAGTCCTAACAATTCTTTGTAAACATTCAACATTAGAGACTTCTGGCAATCATTTGCCATTTTAGAAAAAATCCTGAAAACCTAAGTTGCACCTGGAATTCTCAATTGTGAATCAAGAATGAACCCACCTGTACTACCAGGACCTGATGCCCATGCTGGGAACCATTGATACCATGCAGAATTTCAAGGATACAGTATTATGGACCTAGAATATATTACTGTAGTAATGAGAAGAAATCTATTATAAACAGTTAACTAAAAAATCATTTCTCAGAATATTACATCATCATTCTTTCACTTCATTATGGCCAAAGTATAATGATCTAAATTAGTTTTTTTATGCACACCAGGAATTAAACTAATTTAGGGTTACAGGTTTATGAAGAACCCTAAGCAGGAAAAGAGCATTAGATCCAAATAAGTTTGCTTGTTTACAGAAAACTTTTGGTGGTAAACACTATAAAACATTTATATGGAAAAGTATTTGTCTAATCTAATTTTAAATTTATACAATGTTTACTTTATTTTGAATTATATCACTTGATAAGCTGTTCTATATTTTTACTACTCTATTTTTTAATAAGAAATGATTTACCTGTTTAGGGGAGATGGTGTGAATAGCATGTCAGGTTGCAGGCAAGAATACAGGAGACAAGATCACATGAGGCCAAGATTTAAACCAGGTTGCACGAGATCTAAAACTTTGAGCAGGATGCAGGCCAGGATGAAGGAGACCTGGTCACAGTCTACCATACAGACCAGAGCATCAGGGTGTTGGGTGGCCAGGACATAGACACCAGATTACATGCTAAAGTTTAGATCAGACTGCAAGTTAGAAGTCCCGTCACCCAGGTCGTAGGGGACTAGGCTTTTCCATGAGATAAGATACCAGGGAATTATGTCCGAGGATGCCAGGGCACAGGAGACCAGGGACCAGGACATATACGACCAGGTCAAAATTATCCAGAAAATATGAGACCAGATGGAAATTAGGCAGGAAATAAGATGGCAGGTCGCAGGAGAGCAGGAGGCAGGAGATTTACCAGAGCGTTATCTCCAGGGCCGCTGATGCACTAGCTTCTTGTTTACATTCCTGACGTGACTTTATTTCCTTCTTTCATAGCAACTCTAAAAACTCGTTCTTAGACAAAATAATTTACATAAATTTAAATTTAATATCTGTTTAATTAATATACTTAAAATATGATTGCTTTTGGTCTACATTAAATGCCATACATTTGACTGTAATAAAAATAATAAGGTAATAACAAACATTTTGTAACTCGGAAATAAAATCTGTGAACTATTATTCCCACATTACATAAATGTAAATAAAGACAAAATATGATTACAAATGTAATATATAAAGAAGATGTTTGTTTAAAATATATTAGGCAAAGAGTGAATTTATTAGTTTTCTTAGAAACTTAAGGTTATTTGGAGGTTAGTTAAGTGAGGTGAGCGCCGGGTCGTGAGCCGGACCGAAGGCTCCGACCCTCCGGGAGGCAGTTGTCGGCCGCAGGAGATCGATTGCGGTGCTAAACTCATCCCAGTTCGTTCGCATCACTACCTGCATGTTGAGCGCCACCAGCGGCTCGTCATGTCATCCAAGGTAAGCCGTGGGTGGGTGGCGGAGCCGCGGAAGGTAGCTGTGAGGAGGAGGAGACGGGTTTTGGGAGCCTGAAGAGGGGCGAGACTAGTATGTCAGAGGGCCTCCCAGCGGTGAGCTCTCTGGTTGTCTTGCTGTAATCATGTTTATTGTGGGATGATTGTAGTTAAACCAAGTTGTCTTGGACTCGTTGTGCAGCTGCAGAGTGGGGGAGAGGAATTTGAAATTCCTCTCTCGTGGTTTTAACTAGATGTGAACTCTACCTGTCTTCCTGTCATGATGTGTTTTGTGGGACGTGTGTTATTAAATTGGCATTCATCAAATCTCTTTATTGTAATCATTACTATACTTGAATACACTAGCTAGGCTAACACCAGTTGATAATACCTAAGAACATAGAATTAAGGAAACTACAGAAGGCCTATTGACCCATATAAGGCAGCTACTACTTATATCCACCCAACTTATTCATATATATATGTCTAACCTATGCTTGAAACATTCCATCGATTCCAGATCTATTATGTTACCTGGTAACCAGTCAAGTGCTATATAGTTTAAATGGCTTAGCGCTCTCTCCTGATTATTACCCTACCTGTTCCATAAATCAACAATCCTGTTTCCAAACTATAGTATAGTATTTACCCAGTACTGTATTTACCAGAGATGAAATGTTAGCATTTTCAGTTAATTTTCCAAAATTCATGGTCCTACACAACTACAATGGACTGCTATTCTTTAGAACGAATTATATTTTCAGAATGTTGTAGTGACGCTCGAACTGGGTCACCGGGCAACTGTGCGGCAGCAGCGAGGAAATGAAGTGTTCACACATGACTGGGAGGTGTTCGTCCACGGGACCAACGGGTCTCGTATTGATGCATTTATCGAAAAGATTGTATTTACTCTTCATAAGAGTTTTTCAAAGCCTAAAAGAGGTCTGTAAATAAGTAAATATAAGGTTTATATAGAATGAAATTGGGTTACTTGTATTCATTTATTTTGGATGATAGAAGGGACAGTATGGAAGCTGAAGTGTTGAGTTGTATATTGTGAAGGTGTAGTAGGTTGTGTGGTGAAACTGTAGTAGGCTGTACAGTACATGGTACAAATGTAGTAGGCTGTACATGTAATGGGTTGTATATTGTGTACATGTAGTGGACTGTACAGTGGAACCTCTATTAACGAGTTTAATCCGTTCTGGCACCGAGCTCGTTACCTGGAAAACTCGTCTTTGGAAACAAATTTCCCCATTTAAAATAAAGGAAATAAATTTAATCCGTTCCACTCCCAAAAACATCCATACTTGTATGACATTTTTTAATGTAAATATAATACTGCACATGTAATTATAAATGTTTTGTTGTACTGTTTTAATGTTTACTTTACCTTATGAAGAGTCGCTGCTGGCTTGAGGGAGACGATGGGGAGGTGGGATGGAGGAGAAGGGTTATGGTGTGGAAGGAGAATCCACCTCTGAGTCAGGCGGGCTCTCTCTTCTTGGGATTTTCACCCCACTGGGACCAGGTTGTGGTTCACTATCACTGGCTCTTCTTTTCTCTACTTTTGGAAAGAACTTTTATATTGACAATTGCTTTTGTCTTTGTTTTAGGATATCCATAAAACGAGACAGCAAATTGTCATTAAACATGTTCACACACTGGGTTGTCACTGCTTGACCAGGGTGATGTCAGTGGAAGAGGCAGCATCCTCCCTTACCTCCTCATTCCCTTACTAATGGTGTAAATTGTTGATGAGGACCTGCCATACTCCCTTGTGAGATCAGTCACACAGACACCACACTCATGCTTCGCTATAATTTCCTTCTTCAAATCCACAGTAATTGTATCTTTCTTCCTCTTGACAACACTATCTTTAGCAAGCAGCTTCTTTGGAGACATCGTGTGTTACAAATTGTAGTCGCAAAACCACTAAAAACCCAAAGAAAAGAGCAAATAAATCCAGAGGGATGCTTGTCGTGTGAGATAAAACAACAACACTGGCGTCGGAGGCGTCCGAGAATTTGCGAGAACCTGCGAGACGCTAGGAAGCACCATGTGGTTTCGCTCGTTAATAGAGGCGAGCTCGTCAATAGAGACAAATTTGCTGCGAGTGGCTTGCTCGTTACTGGAAAAACTCGTTAATAGAGCCACTCGTTAATCGAGGTTCCACTGTATATGGTGTATGTGTTGTGAGCTGTACATGGTGTATTGTAGTGGGCTGTACATGGTGTACATGTACTGTACATGGTGTACATGTAGTGGGCTGTACATGGTGTACATGTACTGTACATGGTGTACATGTACTGTACATGGTGTACATGTAATGGGCTGTACATGGTGTACATGTAGTGGCCTGTACATGGTGTACATGTAGTGGGCTGTACATGGTGTACATGTAGTGGCCTGTACATGGTGTACATGTAGTGGGCTGTACATGGTGTACATGTAGTGGGCTGTACATGGTGTACATGTAGTGGGCTGTACATGGTGTACATGTAGTGGGCTGTACATGGTGTACATGTAGTGGGCTGTACATGGTGTACATGTAGTGGGCTGTACATGGTGTACATGTACTGTACATGGTGTACATGTAATGGGCTGTACATGGTGTACATGTAGTGGGCTGTACATGGTGTACATGTAGTGGGCTGTACATGGTGTACATGTAGTGGGCTGTACATGGTGTACATGTAGTGGCCTGTACATGGTGTACATGTACTGGGCTGTATAATATAAGAATCTGGAATCATTACTGATCATATGCCATATATAATTAAATTTAATTGATAAAAGTTCCAATATACAGTACTGTATTATAGAAAAATATATTCTTACAGTTAGTTGCAGTATTTCTGCTGAGAATAGTAAACAGTCTCTGAATAGGCCTACTGATAAATTTTCTACACTATTTTTTAAATAGTTAAAATTTTCAGCACCATTAAGATTGTTCTGAATTGAGCCAGTTAAAGAAAATATCATTATAGATGTTTTTGTCTTCAAATTAAGCATTTAGAAATATGAAGTATTGACTATATAGTATTTCCTTCAATGCTGTAGTACAGTGAAATACAGTACAATTTTTTTAACAGCCTGTTTTAGAAAGTGAATGTATGAATTCGTTCTTAAATATGAAGCTTTTCCAAGCTGTATTCACTAATGTTTTCAATATTTCCAGTCGTAAAGTTCCCGCCATATAAAGTATGCGAGAAAGGGTACGGCAGCTTCAATCTTCCCATTGAAATCTACTTTAAAACTAATAGTGCCGAAGATACTCGTAAAGCCCAGTAAGTTCAATGTTGTTGTCAGTGATTGAAAGGGTTTTAAAGAATTGTAACTGAGTGTTATTGGCTCTGTTCACCATATAATACTGTTTGTTAAGTTAAAACTCACTTTTATGGTCAGTGTTAAGTAATAGTATCTTGTATATATATTACAGGTTTGAGTATGACCTATTCCTGCAACACGTCGAATGTCCTCCCATCAATCACAAACGAAATGAGAAGCTCACATTTCTTAAACCTTCAGATGACTTTAGGAAAAAGCTGTTACAGGGTGGTGGGGTAAGACACTTTTTTTTTTACTTTCCATGTACTATAATTTGTTTTGTTGGAGAGAGGAAGCCATTGTTCCATTAACCAGAAATGTATTAACTCAAGCAACTCACCTAACCTATCTAGGGGGATGCATAAAATGTAAATATTATGGTACTTGTTTTTTTTTTCTTAATTGATTGTACACAGAGAAATCACATTATCATGATAAATCAATAAGAAAATCCACAGATGAGTGTGCGTCTGGGAATATCCAGTGCATAGGTTCGAATCCGCATCACGGCTCCAATTGATTGTATTATTAACGATTGGTCAATTCCATTAAAAATGGGACACGTTAGTTCACGGGAAGTTTATGTATGTCCATTACAGTCAAATCAGAATCTAGCCACTTCGATCTCATATCTGTAAACATACATCTACAAATCTCACCTCTGTAAGCTTACATTGTACAGATTTCACCTCTGTAAACTTACATCTTACAAATCTCACCTCCGTATGCTACATTGTACAGATTTCACCTCTGTAAGCTTACATCTTACAAATCTCACCTCTGTAAGCTTTCATTGTACAGATTTCACCTCAGTAATCTACGGATCTCACCTCTGTAACCTTACAGATCTCACCTCTGTGCTTTTACATCTTACAGATTATTGTTACGGGCCAAGAGGACAGTAGTCAGGGGGATAAGACTGCTGTCTCCCGACCCTCGAGCGGAGCCAAGATCAAGCCGCACGCTGCCGTTCAACACCAGCCGGAGACAGCCAAGAAGCACAAGCACTCATCAAATTATCAGAGTAAAGCATTTGAAAGTACACCTGTTGAAGATGCGGGGTAGAGTGTGAGGTATCTGTTGAATATGTGGGGTAGACCATGAGATGGTAGTTGTTAAAGGCACAGGGTAGATCATGAGGTAAACTGCGCAAAACGTCATATGTGTGTGACATTGAAGTGGGTATAATTTGAAAAATATGCGAATTATGTAAAAATTACTTAAAAATGTTAAACAAATCTCCAACTTATTGGCTTCAGCTTCGTGAAACTTTCATCAAAATATTTTCAGAAATTTATTTTAGATTAAATTTTAAATAAGAACGTTTTGTTGATAAAGAGAACAGCTGCTATTAACTGGAACTGATGGATAATGCAGTAATAAAGAGATACAAGCACCTGTCCAACGCACAAAGAAGAAGAATAGTAGTAAGAAGTGTCCACAAAGTGGATATACAGCTGGTGCCTTTATAGCATTGCTGAGTAATACATAATAACACAAATAATAATGAATAATTATGTTATTATGCTCTATTTTGTTATATATCATATAAAACTACATGCTCAATGTTTATATCAGTTACTTTCAACAATGTCCAAATTTTTTTTTTGGGGGGGGGGATTTTAGGTTTTCCTCCTTTGTTTATTATTTGAATTTGTTTTAACCTTTACATCCTGGAGAATGCATACTCGTCCCTAACTATGTAAAGCCAGAATTAAATTGGTCAACAAATAAATCGGTCACAACTCTCAGAACTTGGGACTTTGAATTCTTTTTTTGGTTTATTTTTTCACAGATTTCAAACTCTATTTTCCCTGTTTCTTTAGGTGTTTTGATGATTAGGACCAGATTAGGGCTTTTTTATTATAAAGTATACCCTAAATCATTATATTATTATTAATTATCCCAATATTTTTTTTTAGGGGGGGGGTATTTTTTCTTGACTTCTTTCTACACACATTGACCTACAACTTTCACATACGTGAGTGCGAATGCTAAACAATGTTTATTACAACATACAGTACATTCATGAATTAGAACTGCCTTATTCGTTGTCGATAACTCAACTTCAATTATATCTACAACTCGAATTTCAACTTACTTCAGTATCCAAAAAATCTAGTTTCAGACCGATTCTCACCATTTTTACATATAGTGTGCACAGCTGTCTGTTCTACAATCCCCTATTGAATTGATTTTTCATAAACCCTAAACGTTTGGAGTTATAAATTTTGTTGTCTAAATTTGCGCATACTGTATTTCAAATGCCATATTGACAATTTTTTTTCAGTAAACTATACTGTACAGGTACTGAAAACCTATATTCTAAAATGAAGATCATATGCTATTCTGCGAGCATAAGAACACCAAATGAACAGTTGGTGATATTTTTAAATGTTTGCAGCCGATTTCAAAATCTGAAGTTTTCAATATTCAATTTATAATTATTTTTATTTCTTGTTTTTCAAGTTACACCAGTATTATTCAGACAAAGTTGAAGCATTTGCCTAGTGGATTATTCACAAAACATTTGAAAGAGTTTCAGAAAATTTAAAAAACTGAGTTCAATGTCACACATCATATGAGGTTTTGTGAAATTTAAGGGTTAAATATGTAGGGTAGATCATGAGGTAGCTGTTAAAGATGCAGGGTAGATAATCAGGTAGATGATGAAAAACAAGGAGTAACTCATCAGGTAGCTATTCAAGATGAGGAGTAGATCATGAGGTAACTGGTCAAGACTAGGGATAGATAATGAGGGCAGTTGTTCAAGATGAGAAGTGACTTATTTAGTATGCAAGTCAAGTATAACTTTGCTGTCATTACTAGGGATTTAATTGTCAAATGAAGTTTTTTAATAAATGCAGATCAAGATGTGCAGAGAATAAGTGAGAGTAACGCGGCTGAGAATTAATAACCCAACCACCACCAAATGAAAGTAGAGAGACCGTTTCGGTTCATCCTGGATCNACTCCTCCAGAAAGAGGCCTTTCATTACTTCAATGATGTGATTCTTTGTTTAGGAATAGCTCACCAGTGACAATTGAAAAAGCAAAACACTTATTGACTAAGGCTAAACAAAACAAAATAAAATTTCATAACCTCTTCAATTATTTGTTTTACATGTGAGCAATGGCTCTAAGGAACATTGCTATAAGTCAGTTTAGTCACTAAGCCAGCTTTATTTCTCAACTAATACTTTACAACATGCGGCTCACCTGATTTCTCTGTCATGAATTGTGTCAGAATACTCAACAGTTAGCGTAATGTTGTGCTTGCAAAGTGAGTGTCGGATTTCCTCCAGCCGAGCATGTTGCGTTCTGTTGATAATACACAGGATTTGTCATTTACGAGCTAGATGATGCATGGCAAGGGCAAGCAGCCTAATCCTAATGGGTCCTATCATATATATCAAGCAAATGTTGGGGAGAAGGTTGGATTACTGATCAACATGCAATTGATTAAATTTATAAAGGTTGCGAAGAAGACAAGCTGATTACATACTTTCTGATGGATAGGATGCATGTTTTTTACAACAGCCAAGGACATATTGTATTTACATGGACAAAAATCATATGATTTCCCCTACAAAACCATTAAAACATAACCTTCAATAAATGTATAATGAGTTAGGCACATCTCCTTTCACCCAATTCCTCTGTTCACCTAGCAGTAAAGAGGTAGGCAAGAATTAGGCAACTGTTGTGTGCTGCATCTTGGGGAAGGTTAGTAGTTGTCCACAGGAGACCTCAGCAAGTCTAAGTGCAAACTTCCTGACCAAGACAAATAGTAATTATAAATCTAATTTGCTTCTATTAACTGGGAACAGAATATAACTGATGAATATCTTTGCAGGTTCAATGAAGAGCTCTTGGTTTTCTTAAAACAGAAATGGACTATAACATTATATAAACAAATGCAATGAAACTGAAAAGCTGCAGTCAAAATGCAATTACCCATGACCTGCTGGGTCCTGTGTCATTTAGAGCATAATAAACTGTAGATACTCACCTGTGATGTGATGGGTCACGTGTCATTTAGAGCATAATAAACTGTACATACTCACCTGTGATGTGATGGGTCACGTGTCATTTAGAGCATAATAAACTGTAGATACTCACCTGTGATCTGCTGGTCTCGTGTCGTCTGGAGGGTAATAGACTTCAGACACTCGGCTTTATGAACCACAGCTCACAAAACTGGAGGAAATTATAAATCTGAAAGAATAAAAATAATATATGTACACTTTAAAAACTGAGAGTAGCAAACCTGACTATGATCACCCAGAGAAGCATAGCAGAACTAGTGAATTTCTTTGTAAACTGTAAAAAAAAGTTGTAGAGAAAAACAGGTAGTACTTGGTACATTTTACCAGCAGAATTGTGGATGGTTGCAATAACCTTCAATGAGGTCTACTGAAGCTTTTTATGGAAAAATATACCTGAAAGCTTGGATATTACGAGCACAGCTCTTGACCTGTAACTACAAATAGGCAATAACACACAATTAAGTACAGTACAGCGTATCATGCAAGAATATACAAGGATATGAAAAATAAGTAAATAATTTTTTGTCAACTATCCGTATATGGAACAGGGGTCCACAATTTAAAATGACTAAAACTGGGCCATGAGGAGGAAAGTGAAACTTTAAGGAGGAAAGTTTACATTTTTAAATGTAAATGAGGAGGAAACTTTACATTTTAAACCATCTCAACATTTGGGAATAAAACCATAACTAATGGGCCACCACAAGCGGAGTTCCACTCCTGCAGTCAATTATCTTACTAATCTAACACACACAGATACTGTACATGTACATATAAATGGTAATACTCTTTTCTTTTACCTGATGAGTAGAGCGTATGTAAGCATCCTCCACAACAACACATGAGAGAGTTTTGTCAATTAGTGGTCCAAATATGGCCTCGTAGCTATAACCAGTTGCCCCAGCATCTATCTGAATCTACAAAGACCAAAGAGAAAATTATTATCTTAAATTTAAGTAAATTTATACATAATTTTATGAAGTGGTGGGATTACCATAATTTACCCGAGGGCCACTAATACCAGTGGCCTCGCCGAGGACAGGAAGCTGGCGGCTTGTCAAAGGTCCCCCTATTTGCCCTGACGATCTTTTCCAGCTGTATTTTAAACCCAGCAGAGTTTTAGCATTTACGGCTTCAGTGGGAAAGCGGTTCCATGGGTTTACAACCCTATGGGCGAAAAAGCATCTCCTGTTTTCTGTCCTATATTGGGGCTTGTTGAGTTTGAATCTGTTGCTCCTTGTTCGTGTTACATCTGATCTTTTGAAGAAAGTGTCGGGATCTTCATCATCCAAATTGTTTAGTATTTTGAAGGTTTCTATGAGATCTGCCCTATCATGCCTAGTCTGCAGTGTTGTTAGCCCAGTGGAACCATTCCTGATACAAGAAATGACTAAGCTCTGGTATGATTTTTGTTGCCTGGTGTTGCACCTTCTCCAGAGCAACTATGTCTTTCTGAAGATGTCTCCATGCCTGGATGCAATAATCCAGGTGGGGTGCACCTGAGACTTATACAATCGAATGACTGCTTTTTTTCCTTGAAGGTAAAGGCACGCTTGATTATTCCCAAGGTTTTTTTTTTACTACCACTCCCACTTGTTGTGCAACTTTTAGTGAATGATGGATTCTGATTTCAAGGTCCTTTTCATCTATCAGCTGTAAGATAGTGCTGTCAATTTGGTAGTTGTGACGTGGATAGTTATGCCTCACACATAAGGTCTTGCATTTATCAACATTAAAGAGCCTTTGCCAGTCATCTGACCATTTGTGGAGTTCATGCAGATCTCTTTGTAAGGTCTCAATATCACTTTCACTTCCCACTTTACCATAGATCTTAGTGTCATCTGCAAATTTGATGATGTAATTTGTAATATTGTCATGTATGTCATTGATGTATATGACAAACAGGGTTGGCCCCATAATGGACCCCTGTGGCACCCCACTTAGCACATTTCCCCAGTCAGATTCATTCCCATTTAGCACGATCCTCTGTTTTCTGTGTTTTAACCATTCCAGTATTCTCCCATTTTTCCCTGTGGCTGTAATGTCCTTGCCAGACTCTCATGTGGTACCTTGACAGAAGCTTTAGCAAAGTCCATGTAAGCTACATGTACCGGAAGTCCATTGTCTGAATAGCCGGTTACAGTTTCCAGAAAAGTGAGCAGGATCTATTTTTAACAAACCCATGGTGCGTTGCTTTTACAAGATTGTTCTCTGTATGATGTTGTATGATTCCCTCCCTTAGGATACTCTCCATGAGCTTGCAGATGTGCAATGTCAAGCTGATCGGACGGTAGTTTTCTGCTCTCAGCTCTTTCTGTCTTTTTTTAAAATGGGCATAAAATTTGCATATTTCCAATCCAGAGGGACTATCCCCTGGTCCAGGGATTTCTGAAAAGGAGTTTCAGTGGTATGCATAGTGCATCTGCCAGTTCCTTTATGACTTTGGATTGAACTCCATCCACACCTGGGGCTTTTGAGTCTTTTAGTTTGTCAATGCTCTTCCTGATTGAGTTACATGTAATGGGTATATCTCTTAATTCATTCTCTTCACCTTCTTCAAACATTTGTGTGGGTGATGGGATGTCGTTCAATCGTTCCAGTGTAAACGCTGATGTAAACTATTCATTCAGAGTGTTTGCTGCGATTCTATCATCCAATATAACTTGGTTAGTCTCATCTTTTAGGGGTCCTACAGAGTCCTTTGTTTTGGTTTTACTACATATATATATATATATATATATATATATATATATATATATATATATATATATATATATATATATATATATATATATATATATATATATATATATATATATATCTGCATAGAATGATTTTGGATCTTCCTTTATGTTTTCGGCAAGTTTTCTTTCGTAGTTTCTTTTGGCTAATCTGATTTCCTGGGTAGCTGAATTTAATGCCCTTTTATATATCGCATAATCCATGATGTTCATTGTTGATTTATACTTTCTCCAGCAGTTCCATTTAGTTATTAGCTCTCTTTTTTACTACTTGTGTCAACCATCTTGTTCCCATTCTTTTCTTTTCTTTCTCCTTTTTGGCACATATCTTTGTACGAGTTCAATAATGACCTTTTTTAATTTTTCCTCCCATGATGTTTCCATGCCATGATCACCTATCAGCTCCCTCCATGAGGTGTGCTGCAGTTCCTCTCTCATTCCCTGATAGTTTCCTTGATGGTAATCTAGAAGGTTATCATCCTGGACCTTTACAAGAGTTTCTGTAATTGTGTTCCATTTTAGAATATTGTGATCACACGATGTGGATCACACGATCTCTTTTCCCCTACTTGAATTTGATTGATCATGTCCTATTCTGATGTTAACACTAGGTCCAGAATGTTGTTACCTCGAGCGGGCTCAACCACACCTTGTATGAGAAATGAGTCCTGCACCAAGTCTAAAAATTGATCTCCTCCTGCTTGTGATGTTAGATTTACCCAATCTATTCTCTTGTGGTTAAAATTGCCCATTATAAGAGTTTGGGTTTGTGACACCACATTGATCACATTATGCAGATCAGTAACTTCCTCTATTGTTGCTGTGTCAACCTTGTAACATACTCCCACTGTCAGTATGTTACCATCTTGAGCTAGTATACAGCACCATACAGACTCTTGAGGATCCCATGGTGTTCAGTTCCTCATTGGTGGTCACATTCAGGTCCTCTTTCACATAAATCAGTACACCTGCTCTTATTGTTCTGTCCTTTCTGAACGGTGGATAACACCCTGGGAGGAGGAATTACCCTTGGATAATGTTCTCTCATCCCCATGTTTCACTTATGCCAATGATGTCTGGCATCTCTGCATCAGCAAATGCACACTGCTTCAAATTTATTTACTAGGCTTCTGGCATTAGTGTAGAAGCACTTTAAATTTCTTTCGTTGTTCCTATTGATCTGAGTGATAGCTCCTTGATTCTGTACATTATTATGCTGTTCATTCTCACTGTTCGTTCATAAGTTTTGTGCCTGTTTCTCTTCCAAGATATATAAGGTTAGTTCTGTCTGGCTGGGTGGAGGACTACATTCTCCCCTCCATCTACTATCTTGATCACCCGTCCTCCCCTGATCACTAGCTTTAAGCACTTGCATGCATCTAAGTTCCTTAACTCCTTTAGCTTTCCTCTTAGTACTCTGTCTTGTTTTGCTATTCAACTATGTGGTCTGGGGAGATATAGACATGGTTCTACCCGTCAAGATCTTTTAGGTTATGTGCACTGGTTAGTATCTTCCTTCTACTGTATGTTCAAAGTTTACCACGGTTATGCATACTATACTCGCTTTGGGCTTATCTAACCTCTCCACATTGGTTAGACTAAGATCTTCCTCACTTCCTATCAGTTTCACTATTATTTCTTCAGCGATTTCCTGGTCATTCTTACCCTCTACTTTTATTAGGTTCCTTATGATGAGGTTGTTTCTAAAAAAATTCTATCCAAGGCTTCTGCTGCTCCTGCCAGATCTTCAACTCCACTTTCATCAACTCTGCCTGTATTCAGAGTATTTTCCCCTGAGTGAGGGGTTGTGGATTACTGCTGGAGTGTGGTGGTGGTGCTGGTTAAGCTGCGATGATGCACAATGAAACCACAACATGTTTTATGAGAAAATATTGCAGGGTGGGAGTGGTGGGGGATTGCATGGGGGGTGTAAGTTTGGGTGGCTGGGTGTGTGATACACTCCTGATACCCTGTGGCCTCAAGTCCTCAATGACCCGCATGTCCGAGCTCACTGATTTGATTTTGTATCTTACTGTGTGTGTCTGGGTGCCGGATGAGGTGAGGTGGAAAATATAAGGAGGCTAGGGGCGGGGAAAAAGGATGGTTCTACTCGTGGGTGGCGTACTAACAAAATGGCCTCATTATTCATTTATTATATTTGCTATGTTAATTGATATCAATAACTTCAAGACACAGCTAATTTTGACAAGCAGGGTAAATACATCATGTGTCAGATACAGTGGGGAGGGGGGGTTTGGTGGTTTTTTACTTTCTAAAATATATTATGGTCCCAATAAAAACATTGCTTTGTTCATTATTGTCTTTTGGTTGGCTGTGGAAAGCACTCCCTAGTGTATAAGAAATACCACCTTTTGGGAATAACGTCTTCGATCCGCGGTCTCCGAACAAATGCTTACAACACAGGTATAGCGGACACACGTAACACGATGCTAAGGATTTTGGGAACTTTCCCCTGTATACAAGTAAAGGTATGATCAAAAGGAAAATCTAGAGCCCAGAAAGCCTTTACTATCTGAGCATGGTCCTTAGTACAGAATATTATCAGAGTTGCTAGATATCTGTCAGGACGGTGCAATACAGAGCAAAAAACATACGGTGGGTGATCTTGATATAATATGCAGACATCCTAGGCCTTCCTAGGGTCCTAGGGTCTTTGTGTCATCTATCTTGTTCCCTTTCTATTTCTTTTCTTTCTCCTTTATGGCACATATCACAGTTTAGTGTATGAGATTATAATAATTGACCGTTGTTGAAATTATACCCAGTGATAGTTGTCGCAATGCATCGACACTTAGTTGCTGCATCTAAGGGTTACAATGATATGAATTCCACCATGTTCCTGTAGTTACATCAGGTTAGTCATGTGGCACTATTAATAACTCTTGCCATGATTACAAGAACCAATCCTACTTTAGGTACCTGTACCCCATTGATAATTAAGGACAGTATACCACACACATGTAAAGGAGCTTCGTAACATTTCTTTCACTTGTGGTTATGGAAACAAGGGATATCATTCAACACTGATGAGTATTTAGGTTTACTGCACTTCCTCACACGCACGGTCTGCTATGATCAGTAGTACACTCCCCCCCAAACTTCTTACTGTGTGAGAACAACTTAATTTTTAATATAACTTTAATACTGATACTCATGTTTATTATTGGTGGTAAACCTTGTCTTTTTCCTTTTATCATGGCGAATTTTACCACCGAAAGTAACTTTTTTGCTAATACTTTGTAAATCTCATATGTGCAATGCATATATGCGATGAGACTTACAATATAATATACGAGTACTGCAGTAGTATATGAATTTCATTTTGTACATTTTTCTTAAAGGCCTGAAAAAATCTCTCCGATACTTTGTTTACAAACTCATTATAGTAATATGCTTGTGTTCTTTTCCATTACATACATTTCCAATATACTGATCAAAAGTTAGCATACCATAACTGTCTATTTGTGTTTGCTCCAATGGTGTTGCTTTTTTCATGGCTGCACTCCTTCAGTGCCTCAGCTCGAGACAACTACACTCCTCCTGTCTTTTTTCGTAAGGTGGGGGGCGCGTATGTCATCCCGTACCTTCCGGATAGTCGAAGGGATTAATGCAATGCATTATGTGAAAACAAAAAAGGTGCCCTGAATGGAAAGCAAGTTTGTTTCATATAATCATCACAATAACATATCAGAATGATGAATTAATTCAGTTCCTAGGCAAGTACAGTATCTAACCGAGTGTGGGGCGACCCCAATGTAGTGATATGGTGGATAAGACTTGACTTATAGTTTATCTTAACACCAAGTGTAATATGTAACTACAGCAAAACCCATAAGAGGACGACACACTGCACACCCACTGGAGTGCTTGTTTGGTGCTATGGCCGATGTATGGAAAAGACCACCTGCCTGGAATGTTATGACAAAAGCAACTGAATTACCGTTATATGCATGCTCCATCATAA
>WNGS01111181.1:52240885-52257105 GCA_020271785.1 Procambarus virginalis
GTACAGTGGAACCTCTATTAACGAGTTTATCCGTTCTGGCACCGAGCTCGTTACCTGGAAAACTCGTCTTTGGAAACAAATTTCCCCATTTAAAATAAAGGAAATAATTTAATCCGTTCCACTCCAAAAACATCCATACTTGTATGACATTTTTAATGTAAATATAATACTGCACATGTAATTATAAATGTTTTGTTGTACTGTTTTAATGTTTACTTTACCTTATGAAGAGTCGCTGCTGGCTTGAGGGAGACGATGGGGAGGTGGGATGGAGGAGAGGGGTTATGGTGTGGAAGGAGAATCCACCTCTGAGTCAGGCGGGCTCTCTCTTCTTGGATTTTCACCCACTGGACCAGGTTGTGGTTCACTATCACTGGCTCTTCTTTTCTCTACTTTTGGAAAGAACTTTTATATTGACAATTGCTTTTGTCTTTGTTTTAGGATATCCATAAAACGAGACAGCAAATTGTCATTAAACATGTTCACACACTGGGTTGTCACTGCTTGACCAGGGTGATGTCAGTGGAAGAGGCAGCATCCTCCCTTACCTCCTCATTCCCTTACTAATGGTGTAAATTGTTGATGAGGACCTGCCATACTCCCTTGTGAGATCAGTCACACAGACACCACACTCATGCTTCGCTATAATTTCCTTCTTCAATCCACAGTAATTGTATCTTTCTTCCTCTTGACAACACTATCTTTAGCAAGCAGCTTCTTTGGAGACATCGTGTGTTACAAATTGTAGTCGCAAAACCACTAAAAACCCAAAGAAAAGAGCAAATAAATCCAGAGGGATGCTTGTCGTGTGAGATAAAACAACACACTGGCGTCGGAGGCGTCCGAGAATTTGCGAGAACCTGCGAGACGCTAGGAAGCACCATGTGGTTTCGCTCGTTAATAGAGGCGAGCTCGTCAATAGAGACAAATTTGCTGCGAGTGGCTTGCTCGTTACTGGAAAAACTCGTTAATAGAGCCACTCGTTAATCGAGGTTCCACTGTATATGGTGTATGTGTTGTGAGCTGTACATGATGTAATTGTAGTGGGCTGTACATGGTGTACATGTAGTGGGCTGTACATGGTGTACATGTAGTGGGCTGTACATGGTGTACATGTAGTGGGCTGTACATGGTGTACATGTAGTGGGCTGTACATGGTGTACATGTAGTGGGCTGTACATGGTGTACATGTAGTGGGCTGTACATGGTGTACATGTAGTGGGCTGTACATGGTGTACATGTACTGTACATGGTGTACATGTAGTGGCCTGTACTTGGTGTACATGTAGTGGGCTGTACATGGTGTACATGTAGTGGGCTGTACATGGTGTACATGTAGTGGGCTGTACATGGTGTACATGTAGTGGCCTGTACATGGTGTACATGTAGTGGGCTGTACATGGTGTACATGTAGTGGGCTGTACATGGTGTACATGTACTGTACATGGTGTACATGTAGTGGGCTGTACATGGTGTACATGTAGTGGGCTGTACATGGTGTACATGTAGTGGGCTGTACATGGTGTACATGTAGTGGGCTGTACATGGTGTACATGTAGTGGGCTGTACATGGTGTACATGTAGTGGGCTGTACATGGTGTACATGTAGTGGGCTGTACATGGTGTACATGTAGTGGGCTGTACATGGTGTACATGTAGTGGGCTGTACATGGGTACATGTAGTGGGCTGTACATGGTGTACATGTAGTGGGCTGTACATGGTGTACATGTACTGTACATGGTGTACATGTAGTGGCCTGTACTTGGTGTACATGTAGTGGGCTGTACATGGTGTACATGTAGTGGGCTGTACTTGGTGTACATGTAGTGGGCTGTACTTGGTGTACATGTAGTGGGCTGTACATGGTGTACATGTACTGTACATGGTGTACATGTAGTGGCCTGTACTTGGTGTACATGTAGTGGGCTGTACATGGTGTACATGTACTGTACATGGTGTACATGTAGTGGCCTGTACTTGGTGTACATGTAGTGGGCTGTACATGGTGTACATGTACTGTACTTGGTGTACATGTAGTGGGCTGTACATGGTGTACATGTACTGTACTTGGTGTACATGTAGTGGGCTGTACATGGTGTACATGTACTGTACATGGTGTACATGTAGTGGCCTGTACTTGGTGTACATGTAGTGGGCTGTACATGGTGTACATGTAGTGGGCTGTACATGGTGTACATGTACTGTACATGGTGTACATGTAGTGGGCTGTACTTGGTGTACATGTAGTGGGCTGTACATGGTGTACATGTAGTGGGCTGTACATGGTGTACATGTACTGTACATGGTGTACATGTAGTGGGCTGTACATGGTGTACATGTAGTGGGCTGTACATGGTGTACATGTAGTGGGCTGTACATGGTGTACATGTAGTGGGCTGTACTTGGTGTACATGTAGTGGGCTGTACATGGTGTACATGTAGTGGGCTGTACATGGTGTACATGTAGTGGGCTGTACATGGTGTACATGTAGTGGGCTGTACATGGTGTACATGTAGTGGGCTGTACATGGTGTACATGTAGTGGCCTGTACATGGTGTACATGTACTGTACATGGTGTACATGTAGTGGGCTGTACATGGTGTACATGTAGTGGGCTGTACATGGTGTACATGTACTGTACATGGTGTACATGTAGTGGGCTGTACATGGTGTACATGTAGTGGGCTGTACATGGTGTACATGTAGTGGGCTGTACATGGTGTACATGTAGTGGCCTGTACATGTAGTGGCCTGTACATGGTGTACATGTAGTGGCCTGTACATGGTGTACATGTACTGTACATGGTGTACATGTAGTGGGCTGTACATGGTGTACATGTAGTGGGCTGTACATGGTGTACATGTAGTGGCCTGTACATGGTGTACATGTACTGTACATGGTGTACATGTAGTGGGCTGTACATGGTGTACATGTAATTGGTTGTACATGGTGTACATGTAGTGGCCTGTACATGGTGTACATGTACTGGGCTGTATAATATAAGAATCTGGAATCATTACTGATCATATGCCATATATAATTAAATTTAATTGATAAAAGTTCCAATATACAGTACTGTATTATAGAAAAATATATTCTTACAGTTAGTTGCAGTATTTATGCTGAGAATAGTAAACAGTCTCTGAATAGGCCTACTGATAAATTTTCTACACTATTTTTTAAATAGTTAAAATTTTCAGCACCATTAAGATTGTTCTGAATTGAGCCAGTTAAAGAAAATATCATTATAGATGTTTTTGTCTTCAAATTAAGCATTTAGAAATATGAAGTATTGACTATATAGTATTTCCTTCAATGCTGTAGTACAGTGAAATACAGTACAATTTTTTTAACAGCCTGTTTTAGAAAGTGAATGTATGAATTCGTTCTTAAATATGAAGCTTTTCCAAGCTGTATTCACTAATGTTTTCAATATTTCCAGTCGTAAAGTTCCCGCCATATAAAGTATGCGAGAAAGGGTACGGCAGCTTCAATCTTCCCATTGAAATCTACTTTAAAACCAATAGTGCCGAAGATACTCGTAAAGCCCAGTAAGTTCAATGTTGTTGTCAGTGATTGAAAGGGTTTTAAAGAATTGTAACTGAGTGTTATTGGCTCTGTTCACCATATAATACTGTTTGTTAAGTTAAAACTCACTTTTATGGTCAGTGTTAAGTAATAGTATCTTGTATATATATTACAGGTTTGAGTATGACCTATTCCTGCAACACGTCGAATGTCCTCCCATCAATCACAAACGAAATGAGAAGCTCACATTTCTTAAACCTTCAGATGACTTTAGGAAAAGCTGTTACAGGGTGGTGGGGTAAGACACTTTTTTTTTTACTTTCCATGTACATAATAATTTGTTTTGTTGGAGAGAGGAAGCCATTGTTCCATTAACCAGAAATGTATTAACTCAAGCAACTCACCTAACCTATCTAGGGGGATGCATAGAAAATGTAAATATTATGGTACTTTAATTTTTTATCTTAATTGATTGTACACAGAGAAATCACATTATCATGATAAATCAATAAGAAAATCCACAGATGAGTGTGCGTCTGGGAATATCCAGTGCATAGGTTCGAATCCGCATCACGGCTCCAATTGATTGTATTATTAACAGATTGGTCAATTCCATTAAAAATGGGACACGTTAGTTCACGGGAAGTTTATGTATGTCCATTACAGTCAAATCAGAATCTAGCCACTTCGATCTCATATCTGTAAACATACATCTTACAAATCTCACCTCTGTAAGCTTACATTGTACAGATTTCACCTCTGTAAACTTACATCTTACAAATCTCACCTCCGTATGCTTACATTGTACAGATTTCACCTCTGTAAGCTTACATCTTACAAATCTCACCTCTGTAAGCTTTCATTGTACAGATTTCACCTCAGTAATCTTACGGATCTCACCTCTGTAACCTTACAGATCTCACCTCTGTGCTTTTACATCTTACAGATTATTGTTACGGGCCAAGAGGACAGTAGTCAGGGGGATAAGACTGCTGTCTCCCGACCCTCGAGCGGAGCCAAGATCAAGCCGCACGCTGCCGTTCAACACCAGCCGGAGACAGCCAAGAAGCACAAGCATCAAATTATCAGAGTAAGCATTTGAAAGTACACCTGTTGAAGATGCGGGGTAGAGTGTGAGGTATCTGTTGAATATGTGGGGTAGACCATGAGATGGTAGTTGTTAAAGGCACAGGGTAGATCATGAGGTAAACTGCGCAAAACGTCATATGATGTGTGACATTGAAGTGGGTATAATTTGAAAAATATGCGAATTATGTAAAAATTACTTAAAAATGTTAAACAAATCTCCAACTTATTGGCTTCAGCTTCGTGAAACTTTCATCAAAATATTTTCAGAAATTTATTTTAGATTAATATTTATAAATAAGAACGTTTTGTTGATAAAGAGAACAGCTGCTATTAACTGGAACTGATGGATAATGCAGTAATAAAGAGATACAAGCACCTGTCCAACGCACAAAGAAGAAGAATAGTAGTAAGAAGTGTCCACAAAGTGGATATACAGCTGGTGCCTTTATAGCATTGCTGAGTAATACATAATAACACAAATAATAATGAATAATTATGTTATTATGCTCTATTTTGTTATATATCATATAAATACATTGCTCAATGTTTATTATCAGTTACTTTCAACAATGTCCAAATTTTTTTTTTTGGGGGGGGGATTTTAGGTTTTCCTCCTTTGTTTATTATTTGAATTTGTTTTAACCTTTACATCCTGGAGAATGCATACTCGTCCCTAACTATGTAAAGCCAGAATTAAATTGGTCAACAAATAAATCGGTCACAACTCTCAGAACTTGGGACTTTGAATTCTTTTTTTGGTTTATTTTTTCACAGATTTCAAACTCTATTTTCCCTGTTTCTTTAGGTTGTTTTGATGATTAGGACCAGATTAGGGCTTTTTTACTTATATAAAGTATACCCTAAATCATTATAATTATTATAATTATCCCAATATTTTTTTTTAGGGGGGGGGTATTTTTTTCTTGACTTCATTTCTACACACATTGACCTACAACTTTCACATACGTGAGTGCGAATGCTAAACAATGTTTATTACAACATACAAGTACATTCATGAATTAGAACTGCCTTATTCGTTGTCGATAACTTCAACTTCAATTATATCTACAACTCGAATTTCAACTTACTTCAGTATCCAAAAATCTAGTTTCAGACCGATTCTCACCATTTTTACATATAGTGTGCACAGCTGTCTGTTCTACAATCCCCTATGAATTGATTTTTCATAAACCCTAAACGTTTGGAGTTATAAATTTTTGTTGTCTAAATTTGCGCATACTGTATTTCAAATGCCATATTGACAATTTTTTTTCAGTAAACTATACTGTACAGGTACTGAAAACCTATATTCTAAAATGAAGATCATATGCTATTCTGCGAGCATAAGAACACCAAATGAACAGTTGGTGATATTTTTAAATGTTTGCAGCCGATTTCAAAATCTGAAGTTTTCAATATTCAATTTTATAATTATTTTTTATTTTCTTGTTTTTCAAGTTACACCGGTATTATTCAGACAAAGTTGAAGCATTTGCCTAGTGGATTATTCACAAAACATTTGAAAGAGTTTCAGAAAATTTAAAAAACTGAGTTCAATGTCACACATCATATGAGGTTTTGTGAAATTTAAGGGTTAAATATGTAGGGTAGATCATGAGGTAGCTGTTAAAGATGCAGGGTAGATAATCAGGTGATGATGAAAACAAGGAGTAACTCATCAGGTAGCTATTCAAGATGAGGAGTAGATCATGAGGTAACTGGTCAAGACTAGGGATAGATAATGAGGCAATTGTTCAAGATGAGAAGTGACTTATTCTAGTATGCAAGTCAAGTATAACTTTGCTGTTCATTACTAGGGATTTAATTGTCAAATGAAGTTTTTTAATAAATGCAGATCAAGATGTGCAGAGAATAAGTGAGAGTAACGCGGCTGAGAATTAATAACCCAACCAACAAATGAAATGTAAGAGAGACCGTTTCGGTCCGTCCTGGATCTTTATCCAGTCTTCTGTGGCTTTGCAAAGGTCCAGGATGGTCTTTCCTTTCATATGTTTGAGTTGAGTTATTAGAACAAGTTGTGCTTTGTAACCAAAGGTGCTCAATTTTATATATGAGCTGAATTCTTCTTTGATATAGCAAGAATTGCAGGTGCATCAGTGACTATCTCTGTACTATTATAATTTAATAAATTGTAAGGAAGATAATTTAACACTTTTTTTTTCAGGAGCCAAAGGCAAAACCGGAATCCAAAGTGTCTGACCAGTTCTCCGCCTTGTTTGGTGAGCCCATAAAGAAAGTGACGGATCAGAAGAAGACCAGTAAGGAGAAACCTCCCAAGGAGAAGGAAAAAGTGCCTGATAAAGTTACTGAGAAGTACAAAGACAAAACTCCTGCATCTAAATCCAGTGATAAAAAACCAAAGGACAAACACAAGAGTGAGAAAAGTTCTTCCTCCAATGCTACGAGCGTGCCCCCTCCCCCCACCTCTTCCGAAGTGAAAGAAGAGAAACGTGATAAAGTGAAGGAAAAGAGTCACAAAGACAAGCATAAAAGAGATAGAGATAAGGATAGAGACAAACACAAAAAGGATAAAGACAGAGATAAAGACTGTAAGAAGCAGAGGGAAAAGGAGACGACTAAACGAACCTCTTCCCCATCGTCAAAACGTTCAGTATCCCCTTCATCAAAACGATCATCTCCAGCCTCTAAACGGTCATTATCTCCAGCATCTAAGCGATCACTGTCACCCACCAGTAGTATAAAATCAGACTCTAGTGCAAAAAGGAAAAAATGTGAACCAGAAAGTACAAAAATAGTAGAGAAGCCTGTAGAAGAAATAAAAGAAAAGAAAAAGGATAAAAAGAAAGACAAAGAAAAAAGAAGAGACAAGGAGGAGACACCATCTGCAGAAGCCGAGAGAGAGAAACCTGTTGATAAAGTGGTTGTCAAGGCTGAAAGCTCTACAAAAATGGTTGCACCTGTTTTAAAAGAGGTGGTGCCTGTGAAAAGTGGAGACAGAAGTCCTACCAAGGAGAGAGCTAAGGTAGAACACAAAGCAAAGAAGATTGTGCATAAGGAAACTATTAAGGAAGAGCCTATAGCTGTCACTCCTCAGGTTGCAGTCAAGGAGAAGAAGATAAAGGAAAAACCTGTGCCTGTTCCTACACCTGCACCTGTAAGATCCAGATCTTCATCAAAATCTACATCACGAAGCCGTTCACCCACAGTTTCTGTTTCCAGATCTCCTTCGCCGCCATGTTCCCGCTCTTCTTCAAAATCTTCAAGGTCAAGAAGCCCTCCATCACCAGCATCGGTAGGCAGAGAATCACCATGCCCATCACGTTCTGCGTCGAGGTCTCGATCACCTGTACGTTCAAAATCTCGATCTCATTCCAGATCAAGCTCCGGATCTCGAAGATCAGTTTCAAGATCACCATCTGTATCAAGGTCTAAATCTAGGTCACCTTCTAGATCACCTTCTCGGTCCAGATCACCTTCTAGATCACGATCAAAATCTAGATCACGATCCGTGTCAGTGTCTGGTAGTAGGTCACAATCCAGCTCCCCTGCCAGATCCAAGTCAAGATCAGCTTCAAGGTCACCAACTGCTTCACCTAGCAGCAGTTCCAGTGGAAGTTCACCATCACATACGTCAGTAGCAGAGATTCAGTCTCAGGTTCCTGTAACACGAACTGGGCCTCCACGACCACCACTTACAGCTGGGGCAGATTCCAGAGCAACAAATCACCCTCTGAGCATTATGATGAAAGATGTTAGTAGCTCTTCCAGTGAGAGTGAGGAACGAGTGGGTGATGAATGTAAAGGACCAGTAAAGGCACCCCTTCGGTCCCCCTCTGATACCAGTCGATCTTCTCATATAGCAGCTGGCCAACAGGTATCAACAACACCTCGGCAGATTGTGAAGGAACCAATTTTGTCTAGTGATGATGAAGCACCTCCTGTTAAAGATAATTCACGAGTTGGTGTTAAAAGAGAGACAATTGCACGAAGACCTCCCCAGAGAGAGAAGAAGAAGCGACGCACACAGCAAGATGCCAACCCTACCACCACAAGCCTTCCAGTAGCCTCACCAAAAGAGACTTTAAAACCAATAAAAGAAGAAATCAAACAGGAGGACATGAAGGGTGTGAAAGAGGAGCAACCAGTAGCATCTCGATTAACGCCCGAGTACCTTAAAGAACTGGTTGAGCTACAACACAAGATCATGAACTCTGTTGATCGACACCAGCTACAGCAAGTAGTTGATATCATAGCAGAACATAGCAGCTTCCAGCTCACTCATGCTCATTTCAACTTTGATCTGTGCTCTCTTGATGCTCAAGTGGTGAAGCAACTCCAGGGATGCTTCTCATAGTGATTATTGAAACCATGGATTATGTATCTCATTTTCCATGGACAAAAGTGTTTGTATATTTGCTCTAAATCCTTGGGCTGTTCAAATCCTAGAGATAGCAGCAATATTGTCTCAATGGTCTCTATTGCTGCAGATGTTGAGTAGTACTTGATAGCAGCGGCATTGACTCAATGGTCTCTACTGTTGCAGACGTTGAGTTGTACGATGGAAGTGTCACCAGGAAATTTGGTTTAATATTTATCTGTGAACTGGACCATCTATAGTCTGTGATCTCGGCCCTCTCCCAGCACATCCTCTTATACAGATATTTATGTTCTCTCTCTGTCATTGGCAGTGTTGCATGACTCTTGTGTTTCTTTTACCTCCAGCAGCTGTTTGGTTGTTTTTAACATTTTTATGAAACTGTCAGTCGGTCTGTAAAATATTTATTTTAACACAGATGCCCTTTTGGTCGTTCGACCCTAATTCTTTGGTAATCAAAATTATTTAAAAATAATTGTTTTTAAAATCTTGTTTTTCAATGTTTGAACCAAAATATTGTCCTTAAAAAAATTTGTTTGACTGTTGACGGTATTTTTACAATTATGGTTCTGTAAAGATATGGAGCTGAATCGAGGAAGTTCGTGGTTGTTGATACCTTAGTGTAGCAAGATTAATGTGCAATTTATCTTACTTTGACCGACAATGACAATGGACGTTTTGTTTGATTAACTCATTCTTGGAAATTACCTTTGAATCTCAGAGTTTTTATAGTGTTTTCCATCAAGGGCTAACCTTAATCCTTGTGTTTTGTACATTTGTATGATAATTTATGCAGAATATGTCATGACTTTCTATTGTAACTATTTTTCAATGATTTGTTATTGTTGTTGTAAGCTTCTGTGTTGAGTGCTGTGTGTGTTTAAGTGACACCCAGAAGGTTGTGTAAATGTGTTTGACACCCAAAAGGTTGTGTAAATGTGTATAAGTGTGCATGTTTGTTGTATAAATGTAAGTGTACATGTTTGTTGTGTGAATGTATGTAAATGTGCATGTTTGTTGTGTGTAGAGAAGCAAGAGTTGGAAGTTGACTAAACCAAACCTTTGTGGTGGCAATTGTACACATCAAAGATAAATAAAATGTATTTTCTCATTTTCTTAATACTTTTGTTGAGTGCATTCCTGTGAACAACTCATGGGTTAGAATAAGTTTTAACCCCCCAACATGCAGTGGGCATTGCCTTGTAGAAGTTTAGGGGAATGGGGTATGGAGTATGGGCTTTCATGCTCTGCTAATCAGAGGGTAGTTAAGTGGCCTATATGGAAGCGAGGGTTTGGAGCCTCGACACTTAAGACCTTCCATGATGCAGGAGGTGGAGATCAGTCAATCTCCCACAGGTTGCACTATAATATGCAGGTAACCCCGGGCTATCACATGACAAAGACACCTTACGATATATACTATCAAGGGTGAAAACATGAGGACAATGAATCTGCTTATAACCCATACTGATAAATACAATTGCTACTTTTTAGTTTTTACGGTTCTCACCGACAGAAGAAACAACTTAAAAATGCAACGAATAGTCTGAAGCTTCATTCAGATCTATTACTTGTAACTTTCACCTTTTGAATAGTCATCTTGTTAATAACACCTTTGTTGCAGCTGGAAATGAAATTAAAAAAAAGCGTACTGCTGAAATTTGAATAACAATGCAAGCTGAAATTCTTATTGGATCAGTTTAGGCAGTGCTATAAAGTCAGCATGAAAGCATTCATGCTTTCTTAGAATAATTATTTATTCATACGACTGAATCAAATGTACCCTTTAAACTAGTACTAGCACTGGCATGGTCCCAGTTCCATATCTGCTTGATGGGGTTCTGGGAGTTCTTCTACTCCCCAAGCCCGGCCTGAGGCCAGGCTCGACTTTGTGAGAGTTTGGTCCATCAGGCTGTTGCTTGGAGCGGCCCACAGGCCCACATACCCACCACAGCCCGGCTGGTCCGGAACTTCTCTTAGAAAACAGTCCAGTTTTCTCTTGAAGATGTCCACGGTTGTTCCGGCAATATTTCTTATAGTCGCTGGGAGGATGTTGAACAACCGCGGACCTCTGATGTTTATACAGTGCTCTCTGATGAAACCTTAATCAGTAATTAAAATTTCTCCAACTGCAAGAGACTATAAGACGTAATAAAAAGGCATGATGAGAGCAAACCATTCATATCCCAAAATAATGCCAGAAATGATTTAAGTGTGGTCACCCTGCAAAGTATTACAGGTTGGTGAAGTGCCCTTGCACTTTGGGCATCATGGTAGTGATCTGAGGTGATGTGATGGTGTAGGGCCCCAGAGTGGTGTTCCCCAGCCGGACAGGTTAGTGATGATCTTGCAGATGTTCCATGATGTGTTGAAGTGGGCGAGGCTACTTGAGTATAACCTGTTTGATCTAGTTGGGTCCTTTTGGTAGTCTCTCGCTAGTGCCGTCCAGCCCAACCACTTGGGCTGGACGGCAGAGCACCGACCTCGCTTCATGCAGGTCGGTGTTCAATCTCCGACCGTCCAAGATGATGAAGATTAAACCATCCAAAAGGTGGCACGGGCATGAATAGCCCATAAGTGGTGTCCCTTTTGAGCCATTACCAGTATCGAGAGCTAATACTGGAGATCTGTGGAGGTGCGAATGCACCCTGCGTGACGGGAGATGTCTCCTTTGTGAATGTGTTAAGATGAAGATTAAGCCACCCAAAAGGTGGCACGGGCATGAATAGCCCGTAAGTGGTGGCCCTTTTGAGCCATTACCAGTATCAATACATGATACTGGAGATCTGTGGAGGTGCGACTGCACCCTGCGTGACGGGAGATGTCTCAAAAGCTTATCCTGACCCCTTCCCAGTGCTATATAGTCGTAATGGCTTGACGTTTTCCCTGATAATTCCCTCCCTTCTCTTGCCAGTGAGGCGCGGTAACTGAAATTTGTAGCGAGTAAACCTTATGCTCGCTCCAATCTCTCATTATCTTAATGACAAACTAATTAGCACTAATTATGACTACTCAAATCCTTTCCCTAATTACAGGTAACAGCTCTTCCATCCTTCTATCCTATTGGAGGAAGCTGAGGTGTAGTCACCAAATATAAGCAAGCAAAATGTGAATAGCCGACTTACGGGCTATTCATGCCTATGCCACCTCTTGGCTGGCTTAATCTTTGTCAATCAATCGAATAGCCGACAGTACAATTTCCACAGTCAAGAATGTAGCACTCGGCGTATGCAGTTCTAATAGACCCAAGACGCTACAGCTTCGACACACAGCAGACAGCAGACTACGACTGCATCGAGCAACAACGCTCTCGCTCCCCATCAAGTTTAGACACTTACCATTCCCCATCGAGCCGCCACGCTCTCCCACATAGAGCTCCACGACTCCGGCCACACTCAGCTCTCTGCTGTGCTCCAAGCTCTGTCTCAACGTCTACGACACTGCTGTATCCAGGACTACTAAATAAATATGAAAACCCACTAAACACTATCTAATCTACTCAACAACGTAACATAAACCTACGCTACAAATTCTTCCCCCATGCACAGTGGCTACTGCATTAATAAATGTTATATTTTATACGCCAGTGTGTGTGTGTGTTCTCTATGCTCTCTGGTTCTTGCCTAGCTGTAGAGATGAGTGCACTATATATTTACTACACTAGATGGTTATCTTGAGGTTATCTTGAGATGATTTCGGGGCTAGCGGTCCCCGCGGCCCGGTCCTCAACCAGGCCTCCATCCCCAGGAAGCAGCCCGTGACAGCAGACTAACTCCCAGGTACCTATTTTACCGCTAGGTAACAGGGGCATAGGGTGAAAGAAATTCTTCCCATTGTTTCTCTCCGGCGCCTGGGATCGAACCCGGGACCACAGGATCACAAGCCCAGCGTGCTGTCCGCTCGGCTGACCGGCTCCCTAGCTCAGAGGGAGAGGCCGACCGGCTCCCTAGATGTGGGAAAGAGCCTTCATATAGTGACGTGGGTGCGGCTGTTTGTTGTTGTTTAAGATTCAGCTACTAGGAACAGAAAGTTGCAAGTAGCACGGGCTATGGTGAGCCCGTAGTGGACTTACCTGGCACAGGAGCGGGGCAAGTAGCACGGGCTATGGTGATCCCGTAGTGGACTTACCTGGCACAGGAGCGGGGCAAGTAGCACGGGCTATGGTGAGCCCGTAGTGGACTTACCTGGCACAGGAGCGGGGCAAGTAGCACGGGCTATGGTGAGCCCGTAGTGGACTTACCTGGCACAGGAGCGGGGCAAGTAGCACGGGCTATGGTGAGCCCGTAGTGGACTTACCTGGCACAGGAGCGGGGCAAGTAGCACGGGCTATGGTGATCCCGTAGTGGACTTACCTGGCACAGGAGCGGGGCAAGTAGCACGGGCTATGGTGAGCCCGTAGTGGACTTACCTGGCACAGGAGCGGGGCAAGTAGCACGGGCTATGGTGATCCCGTAGTGGACTTACCTGGCACAGGAGCGCGGCAAGTAGCACGGGCTATGGTGAGCCCGTAGTGGACTTACCTGGCACAGGAGCGGGGCAAGTAGCACGGGCTATGGTGAGCCCGTAGTGGACTTACCTGGCACAGGAGCGGGGCAAGTAGCACGGGCTATGGTGAGCCCGTAGTGGACTTACCTGGTACAGGAGCGGGGCAAGTAGCACGGGCTATGGTGAGCCCGTAGTGGACTTACCTGGCACAGGAGCGGGGCTGTGGCCTGCGGCTACCTGCTGAAATTGAGATACTAGGCTCCGTGGAGTGGGGTGTCCGGGTCAGGAGGGACGAGATCAGGTGCTGTTAGTGTGAAGACCACTCCCAGAACGACGCCCACCACGTCAACCCAGGCCACCATAACTGTTTATTTGGTAAGATATATGTAGGGGGTTACATAGACCCCACGCGGGTATTTGGGGCTTAAAGAGAGACCCCCAGATTGCCGACCTCGTTAATTTGTATTCACCTAGTTGTGTTTGTGGGGGTTGAACTCTGCTCTTTCGGCCCGTCTCTCTCAACTGTCAATCAATCAACTGTTACTAACTAATTTTTTTTACACACACACACACACACACCAGGAAGCAACCCGTAGAAGCTGACTAACTCCCAGGTACCTATTTACTGTTAGGTAACAGTGGCATCAGGGTGAAAGAAACTCTGCCCATTATTCCTCGCCGGCACCGGGAATCGAATCCCGGACCACAGGACTACGTATCCACTCAGCCACCAGCGCCCTCTAGGTGTACTCACCTAGTTGTACTTACGGGGGTTGAGCTCTGGTTCTTTGGTCAATATTGTGGTGGTGTGGGTGAGGGAGTCTCTGTAACCCGCCGTGTGGTTCCCACCACCCAGATTCACGAAGCAGTTACGCAAGCACTTACGAACGTGTACATCTTTCCTCAATCTTTGACGGCTTTGGTTACATTTATTAAACAGTTTACAAGCATGAAAACTTGCCAATAAACTGTTGTTATTGTTATAAACAGCCTCCTGGTGCTTCGGAGCTCATTAACTGTTTAATAATTGTAAACAAAGCCGCCAAAGATTGAGGAAAGATGTACAGGTTCGTAAGTGCTTGCGTAACTGCTTCGTGAATCTTGCTCCTTGACTTGATCTACCTGAGGGTCACTTTCACTAGTGGCCACCACGAGGCCAGGAAGCCGGCGGCTTGTCAAAGGTCACTCCACTGTTCCTGAAGATTTTTTTAATTTTATTTTTTTAATTGAAATAATGTCCAGCCATTTACTGTTTTAGTAGGTCGGTAATTTTATGAGTTTATTAACCAGTGAGTAAAAAAATATAATATATATATATATATATATATATATATATATATATATATATATATGCAAACAAGCCTGAATGGTCCCCAGGACTAGATACAACTGAAAACTCACACCCCAGAAGTGACTCGAACCCATACTGCCAGGAGCAACGCAACTGGTATGTACAGGGACGCCTTAATCCGCTTGACCATCACGACCGGACATAAGGAAGTGATAGCCGGAGCTATATGAACCACTTCCCCGCCGGCACTCGGATGGTAATCTTGGGCATAGCATTTTATCAAATCACCTCATTTTTTGGGGCAACACGTGAGGAACACAAATGCAAACAAGCCTGAATGGTCCCCAGGACTAGATACAACTGAAAACTCACACCCCAGAAGTGACTCGAACCCATACTGCCAGGAGCAATGCAACTGGTATGTACAGGGACGCCTTAATCCGCTTGACCATCACGACCAGACATTCATATAGCTGGTTCATATAGATCCGGCTATCACTTCCTTATGTTCGGTCGTGATGGTCAAGCGGATTAAGGCGTCCCTGTACATACCAGTTGCGTTGCTCCTGGCAGTATGGGTTCGAGTCACTTCTGGGGTGTGAGTTTTCAGTTGTATCTAGTCCTGGGGACCATTCAGGCTTGTTTGCATTTGTGTTCCTCACGTGTTGCCCCAAAAATGAGGTGATTTGATAAAATGCTATGCCCAAGATTACCATCCGAGTGCCGGCGGGGAAGTGGTTCATATAGCTCCGGCTATCACTTCCTTATGTCCGGTCGTGATGGTCAAGCGGATTAAGGCGTCCCTGTACATACCAGTTGCGTTGCTCCTGGCAGTATGGGTTCGAGTCACTTCTGGGGTGTGAGTTTTCAGTTGTATCTAGTCCTGGGGACCATTCAGGCTTGTTTGCATTTGTGTTCCTCACGTGTTGCCCCAAAAAATGAGGTGATTTGATAAAATGCTATGCCCAAGATTACCATCCGAGTGCCGGCGGGGAAGTGGTTCATATAGCTCCGGCTATCACTTCCTTATGTCCGGTCGTGATGGTCAAGCGGATTAAGGCGTCCCTGTACATTCCAGTTGCGTTGCTCCTGGCAGTATGGGTTCGAGTCACTTCTGCGGTGTGAGTTTTCAGTTATATATATATATGTATATATATTGTGTTAAAATCTCCATCATTTATCTAGTCGACGTCGCTATTTTCATTTCCCAAGTTTAGGGATCACTAAGATTAGACTCCCAAGATTAGGGAGTTTAGGGAAAGGGAGGCGGGACCAAAGAGCCAAAGCTCAACCCCCGCAAGCACAATTAGGTGAGTAGGTGAGTACTGAAAATATATTGAGCCCGTACGATGGGATCGAACTGTCGTTCATGGAGGCCTGAGGCACACGCACTACCATATGGACCATGATGGGCCTAAACACCTCCAACCTAAAGTAGCACTTATATGTAGTGTAGAGGGCGCCCTT
>WNGS01111181.1:52274539-52320758 GCA_020271785.1 Procambarus virginalis
AGGAGGAGAGCAGAGTAAGGTACATAATATCTGATTTTACAGAGTATACCAACTGTTTTTAAACTCCTTAGTTATGTGTTGTATGTGGGTGCTGAAGTTGAGTCTCTCGTCTAGTATAGACCAAGAAACTTTCCATCATTTTTATTGCTGATGTAACATTGTCTATCTGAAGCTGAATTGCTTTGTTGATTTGCTTCCAAATAAGATGTAGTAGATCTTTCCTATGATTATTTTAGTTTGTTGGTTGACATCCATAAGTGAACTTTTTTAAATTCTTATTTACGACATTATTTAATAATAAATAAATAATAAATAATATGTTTATTCAGGTAAGGTACATACATACAAGTGATTTTACATAAATTGATCGATTTATAGATAGAGCTAGTACATACAATGCCTAAAGCCACTATTACGCAATGCGTTTCGGGCAGGAAAAACATTAATATCTAAAACTTAATACTAATTGAGTATAAAGAATAAAATGTGTTGAGAACAAATACAAATAAAGATAAAAAAGGGGGAACATGACTGAAAAAGCAGCACAAATACAATAGGTCGACAAACAGCGTTGATTAAAAAAATAACAGACATGGGTTGACAATAGAGGGGTAAGGTAGGTTACAGGGAATTTATTAGGTAGTGTTTCGTTTTTATCTTAAACTGGTTGAGAGAGGTACAGTCTTTAACATGGTTGGGAAGGTCATTCCACATTCTGGGTCCCTTGATTTGTAGAGCATTTCTAGTTTGATTAAGTCGTACTCTTGGAATATCAAAACTGTATTTATTTCTGGTGTGGTGCTCATGGGTTCTGTTACAACCTTCAATGAAGCTTTTGAGGTCAGGATTGGCATTACAGTTCAGCGTTTTATATATGTATAATACACATGAGAGAATGTGCAGTGACTTAATATCTAACATATTCAGAGATTTGAGTAGGGGTACCGAGTGATGTCTGGGGCCAGAGTTGGATATTGTCCTAATAGCAGCTTTGTGTTGAGTAATTAGAGGACGTAAATGATTTTGGGTAGTAGAACCCCAAGCACAAATACCATAGTTGAGATATGGATAGATGAGGGAGTAATAGAGAGTCACCAGGGCAGGGCGGGGTACATAATATCTGATCTTAGAAAGAATGCCAACAGTTTTTGAAACTTTTTTTGATATATTTAGAATGTGTCCCTGGAAATTCAGCTTGTGATCAATGAGAACGCCAAGGAATTTCCATCTAATTTGTTACAAATTTGGGTATTGTTTATTTTGAGATTTATTTGATTAGAGGATTTATTGCCAAACAGAATATAGAAAGTTTTGTCAATGTTAAGGGTGAGTTTGTTGGCAGTTAGCCAAAGATGGACTTTATTTAGCTCAGTATTTACTGTGGCATTTAGAGCAAGGGGGTCAGGACTGGAGTAAATGAAGGTTGTGTCGTCAGCAAATAGAATTGGTTTGAGGTGTTGGGAGGCATTTGGAAGGTCATTAATGTAGATGAGAAAGAGGAGAGGGCCAAGTATGCTGCCCTGAGGAACACCAATGTTGATGGGTAGGGTGGGAGAAATTGAATTATTCACAGAAACATACTGGAGCCTGTCAGTAAGGTAAGATTTGAGGTATTGCAGGGAGTGTCCTCTGACTCCATAATGATGTAATTTAAGAAGAAGGTTTTGGTGGTTGACAGTGTCAAAAGCCTTACGCAGGTCCACAAATAACCCAACAGGGAACTCATTTTTATCAAGAGCTGCATGAATCAAGTTAATCATACTAATAAGTGCATCGTTAGTGCTTTTTTTGGGTCTGAAGCCATATTGGCAAGAGCTAAGTATATTGTGTTTGGCTAGATAAGAGTAAAGCTGCTTGTAGATTAGTTTTTCAAAATTTTTGATAAGTTAGGCAGGATTGATATAGGTCTGTAGTTGTTAACATCTGTGAGATCACCACATTTGTGGACAGGGGTTACTCTCGCTTTTTTTAGAATATCTGGAAAGGTTTGGAGTTCAAGTGACTTGTTGAAGAGCAATGCAATTGCAGGGGCTAAGGATCTGGAGGCTTTTTTGTAAATTAATGTTGGTATCTCCTCAAGGGCACTAGACTTGGTTTTAAGGGAAAGGATTATCTCATTGACGTCAGTGGAATTAGTAGGCTTTAGGTACAGAGACTGTGGATAGTTACCTGTAAGATAGTCCTTAACATCAGTACTGGAAGATGGAATATCATTTGCAAGGGATGACCCAATGGAAGAGAAGAACCTATTGAACTCAATAGCAGAATCAGAGGCTGAAAGCTGACCATCGTTATTGGACAGGAGTGTTGGTTTGTTGTTTAAAATCTTCTTTGATCCCAATATTTGTGAAATTGTGCTCCAAGTTTTTTTAATGTTGCTCTTTATTTGGGTAAATTTATCTTCGTAGTATTTAGTTTTGGCTCGTCTAATTATCTTAGATAGCAATAACGAGTAATTCTTTGAGAATTCTTTGGAGACGGTTCCTAACCTATACTTCTTCTCAAGGTCATGTTTTTTATTAATGGATTTAAGTATTCCCTTTGTAAGCCAGGGATTGTTAAGCCTTTTGGTTGTGACTTGTTTTGTAAGCATAGGACAGTGGGTGTTATAAAGGCTAAGAGTTTTTTGAAGAAAAGATTGCACTGCTAGGTTGATGTCTCCTATGTTACCTAACTCGGACTCCCAGTTGACATTATCAGCAGCAGTTATAAAATTGTCTATCGCAGATTCAGTGTGCAGCCTAAAACTTATCTCCCTTGACTCTAGAGGTGGTTTGTTAATGTTAGTTAAGAGAAATGTGGGGTAATGGTCTGTAGTGCTATTGGTGATTATACCTGAAGTAAGCGGAGAGGTTATGTTGGTCCAGATGTGATCTAGAGTTGTGGCAGTACTATCAGTGATTCTAGTAGGTCTAGTGATTAAGGGTATGAGGAAGCAGGAATTCATACAGTTGAGGAAGCTAACAGCAGTAGGGTGTTCAGGCTCGCAGAGGTCAATATTAAAGTCCCCTGCGATAATTAGATGGTTTTTGTTCAGTCTGTTATCGAGTATTAGATTACTAAGGTTTCAATTGAATTCGGACACATCAGTGTTAGGAATTCTATTGACTGCACCCAGACAGGATAGACTCAGCACCCTTGACTCTAAAACTGGCGAAGATATATACTCCCCACAGCAGTCTCTAGTTCTAATTACTTTTAAGCATGTTAGTTCATGGTGGTAGTAAAGAGCAGTACCACCACCTCTCTGAATTTGACGACAGTTGTGAATTGCCGAGTAGTTAGGCATGTTAAAGAGTTGAGTAGTATCCTCTTTCAACCACGTCTCAGTAAGTATAATTAAAGAGAATTTGTTGTCAATAGTTTCAATCAAGGCACTAACATCATCGAAGTGTTTATCTATGGATCTAACATTCAAGTTGATTACAGAAATATTGTGATTATGTGTTAATACATTGTTTACATTATGTGCTGTAAAATATCTGCAATTTAGATCATTAAAGTGATGATTGTCATAGATAGTGGATAAGAGGTTTAGTTCATGGTCTAAACTTGCCTGCTTAAAAAGGCTGGTTGCAGAAAAACAAGGCAAGAATGGCAAATTACAAAATAGAATTATGATATGAGAATTTATTGTTTATTGATATTGATTTATTGATTGATATTGATATTGATTTTTTGACTTATTGATGATATAAGAATTTATTGAAGATTGAATTATGATTCAATCAAATATTAACATACCACCATCTTCACAACTACCAGCATCCTCACTATCACCCATATCAACATACCAGCATCCTCACTATCACCCATATTAACATACCAGCATCCTCACTATCACCCATATTAACATACCACCATCCTCACTATCACCCATATTAACACCACCATCTTCACTGTCACCCATATTTACATACCACCATCTTCACTATCACCCATATTAACATACCACCATCTTCACTATCACCCATATTAACATACCACCATCTTCACTATCACCCATATTAACATACCACCATCTTCACTATCACCCATATTAACATACCACCATCTTCACTATCACCCATATTAACATACCACCATCTTCACTATCACCCATATTAACATACCACCATCCTCACTATCACTCATATTAACATACCACCATCTTCACTATCACCCATATTAACATACCACCATCTTCACAACTACCTGCATCCTCACTATCACCCATATTAACATATCACCATCCTCACTATCACCCATATTAACATACCACCATCTTCACAACTACCAGCATCCTCACTATCACCCATATTAACATACCAGCATCCTCACTATCACCCATATTAACATTATTATGTACCCCCCCTTGCCGTGAGAGGTGTGGGAGCCTAATGTACACACACACACTTACACACCAGTTGATTGACAGTTGAGAGGCGGGACCAAAGAGCCAAAGCTCAACCCCCGCAAGCACAATTAGGTGAGTACACACACACACACACACACTTTTTTATTTATTTTTTGTTCACAGAAACAATGAAACTCAAACACCATTTTATTGAAGTCCAATTAGGCTTCTGGATCTCATCAGGTTAACAGGGACTTATAGGTTTTTTTGTTAACGTTAAAGAATAAATAGTAGGCGGAGGCGTCGAGTACACATTTATATTTCTACAATAAGTCCGTGCCTATGACAAAGGGAAATCTGTCATCCGGGTTTGGGAGGATACTTAAGTTATCCTGTACATACACGTCGCCCCCCATGTGTATCCTGAGCTTTTGGGGAGGACGTTTCTCAAGACCAAGTCTCTTTAAATACATCCTTGAGACGTACGTCTTTTAAGCTCCTGTATCAACATTTATGGTATTTGTGCAGCAGTCAGGTTGTGACGATGGCGGCAGCTTGATCCAAAGGTACGATGATCTGGATTTATACAACCCAACCCCTTTATTTTGAGACCTTGGAAGGTTCTTGAAGAATAGATTAGAATGATTCCGTTTAAACTGCTGTATTACATGGTACTCGGCCATTAGTGGGAAACTAAAGACAAGTTCAGGGACCGGGTGTAGGTTGTAGTAATTATCCATTTCTGGTGGTTTAATTTTGACGTTGGTAACTAACTCTATGCCCTTTTCCAGCCATATTTCGACCTTTTCAACAGTGCTTATATTAAGATTCTTGTCTCCGTTAAAGAATACGACTGTAACATATTCACTGGTCGATACCATCTTATCCAATCCCAGTTTTCTTGCATCTTTATCTTCGATCAAATTCTCTGTTGTGCCAGTGTCCACATACATGGTACACAATTCATCGTTTACCAGAGCCTCGAGGTAATTGTGGCCCTTCAGGGCAATTTTCTTCAATCCCTTGAGGGATGGAGGCTCGGTGCGTACGGGAGGGTGAAGTAGGAACAGTGTTAGCACCTGTCCATCTGGGCTGACTTCATATCCAGTATTTTCATTGGTGTATTTTGGTCTTTTTGCGGGACTATTGATGGTGTGGCAGTGGTCGGCCTTCCTCTTGCCGCCACGGTCCATCACTTGTGTGTTGTGTGTGTCCATAACTACTCTTGTCCTCGCTTATCTTACAGTGAGTCGCGCCTACCCACCACCAAATTATATCCTACTTACATTATATTTAGTCAAGCTACATTACCATCTTTAACTTTCAATTTATCTTTTATATTTGTAAACAAATATACAACTTTATGTATTACCAAATACTCTTTGGTAAATACACAAGCACAGTATATTTTGTCTTACAAATATTTAAATAGTTGAGAAGAGCCGCAAAATCTGAATATTTTGCGCTGTTTACAGAGTAAACAAAGTACGAGAAGGTACTCACCTATTTGTGCTTGCGGGGGTTGAGCTCTGGCTCTTTGGTCCCGCCTCTCAACTGTCAATCAACGTGTGTACAGGTTCCTGAGCCTACTGGGCTCTATCATATCTACACTTGAAACTGTATGGAGTCAGCCTCCACCACATCACTTCCTAATGCATTTTTTATTTATTTTTTTTTTTATTTATTTATTTATTTATTTATTTATTTATTTATTTATTTATTTATATACAAGAAGGTACATTGGGGGTTAACAGAAAACAATATAAATTAAGTTAATTTTACATTCTTGTACAGCCACTAGCACGCATAGCGTTTCGGGCAAGTCCTTAAACTAACAAATAATTGTTTGGTAATTCATAGTAAAATTGACAAAAAATGTTTACATGTACTTTACAGCTTTACTTTACAGGTACAGATAATTTTAAGTAGATTAATTACAGTAAGACTTGACAAAAAATGTTCACATATACATTGTAAGAAATTTTGACACGAGCAGATTAGATTAATACACAATAATAACAATACACAATAATGAACAAGGATTACTAGGTACGTTAGGATAACATTACAGGGTTATAGATTGGTTCACTGAAGCACAATATGAGGATCATTACAAGGAATAATGAAAGTAGAATATGTACTCAATACAACAACCATGATATCAGATGATATCTAAGATTACAATGGTAAAGAATATGGCTTAGGTATAAATATTGGGGGATTGGGTAGCACTAGAGACAGTGTGAAGATAAAACTCTAGGTAGAAAACTATGAACATAAGAAGGCTGGTTGTAGGAAAACAAAGCAAGAATGACAATTACAAAACAAAATTATGATATAAAAGGGGGGAAAAATATAATGAAGACTATACAAGACAAACACAAAATAAAAATAAAAAAAGGAAAAATGAGGTAGATTGCTTACAAGTACTCTCAGGTACACTGTAAGTAATAATTTGCATTTTGAGACACAGGCAAAGCCACGGGTACAATGGAGTAAGGGTGTATGGCGAGGCTAGGCAACCTAGGTAATAAATGAAAGCAAAGAAAAAAGTTGAATAATAAACATAGACAAGTTTAATCTAATGACTATTAACTATAAAGAGTTTAGTTATGATCCTATAATTAATAAGAACTAGAGAAAATATTAATGAACTCAATTAATTGAGTCCAATAACTGACTAATATCAATTAAATTAAAATTTACTTTCAAAAAGTGTAACAAAGAGACTTTGGATACCTAGCCCGCACTAGGTGACAAGGGGGTTAATTATGTTGACTCAATGAGAGTGATAATAAGGTGAGACAAACCACATTGGGAGAGGAAAGTGTTGAGGTTATCCTCATTAGCAATTGTAAACATTTTACCTTCTGAGGTCTTTCTCACTTTAATCACGCCATCTCTAACGAAGCACTGATGAATCGCAGCTGGGTTTTGTTTACGGATATGACGCAGGCGGTGGAGGAGTTGCTGTCTTTTTCTAGTCAAACACTCGTTGATGTAGATTCCCTGTCGTTGGGATGCAGCTGTCCGGACAAGATGCGATTTGTGGACTGGGAAGCTATAGCTTGAGGCGAATTTTACGCTGGTTTAGACCTGATGGATTCTTTTTGCCTACTCTGTAGGCAGCAATAATGTCTGTTTGATTTAGAGTGACACGCAATTCGTCTTTTATGAGAGCATGAACTATTTCAATACACTTTTCACCTTCACGTTCCACAGGAATAACTTGGGACGACACAATAAGTAACGCAAGTATTAAGTTTTAGTCTTTAATGTTTTCCTGCCCGAAACGTTTGCGTAATAGTGGCTTTAGGCATTGTATGTACTAACTCTATCTATAAATCTATAAATTTTGTATAACCTCTTGTATGTATGTACTTTACCTGAATAAACATTTATTTATTTAATAACATTCAAGCAGCTTTTGCTGGTCCTGTTCATCCTGGGAGATGGAATGTTGGGCGGATAATGTACTGATACATGGAGTCATTTTGTTGAGAGCTTCCTCTTGTTTTTTATGGCTTCATCAGTTTTTAGACGCATATGTTCCTCACGGAGATCATTCAAGTCATGCTGGAGTTGATCTTGGCTAGCCTTAAAGCTTCTAATATCCTCGCGGAGAAGGTTATTTCTTGTTGTTGTTGATGAAGGCTCGCGACGTTCTCTTGATTCTCAGTTTGAAGACTCAGGATGATCGCATTTTGAGTCTCAAGGACTAGGCACAACTTTTTGAACCACTGATTCTCGGCCCAGTTAGGGAAATCCAGTGAGGGACCAGAGGGACCTATCCACCGCTGCCCGCTGGATGGGAGGCGGTGTGCAGAACAAACATGTCAATTGTGACACTAACTCTCCACATATGTCAGTTGCTTAATTTAGAAACTATACTTGTGGTCGACCTCGAACCCATTGTTGATGTGACGACTTATACTGAATTTTGTAACTAGTTCACCAAGATTGTAACTTGCTTAGCTAAATGAATTGTTCAGTCCCTGAGCCCATTATGTGCCTCTGTAACCCTTTCCACTACCGCCCACAGGATGGGTATGGGGTGCATAATAAATGAACTAAACTAAACTGTAAGGTTGGTGAACATGTGACAAACATCTACCCAGATCCGTCGTAACGGTGGATCATTTGACCAATAATAACCTGGTCAACAATACATTGGTCTCCCAGCCTCTCACTCACGATCTATCCACCAACATTTTTGGAGTAAAAAAAAGTGTTGGTGGATAGATAATTAATAATAATATTTTTTGTGTGGTGGGACAGGAAGCCTGAGTGTATTCATAGACGTTTGGCTTTTATCGAGGTAACCAAGACCGAATTACTGACTCCATCAAGGATGCAACCCCTACAACAAGCTGACTAATTCCTGAGTACCTACTCACTACTAGGTGAACAGCGGCATTAGGTGAAAGGAAATGTGCCCAACTATTTCTGTCCCGCCCGGGATTCAAACCCGGAATTCATGATTGTGCGTCGAGAACGTCCCCGACTGTACTACCGAGACCCATCATGGGAGTGATCCGTGCTTCGTTACCAGAGATATAATAATTGATATAATTCTCCTCAAAGTAGCTATACTTGGGATATATACTTATATAGTACTGTGATCTGAGGAGCTCTGACACAGTAACTTAATATAGAGCTCAGGAATATCAATTGGTGTTGGTTGTATTACCTATAATTTGATTAATCAATATGATATTTTGTTGTAACTACTAATATATAAATCTCTGGTGCGTCCTACTTGGATTATTGCATCCAAGGCTGATGCATAGATGGAAGACAGACACAGACAGACCAGCCAGACAGACAGACAGACAGACAGACAGACAGACAGACAGACAGACAGACAGACAGACAGACAGACAGACAGACAGACAGACAGACAGACAGACAGACAGACAGACAGTAGATGGATGGGATGTAAGGTTGGGAGGTTAGTAGATGGGTTGACCTCCTGCCCCCGTCCACGCTTGTCAGAGGTTGATCTATTTGATCTTTGTCCCTTTCTCCTGACGATTTTTGTCCAGGTGTATTTTAGAACTCAACAGTTTGGACATTTACGGCTTGGGCGGGTAGGCGGTTCCATGGGTTTATAACCCTGTAGGTGAAAAAGCATCTCTTGTTTTCAGTCCTACATTGTGGCTTGTTGAGCTTGAACTCTTTGTGAACCTGGTGAACATCTGTTGAACCTTTGACAAGCCTCCGGCTTCCTGTCCTCATCGAGGCCACTAGAGTTAGTGGCCCTCAGATAAATCTGCTTCTTGTGTTACAATTGCTTCTACACAAACGCCAGAAGCCTGGTGGTAAATGTGATGTGTGCATGCGCTGAGGGCCAGAATCCTGACATGTGTGAAATATGAGTTGTTACATTCTTGTACAGCCATTAGCACGCATAGCGTTGCGGGCAAGGACGAGATGAGATGAAGGCTGAGGACAAGAGGACATTATTGAAGGGGAATTCCACCTCCCAGAATACCCCCCAACATACAGAAAAGAACACACAACAGGAGCAGGTGATGTATTGCTTTATATGTGAAAGAGGACCTGAATGCTACCACCAACGAGGAACTAAACATCATGGGATCCTCAGAGTCTGTATGGTGCAATATACTAGCTCAAGATGGTAACATACTGACAGTGGGAGTATGTTACAAGGTTGACAGCAACAGCGGAGGAGGATACAGATCTGTATAATGTGATCAGTGCGGCCTCGGAAACACAATCTCTTATAATGGGAGATTTGATGTTTTCTAATCTTTCTAGTGTGAACACTGATGTAAGGTATTCGTTCAGAGCGTTTGCGATCCATTTAACGTCTATTATAACTTGGTTGGCCTCATATTTTAAGCGTCCTCCAAGTTCGTTGTTTTGGTTTTACTTCTTATATAGACATAGAAGGACTATGCCCTTATGTTTTGGGCAAGTTTTCTTTCATAGTTTCTATTTGCTGATCTGATTTCCTGGGTGGCTGAATTGAATGCCCTCTTATATATTTCATAATCAGTGATGTTCATCGTGGATATATGCCTTCTCCAGAGGTTCCGCTTAGTTAACAAACCCACAAGGGCCGTGACGAGGGATCGAACCACGTCCGAGAGGATCCCAGATGCTGCCTTAATCGACTCAGCTACGACATAGTTGTTCATTTGATGCATCACGCTGTTGTGATTTCTGTGTGTTCCGCTTAGTTATCAAAGCTCTTTTTACTAATGGCGTCATCCATGTATAGTTCCCTTAGCGATGACCTGTTTGAAATGTTCCCATGATGTTCCCATGCTATAGTCAGCTATTAGCTCCCTCCAGGAGGTGTTTCAGTTACTCTCTCATTCCTTGATAGTCTCCTAGAGACCTTCCAAATGCCATCCAACCCCTCAAACCAAATCTATTTGCTTATAATATAAATTAAAATGTTCTCAGATCCCAACCCTCTTATTCTAAATGGCACAGTGAATACTGAACTAGAAAAAAGTTCATTTGTGGTTGACTGCTTACAAACTCGCCCTTAAAATTGATAAAACGTTTAATATTTTTTTGGTAACAAGTCCACAAATCAAAATTAACCTAAGAAATAACAATACCCAAAGTATGAACAAAGTAGATGGGAAGTTTTTTCATGTTCAAATTAACAGTAAGCTGAATTTCCAATGCCATATACTAAATATTGCAAACAAATCTAAAACAGAAGGTATTATCTCTGAAATCAGGTAGTACGTCGCTCACTTTACCCTGGTAACGCATTATTATTCGCTTGTGTATCAGTATCTCACCAACGGTAACTGTGCCCTGGGTTCTATTACCCAAAATTATCTTTGACTTTAACACAAATCTACAATTAAAACAGTAACAAGCTCCAGCCCCAGACAGCACCCTGCTCCCTTACTGAAATTTGTTATGTTAAATATAAAGTCACCACATTCTCCATAGTAATGAAATTCTGAACTGCACTTCCTAGATGGCTGTAGCAGAACTCATGGGCACTACAAGATAAACATCTTTTTGGTATTCTAAGAGTGCGACTGAACCAAAGAAATGTTCTGCAAATCAGTGGTCCTAAACTGTGTAATAATCTTCCTGGTGATATTAAAATAAAGACTGTTATCCTCTCAACCAGTTTGAAAGAGTAACTAACTTACGAGCTATTCATGCCCGTGCCACCTTTTGGGTGGTTTAATCTTCATCAGAAACAAATAACTAGCTCAATCTTCCCTTCAGTGGATGGTTCCTTGGCTCGGTGCGGGGGACTCTTCCGTCCTGTTTGTAGGAAGGAGCGGGTACAGCTGCTGCTTCCCTCCCTGCCTCTTGCGTGCGAGCACAAGCCCCATATGTTAGCCGTGCATGAAGGCCCGTGCACGCTCTTGTCTTCCTTCATCTGGGAGTTGAGCCTACCCAACGGCTCAAAATCGGGTCAAGGTGCATTGTGGTGATGGTATCCCTATCGGCCTCTCAACTGAATTCAGGTAAATTCAATGGTTGCTCACATATACTGTTCCAGTTCCTCCTTGGGTTGATTGACTATGTGCTACTGCCTTCCCCGTGGACTCTGTGGTGGGTGGTGACGCTGGGCTGCGACGTTTTCCAAGATTACTTGTATGTATATTTGTAATTTTCTTTCCCTTTCTCAGACTCGTGGGTTGGGCGACTAGGTCTCCCGAGTCAGACCGTGTTGGAAAATGTGGCTCCATTGTTCCTACTGTGGTGGGGCCAGACCAGGCTTTGTCTCGGACTATCCCAACTGACCCTCTCTGTCCCCCTCCCATTTCTTTGGTGGGGTTGAGCTGCAAGCCTCCGGTGGTGACTGCCTCGTCACCTGGTGTGTGGCTCTGTCTTCCATTGTGATGGCTGCGTCGTTTACGTCCTTCCTTCATGGGACTCCTCGCCGCTCGAACACATCATTCCTTAAAACTCTATTATGTTCCAGGATTTGTTTGTCCTTGCTTCGTGGCCTTAAGTATTTTTATCTTTGTCATGACGAACAAACGCGACCTGATGACTTAGACATCTATAAGCACATAATTATCTCTGTATATACCTATGTTGCTTTTAACTCCACCCATACTGGCACACATGTAGTTGCGGCTCCTACACTCCAGAGACCCGCGTGACTACCTGCATTGTCCTGCATTCCTCAGACCCGGGTTCGAAGTCTTCGGGTCAGGTGAGTACACACAGATTCAAGGAATATCGAAAGCCGTTGTGATTATTATTTTCATTTATTGTCTCGATACAGCGAACATGTGTGTGTCAATACAGTGTACATATGTCTCAATACAACGAACATGTCTCGATACAGCGAACGGTGATCACATCGTCTCTGTTTCTCTTGCCGGTAATTGCCCTGAGGATCGTGGTTGACATAAACTTAGCATAAAAAATAACTTATCAATAAATTATTAAATAATTATAAATTAAATAACATGATTATGTCCACATTCACGGATTCACACGCTTGACTCTCAAAACGCATTTGATAGTCTTAAAAAGTAAATAGGTTCTGTACAGTGCTATACATGTCACTTGTTGCCCGCTTAATTTACACTTTTATACAATGAATAAAAACGGCTCCTGTATTACAGAGGCCACCGGTCATGTAAAGCCGTACTTTGGGGCAAGCCTGGGCGGGCCTCGCTGCTCTCTCACGCGCAGGAACACGCACGCACCGACACCCACCGGGGCCCAACATAGCTTCTAGATGCAGCAACGTCTCAAACCTCACCGTGCATTTTAGCTTACTGAATGTTGGCATGTTATATGCCTGAGTGATTCCGAACTTTCAAATTTTGTTTTCATTGCACTTCAAGAATGCGTTGGGTTGATGCAGCAGATATTTGGTATTTGGTCCAAGAGACTTGTTGAGAGCGAGTGTGTTTGTCTTCCTGCATGGCGCGCCAGGGCCCTCCAGTGTGCCTGATGTGTGTGCGCGCACGCCTTATGAGCGTGCGCGCGTGGGGGCGTGGAGGCGGGGCGGCGGGAACGGGCGTGGGTGTGGGCGGCCAGGGGGCGAGGGTCTATGACTAGCAGGCCATCATCATGTAGCTGCCGGCGAAGCCCTCTTCCTCCCTGTCGTTGACACTGTCGGACACCACTAGCAAGTTTGCTGGGCCAGTGGAGTTCACTGCAGGGGGGGGGAAGGCCACACATTAATACTGAGAATAATTGCAAATTATATTTAGATGCACACACACACACACACCACACACACACACACACACACACACACACACACAACACACACACACACACACACACACACACACCACACACACGCGCGCACGCACCTTGACTGGTGAAAGAAGTGAAGTCACCGCACAGCTTTCACCGCCGCTGGCCACGAAGTCAGACGTACACTGCTGATTAGCGTTGCCCAAGTCGAACCTGGAGTAGCTGATGCCTATGTCGCAGTAGCCAGGCACGTAGCCGAAGCAGATCGAGTAGGCCTGTCAGGGGGAAAACACAGCGTTTTATATATAATATATATATATATATATATATATATATATATATATATATATATATATATATATATATATATATATATATATATATATATATATAACTCGAGTTCGAGTTCGAACTCGAACTCGAACTCGAGTGGGGTGGAGAGGAAGAATAGTTTTTCCATGGGAAGTGTGGATGACAGTTCATAATGGTCAATATTTTGGAGGCCGACATTTCTGCCAAAGATGTTGTGAGTGGCAGTTACCTGGTCATTAAGCATCATGGAAGGCGTGCCACCAAAGTTGAAGGAGCTTATCTGTCCACTGGGAGTGGAGAAGTACTGGAGGCACCTGTAAGGCGCCCTGCACGGAGTGGTCACGCTGATGTATGTCACCTTGATCTTCCATCTCCGCTGGAAGTTGAATGGGTGAGAGTGACGTCACCAGCTGGTACGGGCCCGCTGAATTGTCCACATCGATGAACACTGTTAACGAAACAATATTGTTAACAACGAGCACATAACGCCCGTTTATACTTGACATTTCTATATGTGTAAAAACTATTACTGTTTATATATATATATATATATATATATATATATATATATATATATATATATATATATATATATATATATATATAGGTAGGTCCCCCTCCTCTTCTACACCAACTACTGATCTTGCTCAGCATGCAACCCCCGCGACAACTGTTTAATTCCCTGTTACCTAGTTTACTGCTGGGTAAACAGAGGCATCAGGTGAAAGGAAATGTGTCTAATGGTGTGAATCTGGACTTTCTAAGGAGTATTGAAGTCTGTAATAGCTAACACAATCAGGTATCACTCTCGGGATCCGGGTCGCTTGTCTGTGGGTCCATCTTAACTTCTCCCTGCTCCTCCTCTGTCTCGGGGGGGCCACCTGTCTCTAGGTCAGGTCAGGGAGGGTTGGTGCCTTATCTCCTAGTGGTTAGGTTAGGGTTCCTGGGTTGGGGCAGCATTAAGTCTATTCACGTCTTCAGGACGAGCTGAAGGCAAAGACGCCAGCGAGTGCTATTAACGGGATCAGATATATGAGAAATCTAGTAGTGGAGGCTGTGTACCAGTCCGGACCGTGTGAAGGAAAGGGTGCAAAACAGCAAGTTAAGGGTCCCCTGGTAGCATAGGAGGGCAGGAAGCTCTTCTAAGGTTTCAAAACGTCATGAAAACCTTTAATTGAAAGTGTCCTCTCCTAACCTAACAGCCTAAGCCAGTGGTCCCCCAAACAGAAAACGGGACAGTACGTCACTTTCATGAGCCGATTTCATTTCGAATTACGTCGATTTTTAGCCCGAGTGCGCATACGAGCGAGAAGCGACGTGATTTGTAAGAGGACGGGTTGTGCTCCCTTGCCCTTCACACGGTCCGGACTGGTACACAGCCTCCACTACTGGACCTCTCATATATCTGATCCCGTTAATAGTACTCGCTGGCGTCTTTTGCCTTCAGGTCGTCCTAAAGACGTGAATATAAATTAATATTCTATGACGTTCAGAATCATTTTAAAATGTAAGAATCCATGCCACGTTGTGGTGTTGTTTACCAATGTCTAATCCAACCACTTGGGCTGGACGGTAGAGCGACGGTCTCGCTTCATGCAGGTCGGCGTTCAATCACCGACCGTCCGCAAGTGGTTGGCCACCATTCCTTTCCCCCGTCCATCCCAAATCCTTATTCTGACCCTTTCCAAGTGCCATATTATCGTACTGGCTGAGCTATTTTTTCCTTCTAATTAACTTAGGAATGTCTAGAGCATCTGGTGTATTCTAAATGTCTTAGTTTGGAGCCATGTTGGACTAGTGGAGTCTTAGCATACACACACACCAGTGTGAGGTTAGCGGGGTCGCCAAAGCCAATGGTTTTAGCAAACATTGTATAGACCAAACACTAAGGAAGACGGCACACACGCAAGCGTAACTATCATCCTGTAACTACACTTAGGTAATTACACACATACTTTGCCTTGAGGAAGAGCTGGGAGAGGAAGAGGAAGAGGAAGAGGTGGGAGAGTGAGAGGAAGAGGTGGGAGAGTGAGAGGAAGAGGTGGGAGAGAGGAACTTACTGTGCTGGCCGCTGTTAAAGCCACACAAGGTAGGGACCATGAAGCCCGGGTTGGCTCCCAGCACGACGAAGGTGTCGTTGGTGCAGTCTCCCGCCACGGGTCCCACCAGCTCGAAGTCGTCGAAGTTCAGCAGGATCTGACACGTCTGCAGGGTATGGAAGTAACTTTGTAAACACGGCTGCAGGGTATGGAAGTAACTTTGTAAACAAGTCTGCAGGGTTAGGAAGTAACTTTGTAAACATGGCTGCAGGGTATGGAAGTAACTTTGTAAACATGGCTGCCGGGTATGGAAGTAACTTTGTAAACACGGCTGCAGGGTATGGAAGTAACTTTGTAAACAAGTCTGCAGGGTTAGGAAGTAACTTTGTAAACACGGCTGCAGGGTATGGAAGTAACTTTATAAACAAGTCTGCAGGGTATGGAAGTAACTTTATAAACACGTCTGCAGGGTATGGAAGTAACTTTATAAACACGTCTGCAGGGTATGGAAGTAACTTTATAAACAAGTCTGCAGGGCTAGGAAGTAACTTTGTAAACAAGTCTGCAGGGCTAGGAAGTAACTTTGTAAACAAGTCTGCAGGATATGGAAGTAACTTTGTAAACAAGTCTGCAGGGTTAGGAAGTAGATTTATGAATATATCTGCAAAGATTCACAACTTCCTTGCACTTCTTTGTTATTAAGTCCGTCATTTCCTGCGTAGCTTTACCCTCAAGGAACTTTCTAACTTTCTGGTAGTTCCTTACTTTACATTTCATAGACAGAGAGATCAATACAGGATTAGCCCCACAGACTGACAGAACAAGATAGGATTAATGTCACGGACATTCTGAACAAGACTTATCATTAAAGGAGGCAACATTATGTTTGATTAGTATTTTAAGTCACGAGCAAAATATTGCGAGCTGTGAATGGTGGTAGCTGTGATGGTGGTACTGGTGGTGGGGTGGTGATGGTTGCTGTGAATGGTGGTAGCTGTGATGGTGGTAGCTGGTGGTGGGGTGGTGATGGTAGCTGTGAATGGTGGTAGCTGTGAATGGTGGTAGCTGTGATGGTGGTAATGGTGGTGGGGTGGTGATGGTAGCTGTGAATAGTGGTAGTTGTGATGGTCGTACTGGTGGTGGGGTGGTGATGGTAGCTGTGAATGGTGGTAGCTGTGATGGTGGTACTGGTGGTGGGGTGGTGATGGTAGCTGTGAATAGTGGTAGTTGTGATGGTCATACTGGTGGTGGGGTGGTGATGGTAGCTGTGAATGGTGGTAGCTGTGATGGTGGTACTGGTGGTGGGGTGGTGATGGTAGTTGTGATGGTGATACTGGTGTTGATGGTGGTAGCAGTTATGGTGGTGGNTGAATAAGCAGTTTAAGATGTAACAAGGTGGATAATGTGCATGGAATACTGATGAGAGGAGGGCTCTCTAGGTGTTCACGGGTCGTGGGCACTGGGAGGTGTCGCCGGCACTCACCACCCACCACCTCCTGGCACTGGTCTCGGTTGCCAACACACTCCAGGACATGAATGCTGCAACGCTCATCCCTGAACAGGAACGACGACGCAAAAATCACATGTGAGTTGATGTGGATGTTTAATTTGCTGAATATAAAGGATAAGCTTATATTTAAAGGAAATATTGGTATAGGGAGGACTTAGTTTGCAGAAGACAGTGTTAAAACAATTTTAGACTTTTACACCTGTAAAGACATGCTATTAAATGGCTCCCAGACCTGAAGGGCAAGAGCTACGAGGAGAGGTTAGAGGCATTAAATATGCCAAAACTAGAAGACAGAAGAAAAAGAGGTGATATGATCACTACATACAAAATAGTAACAGGAATTGATAAAATCGATAGGGAAGATTTCCTGAGAACTGGAACTTTAAGAACAAGAGGTCATAGATTTAAACTAGCTAAACACAGATGCCGAAGAAGTATAAGAAAATTCACTTTCGCAAACAGAGTGGTAGATGGTTGGAATAAGTTAGGTGAGAAGGTGGTGGAGGCCAAGACCGTCAGTAGTTTCAAAGCGTTATATGACAAAGAGTGCTGGGAAGACGGGACACCACGAGCGTAGCTCTCATCCTGCAACTACTTAGGTAATTACAATGACCTGTTCAGTAACCAATCCATTAAAAGTGTGATGTACAGTATCAGGAAAAATTACAGCACTGTAATATTGATATTTCCTGTACATCGGCCTCGCTAGGTTAGGGGGTTTCCAGGTTTCATACATATCAGGTTAGGCAAAACAGTTTTATTTTAAGGGAGTGGTAAATCACGAGAATAGGCGATGTACACACTATTGTGTAAATGTGTTCATTCTCCACAAAAGTCGTGTGATAGAACCTTCTATGGCTACCTTACAGCAAACTGTATTTCAGATATCGTTTAATGTGTATTACTTAAAAATGTTGCTTGTAAACTTGCATACTTTCTTTTGTACTTCAAAAGGTACATAATGTATAAATGTGTGTATGAAATGTGCTTTAAAAGTTTTTTTATATTTATCTTATAGTACCTGTTTTGTTTGAAGACTGGTTTGCAAAAGTGAAAGATCTCCTTAACACATGTCTGGTGTTTCTAAACTCTTCCCTTAAATAGATATTACTTCATCTCTTTCCAATGCAATGTAATGTATTTGGAAGAATAGTGCAATCTGTGGTGCCTGGAGAATTACAAAAGGAAATCAATTATTGTTTTTACGCCAGAAGTTTTGTACACAAGATCAGACAGTCAGTGAGTCGGGTTTCTTTCATGACGTTTACATGACTTTTTTGGAATTTTGTATTTAATGAAGAGTTATTTATATCTAGAAAAGTTATGCAAATAGAACTAGATAAAGTACCTAAGTGGAAGAAGGCTTAGATGAAGGAGTTCCTTGCAGACACAAGGTGTGCAGCGGAGATTGATAATGGTGGTGACACGCCCCATGAGAGTTACAGTGTGTGATTAACCTTCAGAAAATTGGGTAAAGAAAATGAACTGTGAATAATACCACCAGATGTTTTTTCACCAGAAAGATTCATCATTACTAAAGTACATGTTGCATGTGTTGGTACTTGTAAGAAGTAACGTAGATGGAGAGATGTGTGACATAAAGTACTAACACCAATCAAAATGCATAAAGTAGAAGACGTATGAAGAGACGCAACTCATTGGCTCAAAGAGTTCATAGTCATCAGCTAGGGGAAACATGAGTGTTGGATATGAGCCAATACTGAATACTGGTTCACATTAGAAGACAAAATGGAGAGAGGGGATAGGATAACTATACACAAGTTTGCCAGGAAGATATCAAGGGTGTGATGAAAGTGAAGAGTTCTGGAGTCCTATTAAAAATAGAACCAAAACCTGCAGGAGCAAACTGAAGAACAAAAATAACAAAATACATTAATGTTTTCTTTGACAAATATTGGTAGGTAGAATCACTCAAGGAGAAGGAAGGTCATCAGATCAACTATTCTCTATTATGAATTCTAGTACTAGATGATGAGCATAGTATGTCGGTATGTTTAGCGACATGTCGGGACAAAATGTTAGGTTAAGTAAATGATGCTGTTAAGGTCCTTGATAAAGCCCAAGTATGAATATTAATAAAACAATTTATTAATTCATTTAACATATAAAATAGGAAGTACAGTAGTATCATCAGATATTTCTTCTTACCATTTTAAACATTATTCAATGAAATTCTTATTGGCTTATGGGCAAATTAGTCGATAACTGTTGTAAAATTCTGGCCTGTTATGAAGCTCCTACAGTGATTCTGTATACAGTATTTGACAAATCTTTATATTCACAAGTATTCCATACATTTGTATAATTTGAAAACAGATGACATGCCCAGCAATAGGGGCTTTACACACTGCGACTACATTTTCAGTTTGGGGGTAATAAATCCAAATAAATGAGTGCACCGTCAAGTCACCTCTTGAAAGTCAACTAAATTTCTTAAGTTGACCAGATAACGGTAACCTCTCACAGTAATACCATCTCTTTCAAAATAAGCTCTTAACAGATTTAAAAGTTTACCATTATTAACCCTCAAACCGCTAGGGGCCCAAATGGAATTCACACCCACAGGCGCAACAAAAAAAAAATCCAAAAAATTCTTTCGTCTTATAGAATTGTTTATTTTGTTCCCTGATCACGGAAAAAATAACAAAAAAATCGTAGGTAGCATATTTTAGCCGCAGTAGGGTAGGGAAGTGTGGCAAAAAAGGGGCGTTGGCAGAGCCTTCGCCAGACGAGGTCTACTCCGCCCGAGCTGTCAGACGGCAGTTGCCACAAATATATTTCCTAATTATTTCAATGTCTCTGATTGATTTTTTTTAGTTTTTTTGCAGTAATATTATTCCATACAGTGAATTGTGGTATATTTATATTATAAAATGTGTGAACCATCGCTGTACTCAAAATTATGGTGTGCATATAAGTGATTCAATTATTATGTTCATAAAACAATAAACAAATAGTTTTGCTGTTGTTACACTATATACACAGGTTATATATAAGTATCTGCATGTTTTGTTCACCATAACGAACTACTAAGTTGGTCTTGTGAGTCAAAAAGCAACGAGGAGTGGCCGCCACACACCAGCGAGCCACTCACTGCCACGCCCTCCCTCAACACCACCTCACTCACCCTCATTTACCTCCCACAATACTGTTTTTGCATTTATTCACTATACACAGACGTTATATATACGTATTTACATGTTTTGTTCACCATAACTGTACATCTAAGCTTGTATGGTGAGTAAACGCACAAAGACGTAGCTACTCCACAGTCAGCTGATCGGCGGCCGCCCTCAAGGCCACACGCACTAATATTTCTCCTCCAACAATATTGGTTGTGGTGTTATTATGCTATATACACACATTATATATAAGTATCTACCTGTTTTATTCACCATACTTGTACAAATAAGCTGGTATGGTGCCCAAAGACCCTTTGTGGTCACCAGTAAACAACACGATAATTCCTGCAGACGACGCTCCTCTCACCAAAATGGCGGCTCCCAACCTACTCCTCTCGCTGTTATCTCACACTATACACACGTTATATGTAAGTATCTACATTTGTGTTCACCATAGCGAACCACTAAGCTGGTATGGTGAGTGCAGTCAATAAATGGTGGCCACACACAGTCAGAAGACAACGCAACAATCCTCCCTCCACAGCCGTACTCCTCCCTCCATCGAGCACAGCGCTAAATATCTCCACAATCAAGCTGTTATCAGAATCCTGGTCAGTTTTATCAAATTCAGGGGGCTTCAGTAATACTATCACTGCTAAATAATAGCAGTATCACTTATATTTTGGCATTTGTAGGCGATGCTGTGGTCACAAGCTGAACAGCGGTGCTGTGAGCTCGTGCTGCGTGCGCCAGCCTTGGTGGCTGGCGCAATACTGACGTTCTCACTCTCAAGAATGTTGGGCTGGATTTTTTTTCTAGGTGGGATCTGGCAACTATCAGTCGTGGCTGTACTATAGCTGCCCCTATCTCAGGCGGGGTGTTTAAATTATAGCGCTAGACACGAAATCATATATAAATGATGTGCACGATTTCGGTTTTGTCATTGATATCATTTATATATGATATGCGCGGTTTAAGGGTTAACTGACTATATTTTTCCAAAATGTTAATATCGTCATTCAGTTACCTGTACTGTACTGTGGTAATGATTCTAATTAACACTGAAACTGTAAAAGAGACAAATTTTTTATTATTGTTATTATTATTTATGTATATGAATTTATGATTGAATTTATTGAACTGGTAATGGTGTAGGGGTGCCAACCCCTCCCCTGCTACTAGTTGGGGAGGACCCGGGAGGACACTGTGCTTACATTGTTGAAATCTTTAGCAAAGTTAATTATACTCATTGATGATAACAAATATTATTGAGGAGACGTTAAAACATCATGATGCTTTGCTTTCCATAACATGTAGATTGATCTGAACCTTATTTACTTTGTTTTGGAAAAATGGGAGTATCAAAAGTTAAATTATTTGTTGTCATCTTATGTCTGACAGGGGGCATATCATGTTATTCTTCAAGAGTATGGAACAAGATTACCGCAAATACAATGTTGCATATTTGAGGAACAGGTTTTAAATCGGCAAATGCCGCTTGAAAATCTGAGACCATAGCATAAATGCAGAATATTATATACAATGAATTAAATTATATGTAATAAATAACTAATTAAAGATATTTTAATTTGGAAGGAAATAATTTTGATAGGGTACGCAGTGCTTAACTTTCCTCTTAGGAATACACACCACTGCACATATAGTAGTATGGCATATATTTAAAAATACATCATATGTCCATCTTTACAGCCAAAGCTCCAAAGCCAACCCATCATCGACCAACCACGAAGATGAATTTTCTCGGCAACAGTCTGTGATAAAACAAGGTTGGTCAACGCTGACAGCTCTGCACACAGTTCTCCTCCCTGACTGTGTGGTTGCTTCTGGAGCCCCGGCCTACCAACCTCCCATGGTGGAAATTCTTGCTCGCAGATGGCAAGATCGCTGCCAAGAGGTACCATTCAACTGTGCATGTTGACAGATTTAGGGAGAACACTTGTGTAATGGCTATCTGTTCAATAATTTAATATAATTTAAAGTTTTTTGGACTTGCATAATACTCAGCTGTACCCACTTTTCTAATAGATTCCTGATACTTATGTTGATTAATTTATTGTTTCTTTGATTATCATTAACCTGTTTTCGCTTTGAAAGAGTATAGTCATCAGCCTGATGAAGAATAGCAAGAAAAAATTAGAAGTATAAAAAAAAAATCAAAATGTGTGTGAAACTTTTTGATATTGCTGTCAGTTTCATTCCTGTTTGGAAATGTAATATGCTTCCTACTTGGGAATGTAATATGCTTCCTACTTGGGGAATGTAATATGCTTCCTACTTGGGGAATGTAATATGCTTCCTACTTGGGGAATGTAATATTCTTCCTACTTGGGGAATGTAATATGCTTCCTACTTGGGGAATGTAATATGCTTCCTACTTGGGGAATGTAATATGCTTCCTACTTGGGGAATGTAATATGCTTCCTACTTGGGGAATGTAATATGCTTCCTACTTGGGGAATGTAATATGCTTCCTACTTGGGGAATGTAATATGCTTGCTGCCTATTTACTTCAGCTATAATTGGGGTTTTGAGATGTTATTCATTTATTGTTATTCATATATTGTCATAGACAATATATGTGGATTAGTTAGTATATCAGGTGTTTTAGCATGAATGCAAATGCCTATATTAATTCTTCATAATATTTGAACCCCATATATTGGCTACTGTTGTTTCTGTTGTGTGTCACTGGGAATGTGGGGTTCAGCAGTGGGAGGGATCGCAGCCTCCTCTGGTGACATAGAAAAATGCCAAGATCATAGCACTGTAGTCATCATGAAGATGATACTTTGCCTGTAAGAATTTCATCAAATCTAACCATTGTTGATAAAGCTGTTACATAAAAAAATATTATCTTTATTTAAGTCTACTTCTAACTTTGTGCTTTTTTACTTCAGTGTCATTCTTCTGGCTAATGCATAGCAGAGAGACTAAGAGTATTATATTGTATAATGATAAGACATGCGGGTTAGGGCCACAGGGGTCCTGTGGTCCAGGGGCCAGATTCACGAAAGCAGTTACGCAAACACATACGAACCTGTACATCTTTTCTCACTCTTTGGCGGCTTTGTTTACAATTATTAAACAGTTAATGAGCTCAGAAGCACCAGGAGGCTGTTTATAACAATAACAACAGTTGATTGGCAAGTTTTCACGCTTGTAAACTGTTTAATAAATGTAACCAAAGCCGTCAAAGATTGAGGAAAGATGTACACATTCGTAAGTACTTACGTAAGTGCTTTCATGAATCTGGCCCTAGGGCCACAGGGGTCCTGTGGTCTAGGGCCACAGGATCCATTGCATACAATGAAAAATCTGTGTTAATAATGATGTGAAGCATATTTTTATACACAGCTCTAATGTTTATCTACAAGATTTTAGTGTTTAATGTCTTGAGACATAATCTCGAGAGACCGAATTTATTATTTTATAAATTTATTGATTATTTATCACATTATTTATTTGTTGTAGGTGAGGGAAGCAGCACAGGCTCTCTTGAAGACAGAGCTTTCTCGTATGGGTCCTGATGGTCGGCAGAAGCTGGTAGAAGTATGGTCACCACACTTACCAACACATACTGAACCTCTTCCCACTGGACCAACAAATTATAATAATCAAGATGCTCAAAACTCTCCTCGACCTGAGCATCCCGCCACTAAGGTATAATTCTCAACTAGGATCTAAGATGTGCCTGTCCATATACTAACACTACTCCAGACAGGTGTGAAAAGTACAGTTAAAGAACTGCTTGGTTTTATGGATCATGAAAGGTTTTAAGTGTTATCCAAATCACTGTTTATCATAGGTTGTGTTGCTTTTAAACCTGTTGTGGTCTTGTGAGTTATGTGGCCATCTTGGGTGATCTTGGATGTGTGAATTCAATTCCATTTCTCTGCTCCTAAGATTTTCCTCACATGTATCACAGTGTCGTGATTTTGTTGTGCACTGTTTGTGTAATCCTCCCTACATCTTTGGTATATCTTAAATCCCAGCTTGAATTTCACAATATTATACTTTTTAACATTTTGAATAGTTGCTTCACATTATTGTGATTTCTCAAATTCAAATATGAGTTTGAGAAATGTGAGTGGAACGTGTGAGCTTGGCTGCCACTGTTCACGAGAGGCAGGAGATATTACTTAATGATGATTTATGAATATTAGTCAGGATCAATAGTCTTTCATGATCCCTGATGCTAATTAGGTCTCCAGGTATAATCCTCTTGCCTGGTTACAATGGAGTGACTGCATGAATGTGGAGTGTATGGTAATTGTTGTTGATTTAGAGCAGTGATAACACAGGGGTTGGATATGTCCTGACTACCTAGGTCTGAAAGATCTCAAAAGGGGGTTGAATATGGAAATATGCTTCACATACATTGCAGAGCTCTTTTATGCATATTGTAATAACCAGGTTGAGGAAATCATAGTATACTGATACATTATGTAGCATCAAAGCATAAGATATTGGGTTTTATGTTACAGAGCACTTCAGGGACACCTGCCGTGAATGCCACAACAAACGGAACAAGTGTGAACAGCAACAGTGGAGTTTCCACCAGCGAGCGGCCAATGGAGCCACATCCTCAACTTGATGAGGACCATTATGATGAGGAGATGGATGGTAAGCTCAAAATGCAGTACTGTTACTTGGAATTTGCTTTTAATTGTATTCATGCCCTTGAAAATGAGCTTGTTAATCCTTAACTCATTTTATGCTTTGGGAATCTTTAATTATCCAATTCATACTCTACAAATTACAGTAGCTAAACTGACTATGCAAGGAATGTGCAAAATATGGCCTGTTGCACCAAAACAATCACGTTTTGCACTCTTGTTATACTAAAGGCTCTATAACAGACACTGCAATAACCTCATTATCAACTTAAACTAATTTGTCCTTGGCCTAAATAAGGAATCATGGACATAGTATGTGCAGTCTTTGGCATCATTTTGTTCATGTGTGTGTGTACTGTAAAGTAGTACATTTTTTTGGCATTTTTGTGCTTAAATTTTTGTACAGAGATTGTAGTCTCTGCTTCATCACCTATTTACCATTAAGTGATTTCACATCAAAGAATTTGTTCTTATATAGAGTATATATATACTGTATCTGGGGTTATTTAGGTATTTAGTTTCCAATTGTTTCCTCAACCTGGTTCTGTTCTTTAAAACACCTTCTCTTTGTTCACCTTATCAGTACTTTGTGTGTTTAAAGACTACATATTTGTAGTCAATATGTAGATACATATTAGCATTGGTACGTTTTCATCATAGTAGGAGAGACGTGTCGGGAGTTGGTAGCCCAGTCAGAAGGTCGGAGAAAACAGGCGACCGCTATCATCCTGCTAGGAGTCATCGGTGCCTACCATGGTCAAGACTCCGCTGAAGGTTTTGGCCTTGGGAATCTTGCCATGCAAACAAGTAAGGAGGAACTGGAGAGTACATGATATCAATCTAAAAAAATATTGCTGTGCTTAAAATCTAATTTGATTTTTGCCTAATTAAATTACTGTATGTACTTGTTTTTAAAGCATATTTGCTTTTTGTTTGTAATATTTATGACTGTCTAAAGTTTTTGTGATTTTTATTTCAAAATGTAAGGTATTTCAACACAAGACAATTTGAGGCACTCCCAGTAATTTATTAGCAATAACATTTTCAAAAATGGAAAGTACAGGTATTTTGCATTGTTAATTAACTCATTGTTTTGATTAAAATAATGAACATAATAATAAAATAATATCCAAGTTATAGTTCAATACATTCATACATCTCTCGTATTCCTTAATGGAGTCTTTCACATTATTGAGGTTGTCTTTTTTTTCCCCCAGGTAAAGCTCTTGCCTATTTAGTATTAGCTCCATCAGTTCCCAAGCTACCATCACACACACCCTTAAGAAGAGCAGCAATTGATTAATAGGTCGAGGGTTCCCCGTTTGGGAGCCATACCTGGATGTGGCGAAGGTAGGTTTGTTGGCTTACAGTGGAGTTGTGTTAATTGTATGGTATGGGTATATAGCTTACAGTGAAGGAATTTTTGTGAGTGTCTTTGTTTTGAATTGTGGTGTTAGTATATGGTATGAGGTGGCATAAGTGTATGGTATTAGGCGATGTAAGTGTGTTGTATTGGGTCTTTGTATGGTGTATGGGCTTAGTATAAATTGGTCTATAATGGAAGTTTTTTCTGTATGGTGCTAAGAATTACCTCTATTGTGTGTGTGTGTGCTGGTGTAAGGTGGAGTGAGTTCGTGGTACAAATTCTGCATTGATGCCTTATTTATGAATATTTATACTAATGCAAGTGTTGTATTTGTTGTAGTTTGTTTTGTGTTTGGACTTCGTCTCTGTTTATCGTAATTCTCTTGGAGTTTGTTACTTTCGTATGGTGGAGCGAGAGACTTCTGTTTGTGGCTTTTTTATATAGCACTCTGTATTCTCTTTGCTGTCGTCCCCTGTGTTACCCAGGCATAGGACTCTCCAGGATTTCTTGGATGATATCTAAACATTTTACTTGAGTTACAAACACAATTAAACAAATTTCTTGCTGATAAATATGTGCTATTACATGCAGTACAGTATTTGTTCACTCCATGTATTTCACTCCTCATCCTGATTACTTCTCAGGAATTTTAAGAAGTAATACATGTCATGGATACTAGATTGTAATTTAAGGCTTCTTGCTTGATCACCCTTTTCTTAAATGTGGGTACAGTACAAGTTTGACACTTTTCAGATATCTAGGATCTTCTCTGCCTAAAGTTTTATATAATAGACCTATTTTTACTAACTTTGATAGTTGGACCAGGATGGGTCCAACTATCAATTGATAGTTGGACCCAGATACAACAAGGCTAGTATGCGAGTTATAAAGAGCTAGACCTTGCTTCCCCATGGTCAGTTAGATAAACAATGGTGGTGAATACTACCAAGTTGCTGGGTACTTGTTTAAAGATTATGTGTAGGGGAGGGGGTATGGAGTAGGCGGTCATACCTCTCTCCACTGCGTGTTATGGTGGGTGGCTGGGTAGTGGGTAATAAGTAACGAATTGTAACAAGTGATGAAGATCACGATGCATTGCTGGCCAAGATCAGTGACAGGCTTGTATATATATCCTGAGATTATTATTCCTTAGACTTTCAATTCTTGCCGCTCTCTCTCCCTTTTAACTCCTCTCATCTGCCTCCTTCAGCATGCACTCCACTGGCATTTTAGACCCAAACGTTGGCTTAATGGGATCTAAATGACCTGACTTTATTGTTTTCTATTCTTTGGTGGCTCTAACTGTGGAGTTGCTACAGTCACACCTACTGTTTGTAGAATGTTTATTATCACACTCCAGGCTTATGAGTCTCTTATGCTATGTTCACCTTTCAAGCTCTGAAAATTTATGGCCAATTATATATTTATATTGGTCCATTTCCACTTTATTGCGCTGCTCAGTTTGTTTGATAATTTCAGTCTGTGAAAACAATTGTCTAACTGCTTCTTTGACAAACTACAAATGTTTCCTCAGAATTTTGCCTTCTACTTTTTTGCTATTTCCTTTGCCATTCTCACTCTTTTCTTTGATTGTCATCATTGTCTCCTTCCTTTCCACCCATTCTTCTTTAGTGTATAGCTTTGACTTTCATTATACTTTCTTAAGTCCTTTATTTTGTCCTCTCTGTTTCCCTCCATTTTATTTACTATGAGAGTATGAGACCAATTATCACTCGAGTGATACATTCCTCTAAAGACAATGACTGCATTAGTTTTAGTGCATAGAGCAGATGCTTCATAAGACAGTATGAGCTCAAGTAGTGTCGTTCAGTCAGGAAGAGATGTAACTTTTACAACAAGTAATGACATTTATTTGGCACTTGTTTGCTTCAGGTGCTACTAGCGCTGCTGGACTTGTGTGCTGATACTGACCGCTTGGCTCCCAGGTACGTCGCCACCATGATTTTTAATTTTGTTTTGATGCAAGGAACATTCTCTGATACACAATGAATTCATAATAGCTTGATAGATGTATGAGAAAAATTTTGGAGCAGAATAGTGGGATTGCACCACGGCGCTGGCTTAATCCCACCATCCTGCTTCAAAAATGTTCTCATGCTTTGACATTTGTCATTCATAACTTATATTCTGTTTAGGTGTCCTTTTCCTCATTATGGCTTTGAGGTATACATCACTATTGCACTTGTTTGACTCTCCGATAAGATTTTACTATAAATGGGGAAGCTAAACGGGCAGCCAGGCAGACTAGCATTCATGGTATAAGTGCCATGTTAAACCTTTGGCAAATCCATAGAGGAATTTTTAACCCTTTTTGCCCCACTTACAAATTCTGGGCACTACCAGTATCTTGGGCCAAGCGCAGATTTCTTGGCAATATTTTATTTTCCAATACATAGTTAATATGATGGCAGAGTCTTCATTCATAATATAATTTACATGTTTTCTTTCATAGCATGAAGTATGGGTTGCCTCTCATACCAGAAGCTGACTCATGTCGCACAGCTTCTAATGCACTGACGCTGATTGCTGAGGCCAGACCCCCAGCCTTTATCACAACTATGGCCCGGGAAGTGGCCCGTTTTAATGCACTGCAGCAAAATGCACAGAGTTTGCAGCTGAACATCCACAACACAGTCCTTCACCGTGCCAAAACAGAGATTCTTCGAGTAATGGAGTACCTCATCATTCATAAAAGATGCCACATTATGGATCTTATGGTCGAGGTATGACTGCTGGCTCTATATTTTAACCTTATATTCATGGATATACCGGGTATTAAATATTTATGTGTTAGTTCTTAACCCTTGGACAGCTGGTATGGGAAAAAATTATCGTACCCTTCTATGCGGAAAAAATTTAACAAATAATTTTTCATTATAGAATTATTAATTTGTATGCAAAATGTAAGAATAACATAAAAAGAAGTGAATATTTACATTTTTACTGGGTGGAGGAGCTGTGAAAGGTTGCACAGTGGCTATGTGGTGTGGTGTCTGTCAGCACACAGTGCTGACTTTGCTGACACTAATGTATGCGAGACACGACGCCTGTGTTCTGCTTGTGTGTGTTGTTGATTGTCTATCACTTGGTTCTCCTTACTTACAGGTGTATGTGTGTGTTGAATAACTACATAAATCACATAATTCACACAGTACATTATCACGTACTTATGATAATGTTTCAATTAATGATTGGTTTACCTTCATTAGAACAGTATAAAGTAGTGAAAAACCATATCAACATAATGCACATGGGTTGTGGGCTCTGGACAATGACATAGGGCCTAATATGGCACCATATGAGCAAGAGTATAGAGTGAAACAGAGGTGTAAGTCACCAGTGTGCCACCACACATGAGAGCAGGTTCCCAGTACACGTAGTGCAAGACAAGACAGTAGTTCAAATGATATATGGTTTACTTGGTATACCTCATTACAACCATATAGAGTTGTGAAACCCACATCATCATCATTATTGGTTTACATATCATGTAATTATGACAGAATTTTATATAATGATGACTGCATTCACCTAGTAACATTTTTGATAACCCCATTCACATAATAATGTAATCAAGAAACAATTGCTGGATTTTTCATAAGTCTAGATAAACACCATTACATTCTAATCATCCTATTGATTGGTCTTCTAAAATAATCTTTCCTGCCTCTACTCTTCACAGACACCGTCTTGTCGAATCGGCTGTGATACACAACATGAACCCGAGTCCTGGCTTTGTTGCTGTTGACTCTTCCCTTTCACAGCACATACTCAAATGTTCTAAACAAATGTGACCTAACATAAGCCTACCCATCTTTTTTTCTCTTTCTCTTTATTTTTTCTTTTACTTTTCTTTTGTTCCCATTTACTCGCATTATTACCACCTACATACCCTTTATTATACCTATCTTTCACCTTGCTCTTACCTTCCTTTAAGATTTCCTCCTTCTCACCTCTCTCTCTTGCCTTATTTATGCATGTGCCTCCCTTGTCTCTTCACAATCGACTTGATAATGGTCCAGGATGGACCAAAACGTCGTCGTCTTCTAGTGTGTAGTTTGGTCAACATTATTCAGCCACGTTATTGTGACTCATCATCTGCATTACATTCACGTAGAGTTACTAAATCCTTATGTGCATCATACATGTAAAAACCAAGACAATAATTGTTCAGAGGTGGAGGGAGTGGTGGCATTTATTTACTTATTTATGCCACCACTGGGGAAGCAACCAGTCAGTCAGTGAGACAAAACAGACCACTGCTGGCATAGAGACTGCAGCCTCAAGAAACACTGAAACAACTCCCTTATCTATGTTAACAAATGATCAAAACCTCTCCAAACTAGCACACACTCATTCACCCCACCTTCCCCACTTGTTTCGGGGATGGAGGGAGGTAGATTGCAGTCAGTTGTCTGCACCACCTATGTTGATGTGTGTAGTGTGTGCCCGGTCACATCTCTGCTGCCTAGGCTCCAGTTTTTGCTGTTGCTGCCTCATGGTGTTTTTACCTTTGTGGGCATTACTGTACCTGTACAGTGTTGCACGAGCCTTGACATCATGAGTGCCGAGAGCTGCATATGCACTGGGTTATCTTCCTTGGTTTGTCCCTAGTGCTGCCCTTTCACCTTCAGGTTCTCCTTTCCTGGGGTGTTCAAGAGCCTGCTTCCTTAGAGGTCCTCCTAGCTTCTGAAGGCCCTTGCCCAGGGTGAGTCAGATGTCTTTGTATTTCCCTGCCTTCACTCAGGTCGGGAGTGATATTGGCTGGATTGGGGCTCACTGGGTATTCATGTGCCACACTATAGCATGCCCAAGTAGGCCTTCACAGCCATACAAGCAGCTCCTGTTTCAGCTTGCTATGTCATCTCTATATTTCAGCTTCTGCCAGTATAGATTCAGTGTTCCAGTGCCTAGGTGTCCTGCTTGGTCAGTGTTTCGGGCCCTGGAAATCCCATGCAGAAGGTCCAGTGGGTATCCCCTCCGATCCTGTTTTTGCCTACATGAGCATTCATGCAATACATTCAGGGTTGCTTGTTGTCCATGCTGTGTGGCAGGGTTCAGTCTGTCTGCCTCCATACTGCTTATTGGGTCAGTGATAACTTTGGCCCTGGGTCCTATGGTGGTTTCCTCTCTCAATATGGCTCTTTCTTGAGGGCCTCTTGTTAGGGCTTCTCAGGAAGGGACTGTTTTGGGTTTTGGGTTTTCTAGGTAGCAGCATAAATAAATAGGCATATTTATTTATGTGAAGGAATAAATAAATAAATAAATGCCAACACTCCCTGCACATTTGTGAGAGGGGCCAGGTTCTGGCACTGGTCCCTGATAGGCCTATAGAACTCTGCAACTGATGTGACCTAGTAGTTGGCACACTATCAGTGATAACTTAAGGGAGCCACTGAGCCTTGCCCAGAAATTGCCATTTCATTACTTAAAAGCTTTTTTTTTTATACTCATACAAAAAATTTTATCTTTTTTTTTTTCCAAAAGTTAGAAAAGTAAATTCTGTCAAGAGCTTCAGAACCAATGGTGATTGTGAGGTCTTGAACTAATGTGGAAACATCAGGAAGTCTTTGACATGTGTTTGTATACTGCACTTCTGTCTCTGGTCAAAATACTTCTCCAGCCTCATGACAGTTGGCAGTTGGGTTATGATGGATGTAATATTATACAGTGTTGATAACATGAAATGTGTTTATTTACAGGTGATGGACATAGTATTACACTGTGTCGATTCAGGCCATCTAAAGAGTCGAGGGCTCAACGAGGTGTTCCCTTCCATCTGTGGCTTCCCCCAAGTATCTCACTGTCCACACACCAGACGCATTGCCACTGGGGCAAAAAATGGCAATATTGCGATGTATGAACTACGAGCGTATAAGTGTCAGGTTAGTGATGGTCTTAACGCTAAAATTGCACAACTGTTTAAAAGTACTGTACTATATCAAGGTGTGGCTGACTAATAATAGTTATAGAAATCATATAAGTATCAATTGCATATATAACAATTGCAACAGCGTGAGGAAAATTCTTATTTGTGTTAAATATGAGATGAATGATTATCAGCACTCGCCTTTTCATTACACTAGAAATGATCGTGAAAAAGGTCTGGCCGTGGTCATTCAAGCAGAGTGAAAATAAACCCACATCCATTGCTCACAACTTTATGGCACTTGAAAATATATACAGTAAATGGAATTAAATATACTCACAAAACATATTACAGTAAAATATGTTTTGAACTAGTCGAGACAAAATTTTCACTGACAACTTTAAGATCTTTAACGTGAGGTGATGAGATTAAGATTTTATTTTGCATGTAACCTGTCCTCACACATAAATGCACCTCAGTTTGGATGCTTATTAACAGAAGTGTTCAAATTAACGTGCTGTTGTGGAATTTAAAAGACTTAGATTAATTCTCACGTTATCGTTAATTCAATGTTGATGACGATTCGGCATGGAATTGATATTGCTGCTGTATCCACTGGGATAGATAGATATAAGAAGGGGGATGTGTAAAGAATTATCCCCAACCATTTAGATCATGAGGAATCATACAGCGACCTGCAAGAAGAGAGGTAGTCACTGTACTGACCAGTCCCAGTGGTTGTACATGGTGCTAAATAGTCTTCTAGGCTAGGTACCTTCAGTTGATACTTTCTAATTTGACTGATACCGAGACTGTCCTATTAACCAATGCTGAACCAGTACCTCAGTCCACCTTTTATATTATTATTTTGTTTATAGATGATTGCTGCACACGGTTCATCAGTGACTGCCCTGTCATTCTCTCCTGATGGCAAATACTTAGCCTCATACTCTATGGGAGAAAACAAGCTCTCCTTTTGGCAGGTAAGTTGTGTAGAGAAGATTTAGTTGTTAGAATTGATTTTTGCTCACTTTCCAAGTGCCTGTGAATTCATCATTGGATATTTATCATAAACTGTTTTTTACTGACTCATGTGGCAAAATGGTAAGGCCATTACTGTAGCATGAGAAAGTGCTAAGCCAGTGTGACTATATAGCACTTGGGATGCAAGGACATGGAGTTGTGGTATGAGGACAGAATGAAGGAATAGTGTCCATTGGGGGATCAAACACTGACCCTGCAAGAAATCAATATGACTATATAGCACTTGGAAGGGATATGGGAACAAAAGCTGGGATAAAATGGAGGGAAGAGATACTGGAGAAGCTGAAGTGAGCCTCCTTACAAAGCAGGAGGAATTCACTTTTAACCAATAGAGGAACTACTTTAGGAAGACTTCCTAGTATCATGGAAAATCTGATCCATCATCCAAAATTGATAAAACTTTTAGCATTTGTAGATGGAATTTACAGAATATAAATTATTGCACTCCCAAACGAATTCTACATTTTGTACTATCAATTTTGTAGAGCCCAAGAAAGAAGGTAATAATCAAATCTTACGTCCTAGGCCTAGTATTCTACATATAAGGACTAAATTGTGCCTAAGATTGCATGCATTAAATATTGCTTATTTAGAACTAGAACATTCTAGGCTCCTACAGTTTTATTATACCATACTAATATAACAATAGCACCTAAATGAGGCCACGTTTTTGTACAAGAGTCCGTATTTTGTACTTTCCGTCCACAGTAACTACAACTGCTTGGATGATTACAAAATATCACAAGCAAATTTTGTGGTTACCAGCACTGAAGACCACACTCATATACCCAAAGAAATCACACTAACATGATCTATATCAATAGCATAATTAATTTGAGCAATGAGGTGATTTGATCCATCGATCAAGGAACTCCCAGCCGCGCACCTTACCCGTGTCTGAAAAGTGACATAGAAAATGTAGGCAATAAATGGGCTATGCTCAAGTAACCTTGGTAACCATTTATTTGAGCATACATTGGTCATAAACAAGTTTATTGTGATTATCAGCTATCATTGTTCTCTGCTACACAACTTTCCTAGGTAAACAACGGAAAGATTAACGATATTCTGTAGATAAATAAGAATTTTATATCTTTTGTTGATTTGTCTGAATGTTTATTGCAACTTACATCTCGGTACTTGGTCATAAAAGTATTTATGGGTACATTTGTGTACATTTACTGCACGTGTAAAGAAGAAATGTGTGTGTGTGTATCAACCAGAATGTTTGGTAACACTGTATATTGATTGTTTGTGATGAGTGTATATATATGTATATATATACATCAGTATATGAATACGCTGTACTAAATGGGGTGTAAATAGCTTGAGCTACCTCATCTCTTTGTGTCTATTGATACCTTAATAAACTTTATTTCAATTTCAATCCAAAGTTTGATATTTTGTCTCAATATGTATGTTTACCTATGACGATGTCCTTTCAATTAATAAAGCATCAATTTTGGTACAAAATTCTAACAATAAATTTTACATCCTGTTTATAAAGAATAACTTTATAAAGAATGCACTTCTCATGTCGTTTCAGACATCGTCAGGGATGTTTGGATTGGGTGCATCACAAACTAAATGTACGAAGACTTTCTCCACGGCACTGGTTCCAGATATTGTACGTATGAACCCTCAGCGCCTTCCAAAGCTGGTGTGGATCTCAAACAAAACTGTTGTCCACATGATGGCAGATGGAACAGAGCATAGGTTTAATGCATAGTGAAAGATTAACTCTAAGTTAATAAACGATTTTAAATAACGTTGTTTTAAGTGATGTGATAAATAACTGATGGACGACGCCCCCTCATTGCGTTTCAGAAACTGAAAGAGCGGGAAATGATGTGCTGATGTATTTACAGATGTGGCTAAAGGTACTAAAGCTTATTACGTTTTGTATAAATCTTTAGTGTGATTCTCCTCGTTTATTCATTCCTATTGCATCAAGCACATCCAAGTGATACGTAGAAGTTCATCAAGTCTGTGACATTGTTATGTGGTTGCTCCTTTTCATTCAAAAAATGCATTATACTGCTTTACGTGAGGCTCCTAATAATGTTTGCATTGGATGTAGCAACAGTTGAGAAGTTGCAGGAGCCTGTATAACATGCCTTACATACCTGCCTATTATGTTTATAATGGTTAGTATAGTGTTCTGTCTCTTCTCTGTATGGCCTGGTTTTGTTGGTGAGAAGTGCATTTGTCCGTGCGTTTCTACCCGATATGAGTCATGGAAGTGTGATGGAGGGCAAGTGATGAAAAGATACCTTGAGCAAACTTTCTTCAGTACTTTGTTGAAGAAGAATACAGATGTATAATATATTCCTCACTGTCTCACTGAGCAGGTCTCAAAATGTGCACGTGGTAGGAGAATGTTACATTGGCTGTGTTCAGTAAGTATCTAATACTGTACATTATCCTTACCAGTGTGTCTTGCTGACAGATGAGGCATTCACTTACTTCCTTACTATTTTATTGTCTGCACAGAATGACTTATAAAAGATCACACAGTTTACATTTAGATAACTCTAAATATGGACTGCTGCATACTTTTATGTTTTTTTTTATTTTCCACACCTTATAGGTAGAATAAGAATGATGATAGTTACATACAAGAAAGCTTAATCTAAACTCTACTCCTAAGTCACCGAATCAAACCAAGCAACCATTAGGCAGTTAGGATCGACTTCAACTCATAGGCCGACGAGCGGACCAGCGCTTCGCTTCCTATCTCGGTCATAGGACGTGTTAACAATTCATCGGTTGTGGATTGCAGCCGCTGTCCCTTTATTGTTGCAGTCATGAAGGGCACCGAAGACATGTACAGTATAGCCTCTGTCCATTCTTGTAGATGTCAAAGCCACTGCAGAACGAGTATGTGTGCATGCTAGCATGACCCAATGGTGTGTTGCTCATCAAAGGCTCAACCTAAGGGTTCCGTGTACGTTTTATCTCAGGCCACATTGTCATTTTAACAATGAACAATTAAGTGTATCTGCCTTGAACTAGAGTATTTATAAATATTAATAAAAAATATATAAATCATATTCTGGTATATATATGTATATTGTACCTAGTAGCCAGAATGCAGTTCTTGGCCTACAATGATTTGGCCTAGCCTGATTTGCCTAATAAGCCAAGTTTTCCAGAATTTCAATATTTTTTCTCATTTTTTTTCTTATGAAATGATAAAGCTATTCATTTCATTACGTTTGAACTAATTTTTATTAAATTGGAGTTAAAACTAACGTAGATATATGACCGAAACTAACCAACCCTACCTAACCTAACCTATCTTAGCCTAACCTAAACTAACACAATTAAGTAAATAATTTATGTTCTTAATATAATAATAATAATTCAAATAAACATTTGGAAACAATTTATTGAAAATAAAGAAATCACTCAGCCTATTAGACAAATCGGGCCTTGCATAGTAGGCCGAGAAGTGTGTTCTGGTTACTAGGTACGACATTATATATATATATATATATATATATATATATAGATATATAATATATATATATATTATATATATATATATTATATATTATATAAAAATATTTCCTTTTTTTTAAGTTTAGTGGTTTAGTGTTTTGCCAGAAAGTGTTGGCAAGTCTTATTTGAGGTTCCAGAGGATCCCGGCATTAGAAGAATATATTCAATCGTTGTCCTTATTTTTACCAAATACAGTACTGTAATTGACTGAAGTGAGGCTGAAGGCTGTTTAGTATAATCATTGTATCATTGCTTTCCATTTAGCAGTAATAAAGTATAATGAAATTGCAATGAAATCATTCTTAAAATTGACTTGCTTATAAATGATTTGAAAATATACTTGAATGTTAATACAGAAATATGATATTGAGAGAGTTTTTAATTGGTTAGGGATACTTTCTTAAAATGGCATTAGTAGTGTGAGGTAATGGCATGTGTGTACCAAGCAGTCACACTGCACCAGTGTGAGGAAGTGATGTGTCTGCACCAATCAACCACATTGCTACGATGAGCAACTGATTGATTCTGAATGAATGAATGAGTAATGGTTCATACCAACCAGCCACACTGCAGTAGGAGTAAGGAATCAAAGTTTGGGTTAGTAATGATTTATAAAAATGAGAGAGAGAAAAGACTTTCGAGCACCTCTTCTCGCTCTCTCATAATTATATATGAGTGAACAATTGAAATATGATGCAGAAATTAAGCAAATTCCAGAATAGGCGTTGAGCAATTATGTGCAATGCATCATCCATGGTTGAACAAGCATTGTGCAGGTACCTTTAGGCTTCTCTCTGTGTTGAGGTTAAGGAACTGCACGCTGCCTTATCAATCTTAAGTATTACAATGGGAACCATATCCTGTATGATATTGCATCTTGAGTATACATGCCGGTGTCTGCGAGGACTTTTGATGAGGATGGGCTGTGTGATTTATGTGTGTGAGAAGGCATGTTTGTGTATTGTAAAGTTTTGTGTTTATACACATCTTTAGTTTATTTGTCAAACTTATTATATTAGAAAAAATTGGTTGTAAACACTAAAATGTAAAGTTGGAATATCCAGGGTTGTGAAGTTGTGGTTATATATAGAATAAGTGAATGGTAAAAGTTGTGAGGTACTCTGGGTTCCGAACACCACAGTTGAGGTAATCTCAGGTTCCAAACACCACAGTTGAGGTACTCTCAGGTTCCGAACACCACAGTTGAGGTACTCTCAGGTTCCAAACACCACAGTTGAGGTAATCTCAGGTTCCGAACACCACAGTTGAGGTACTCTCAGGTTCCGAACACCACAACTGAAGTACTCTCAGGTTCCAAACACCACAGCTTGGGTACTCTCTGGTTCCGAACACCATAGCTGAGGTAATCTCAGGTTCTGAACACGACAGCTGAGGTACTCTCAGGTTCCGAACACCATAGCTGAGGTAATCTCAGGTTTTGAACACGACAGCTGAGGTACTCTCAGGTTCTGAACACCATAGCTGAGGTAATATCAGGTTCTGAACACGACAGCTGAGGTACTCTCAGGTTCCGAACACCACAGCTGAGGAATGAGTTGTCTATATGAAAGTAGTCATGAACAAATGTTAATTCTTTGCACTTTTATGCAAAAAAGTAAGTTATTTTGCATGTTTGACAGTGATAGTCATTGTGCCTGGCACAGAAACAAATATATACAGTACTGTAAATTATACAGCAAAGTTGTAGGCAACAATAAGTTGTTAATGGCCATTAAAGGGTATGTAAGGGCAGCTTAATTCCTAAACTGTGGGAGCAGATACTTTCTTGGTTGTTGCTAAACTGCTGATGAATAGCTTGAGCCCTCCAGAATTTACCTTATTTCTCGATGGGACGTAGAGGATTCCATGATTCAGGTGGTGTTTGTTCTATAGATGTAACACGTACAGTCAGCCACTAATTCCTGCACTGTGCCTACACTACAAAACATTTTTTATCATATACTTAATTTATGAACATTATACACATGCATGTACACACACACACACACACACACACACACACACAATGTATATAAAAATTGCCACCAAGAATGGGTGTGAAGAGTTAGATGTTAAATTGGGCGAGTGGGAGCAGTTAGATGGAAGACGAGAGAAGGTTGTTACAGTAGAACGGATATTCCAAGATCAGGTTAAAGGGACGTGGGTCTCTGTCCTGGAAGTCTTTTGGCAAAAGTACCGTAGCATGTAGAGGGTCTTATTTTTGTAATTAGCATGTGGTGAACATGAAACGAACACTATTAAGGATACCTGGAAGCAAACTTTCATTAAGCTTTGTTAGTGATAACTGGGTCTCAGATAATATAAGTTTTGGTGGAAACACTCATAGTTCAACCACTCTTAGTGTAATGCTAATGAGGTGCTTGAGGCTGGAAGTATGTACCAGGTATCAGGCCAGTTAGAGCTTGCTAGAGGCCAAAAGGTATTATACAAACTGTGGACCACCTGGTCAACAGGTACTACACGAGGCGTGGACCAATGGGTATTATATGCGCCACCTGGATACTGCATGCTGGGTGAACCATCTGCCAAAATGGGTTCCACATGCAGTGTAGACCACCTGCCCAATGGGGTACTGCATGCATTTTGAAGCACCTGATTAATGGGTAATGTATGCAAGCAGTGTGGACCACTTGGTAAATGGGTACTTCATACAGTGTGGATTAAATGGCCAATGGAGTGAGCATCTAGTGGTGTATCCTAGTCGTGATGCCTTGGTAAACTGTTGTAAACTGATCAGTAATTGTAAATATATTTTAATGATGGTTAAATAATTGTCAGGTGAATTGTTGGACATTCCATATGATGGTGTCATCTGCTTCCTGTCTCTTACCTAGTTCTGTCTCATCTGTCTGTCTTTGTGTATATGTATTAATCTGTCTACTTGTAACAACATTAGAGATCTTATTCACAAGATTATCACTCGGCTTATGAGTTAGGAAATTCAATTGTTTGGCCTGTATCATAAGGCAATTTAGTGACATGAACTAGAGGCTTATACTGTTGCTTTGACAACCATAGATATAATATTTTTATTTGACTAAGCATGACCGTGATATTGACCAACTGTACTACATCAGTGTAATTAGTCTGAAATTGTTGAAGGTTGACTTGTAAGATAATACTATTGTTTACACTATTAAAGTAATTCTGTTGAATATTGCAGGTGTAGCCTCTTGAACATAGTTGTCATGCGTTGCACAGCACTAAGATGCTGTGGGTAAATATTAAGCTGACGTGCATGCCAGCTTCAGTTGTCTTAAAGGAAACAACATCCCACCCATATAGTTAATAAGTTCTAGAAAAACTGTGGTAGAACATTGGGTGCAAGAACATCGTTGGAAAATATGTATCACACTACTGTATTGTGATTTCATTGTGTATAGTGGGAGAGTATACAGTCTTTAATAAATGATACTTAAGATTTTCTTTTTTACTTAATACAGTGATACAACCAAATGTGTTGCTTTGTTTTGAGCACCAAACATTTTACTTGAAATTCAGTTTCGAGACGATATGCACATTTGTATAAATTTTGCTACGCTGTCATTTTTTATTGGGAAGAATTAGGATTTAGACAAAATGGTATTTTGTTGTCAACACAAAGGGTTTTGTTTGGTGGTACTGTAAAAAACATATATAATATATATAACATATTATAATGTATAAATGTATACAGTTTATTTAGAGTATATTTGAGTACTTCACATATTGCACTATTTTTTATATGCATTCATTAATTCTGCTGCATGACTGGGTTAAATGAAGACAATTATATTCACTGCATAGAGAAATGATGTTTAATACTTGTGTTCTCTACATATGTGATAATATGGGATGTTTTCTAGGTTTTCCGCATAAGCTGCTTGTGCACTATGGGAGTGTTGATGTGTGGCGGCATACAGCCCATCCTCCTGTTGTGATAGTACATGTAGGAAGGATGAGGACCATAGTATATATACCAACATACAACACAATTAGAAAGAAATCAGTACTATTGAATTTGGACGAAATTGGAAAACGATTTTCTACTTATGTTGCAAAGACAAACTAACCTAACCTTCCTAGGCCTAATTTAGTACATATGTGTACTATAATAAGCCTAGTAATATTTCAGTTTGTTTTTAGCTTAATTTTTTCAGGCAATAAAGTGAATAGTATTAAATTCTACTATTTAAGAGCTTAATATATCGATGTATTATGGTGCAGGTAGTTACAAAAAGTCCTATCTAAACGGAAGGATGGGTGGCAGTATAGTATCAGAATGTTAGCACCGTGGGTCTAGCAGGCATTTGAACGTTTATCTTAATAATCATTTTTTCTACCGAGCCAGATTGGATTTAGAGTGGATGCATTTGGAATTGAAGCTTTTTGCAGGTGGATGACCACTAAAGCTGGACGGGTGTGCACAGACAGTGAGAACTTTGCAATGGACGTCTCACTTCGACGAGAAGTCAAAAAATAATTAAATTGGGTTGATGCTTTATTAAAAAAAAAGTGTTTCCCAATAATGCTCAACAGTTTTTATTGCATTATGGACCAAATATACCCATAATACTCTCATATTATGGACCAAGTATAACCCTCATTCTTCCTCACGCAAAACTCAGACTTCATTTGAACACCGACCTCTTGGCACAAGTACAGTTACCTTTGTATTGAACCTTTTCGTATTGTTCATGTCGCTCGGTGTAGCACGTGTATACAATATGTAACTTGATGATATTGAAGTTACATTTGCTCAATACTGAAAGTTGAACCTACAAGGCATCAAAAGGAAACAGGTAGAAAATAGTATTAAAGGAGATAGGGATCATTATGAGTTTCATTATGCTCTGATATTGTTACTGCAGCAAGGCAGTTGCTGCAAGGTATCCTTAACTCTCATGAGTTTGTGCAAACCTCACATCATTTTGACCAAAACTCTTATCCCTTTTCAGTTTCTTCATTTTCAGAAATGTTATCAGACACGCAGACATACACGCATGCGCACACACACACACACACATACATCCACATGCACCAACCAGGTGATGTAAATATGTTGCTCACTGTTTCCACAAATATTTGTCATTTATTACTCCTCAAATTCATCTTATCTGCTTAACAAAAGTGTCTGGGTGGTCCATGTCATTTTGTACTCCTTTGTCACCTTATTAACTCGTACTTTATTGCCCCTCAAAATACTACTGTATTTCCGTCCTAAATACTGTTCTCGTTCTCAATATTCTTACTTTCTAAACAATGTTTTCATAAATTGATCTCAATTTGCACTCATCTAGTCTGTTCTATCTTAATAAGCCCCTATTAATTTGTCTTGAATAAATAAATGCATAATCAGTAACCCTCACCACAACAAGATAATTGCTTATTTACCATAAATTTACTTGTTTTATAATTATTTAATCTGTAAAAGTAATAGGAAGTGGAAAACAGTCAATTTATTATTGGAAGATGTCTTAAAAGAATGTCAGATGCACTTGTTAGTCTGCTAATTCGATTGTGCTTAATTTCCATGAAGGTATCTGTACATTTAATAACAAGTTAGTTTACTTATTGCATAGTACATTGAACTTCATTCTGGCAGACTATTGCAGAAGATTATATTACTCATTTCATGCCAATATAAATATAGCATTACATTCCAAGTACTGTATCTAAAATGTGAGATAAGAACTTTAAATACAAATATAAACAGGAATGTATTTATGTATCAATATAAGAATTTAAGTATTTTTATTATTATTATTATTATATTCAGCGACACAGATGGTGTTTACGGTCTTCCACCGCTTGGCACCTTCTTTTGGTAATTACATACTTTACTTTTATATAAGCTTGGATGTGGTAGCTGATCATTTCTCCATTTTGGAGTGTGAAAATTGAATGATGCCACAGGAAATTGATTTCCTGATTTTAAAAGTAATACTCTCGTGATGTACTTAGTGGCATGTAACATAACACATGAGCTCTGAGACATTGTGGTGGAGGTGTGTGAGGTTGTGTTATATGTTGCCCATTTCCTCCATCTTGTGACATGTTAAACATTAGCATATGAGCTGTTCTGGGTTGTGCACAACAGTATGATGGAATACTTCCCTGGTGCTTTTTTCATACATTATTATTTTTGTTGGTATCCACTGTACAATGTCATGATGTAATGCATAATTTACTGCCAATATAATTAGGAAACATCTAGTCGAGCTAGAGTGTTATCCGATAAGGTATTAAATTCTTGACTAAATCATCCAGGGCTTTAGGTTTACCACCTGATCATCTGGGAGGTTACTACCCGATACATGATACAAACTTGAAAGAAAAAAAAATTGTGACTAATTGATGTAAATGAAATGTAGAAATACGGGAGCTCTTCATTTTGATATACATACACAATAGAGTATAGATATGTATTAATAGGCATCAATACTCTAGGATGCAATCACTTGTGTTAGCTAACCATGTTTACTTGTTGGTACAACTTTCATGTAATATAATTCTGTACAAATGGATGTAAAATATTTATGTACCGTAGTGATTAATATTGGAAATGTTATGTACGAGTCTTTCATGGAGGATACATTGAATATATTGGTGTAGTGCTGTGTCCAGTCATGGCTTGTCCCTGTGTGTGTGTTTTATTGGAAGGCAAGTGAGCGTAAGTGAGGCTTTTTGCTGCTGTGGGCCACTGTGGAGGGTGAGCCACCAGTCTGTACATAATACGAAGGATGTCCAATAAAGAGAATTAAGGGCTGTGCAATTTAGTATCCTACTTTTCAGATTATTTTCTTGGTGAAAATACAGAGCTGGATAACCTGTGAGCAGATTGATTTTGTTCACAATTTGTTATAAATGTAATGCATGCTTAAGCATGTTAATTTTTGTAGTCAATGATAAATTTCCAGCTCAGACATGGAAATTATTTATTTAATCGATTTATATAAAAAAAATAAGTAGTTAGAAAATACAAGACAGAAATTAGTGATGTTAATTACATAGTGAGGGGTAACCAGGGGATGCCAAAGAAAATGTGCCAGAAAACAATAAAATAAAGGAAAACTAAATTATCATAATTTTTGTAAATTGTTAGTAAATGCAAGGATGATGCTTGCTTCTTTTGAAGATCCTCATAGATACTAGTTTCTTGTGGCAGGGGAAGGAAGCATAATTCACATTCTGTGCTAATTAGGAAGCCAGGAGTTCAGTGATGTAAGAAGTGGAGCTTTCATCTTGCTGAGATTGTTGTTTTAGATGTATTTCTGTTGGTAATGGCCAATTTCACTCAGATCTCGGTCACACATAATCATAAGTAACCCACTGCGCCCTCAAGCCCCCATCCAGGCTGCCATGGCACTTACATCTTTATAATTTCAAGATGAAATTTTCAATTTCCTTCTTTATTATGCGCCCCATACCCATCCCATGGGCAGTGGTGGAAAGTGTTGCAGGTTTCTGCTTTCTTCAACGATGTCAAATTAACTAGAAACGGGGACCTGGATTTACAGAGTACTTACATGTTCACCTAGGAGCTCTATTCCTCTTTATCTCAATGATGGCAGCTTAGTTGGTATTTACCAAGGTTACTAAGCAGTTTGAGTGAAGTGCTACAAGGTTATCCTCAACCTAAGGTTATCGTTGTTAGTGATGACCTTGTAGTGCTTTGAAGTTTGTATAGTGAATACAGACTTGCAATGACCAAGTTAAGGCATACAAGTTCAGTACTGTGTACCACTTTAACTTGTCTAATATACTGTATATTGTATGAATAAAATATTAATAATATTAAATTCAAGTTCAAAATTCAAATGTTTATTCAGGTAGTACATACATACAAGGGGTGATACAAATATTGATGGATTTATAGATGGAGCTAGTACATACAATGCCTAAAACCACTATTACGCAAAGTGTTTCAGGCAGAAAAAACACTAAAGACTAAAACTTAATACTACTTGAGATTAAAGTATAAAATGTGTTGAGAAAATATAAAAATAAAAAAAGGGGAACATGGCAGAAAAACAGCAAAGATACAATTTGGTCGACAAACAGCGTTGTTTACAAAAAATAGATATAGGTTGACATTATAGGGATAAGGTAGGTTACAGGGAGTTAATTAGGTAGTGCTTAGTTTTTATCTTAAACTGGTTGAGAGAGGTACAGTCTTTAACATGATTGCGAAGGTCATTCCACATTCTGGGTCCCTTGATTTGTAGAGCATTTCTAGTTTGATTAAGTCGTACTCTTGAAATATCAAATAGGTATTTGTTTCTGGTGTGGTGCTCATGGGTTCTGTTACAACCTTCAATGAAGCTTTTAAGGTCAGGACTGGCATTACAGTTCAGCGTTTTATATATTTACAGTATATATAATACACATGAGAGGATGTACAGTGACTTAATATCTGACATACTCAAGAGATTTGTGTAGGGGTACCGAGTGCTGTCTGGGGCCAGAGTTGGATATTGTCCTAATAGCAGCTTTGTGTTGAGTAATTAGAGGACGTAAATGATTTTGGGTAGTAGAACCCCAAGCACAAATACCATAGTTGAGATAAGGATAGATGAGGGAGTAATAGAGTGTCACCAGGGCAGGGCGAGGTACATAATATCTGATCTTAGAAAGAATGCCAACAGTTTTTGAAACTTTTTTTGATATATTTAGAATGTGTCCCTGCAAATAAAGCTTGTGGTCAATGAGAACGCCAAGGAATTTGCCATCTACTTCAATAAATGTCTTCTCTCTTTCGTTTCTTTGTCATGTTTCTAATCACACCGGGACAATGTGAGACACTTAACAGTGTACCATGTTATGAACCTCAGTCCAGTCATAACGTCCATTATGACCTGTTATGAGTTTATTCCTTCCTTCATGGACACTGGACTGACACAAGAGGTGTCGTGGTTGGCAAGGTAAACGGGAGTTTATATCACAGAAGAGACCGGGTTTGAGGCTTTGTGTTGCGGGACTAAATCTGAATTTGGAAAATAGCAACGGAAGATGGAGGGCTCATTAAGGAAGGTGGATGACATTACCGTTAGCTAATAGTGTGAAGCAGGGCCGTGACGTGGGTGGAGAGGCGAGTCGTTAATTGGCTGAATCATTTGAGTGTGGGACGCTAGTGTGGGGAATACGTTTCGTTGCTCGTCACCTTTTGTGCTGGAAATTCGAATTGCGATATCCATGAAGAGGCTCATGAGTTGTGGTAGGAGGAAGAGGATGAAAGAGCGGCAGCTGAGTGCATCTGCC
>WNGS01111181.1:52332802-52349664 GCA_020271785.1 Procambarus virginalis
TGTGCATGTTGACAGATTTAGGGAGAACATTTGTAATGGCTATCTGTTCAATAATTTAATATAATTTAAAGTTTCTGGGGGGAGCCCGTCGGCTCCCCGGAGCTATCCCAGGCTGATATGCTAATGTCAGACTTTGGCATCAGTCATGTGTATGGAGTTCTTAGGCCTACCGGGGACCACGGCCAGAACCGGGCCCCCTCAGAGAGGCAAGGGGAGCAATGGCCTATAGAAGCCCCCGTGTGATTGGAAGCATTCTATGTCTGCCATCGACCGGGACAGGCACCCAGAAAGGTAAGCGCCCCAAACAAACCCCTATTCTGGTTAAAATTGCTACCAAAAGCCAAACTAGTGGATAGAACTCCCCAACAGAAAAACAAGCAAACTAGTGTGACGTCACACGTCACCGCGCCGCTGTCTGCGCAGCTCCCCCCTCCCGGGAGGGGGAAGGGGGAGCCCCAGACCTCCCACGCCGGCTATCCACCATCAGTTCTTCGGCTGATGCTATAGGCACCGGTTATGTGCTCCGGCTCCAGTGGTTGTTTCAGCACTGTACCTAGAGTGTGGTGTCTGTTTTTCTAGGTGGTGCGTGAGCCGGGAGTGATTCTCCAGTACTCGGGCTGCATGCGCCTAGGGTTCCCTTCCCTAGGTGCCCTGTAAGTACTGCCCTTGGGACTTGGGGCCACCTTCCACAAGTTCCTTGGGGTCTGCCCCTGCTAGGCCGTTTACTGCTTGGTTTCGGCCGCTCTTTGTGTGCTCGGGTGTTCTGTCTCCCTTGTTCGCCTTAGAGTAAGGGGCAGTTTTGCACTGGTGGGGCGCAGGGTACTGTGCAGCTTGTCTTTCCCAATCATAGCGGCCGGCTCTGTTCCGCTTGGGTACGCTGTCCTCTTGCGGGGTTTTCTTTTTCTTTTGTTTATCTACCTGGTGGGGGGGTCTGCCTTCGTTCTTGCCCTGGTGTCCCTGTGTTCTGAGTTTTCTGGTGGTACCCCCTGCTAGGTCCCCGTGAGTGTACACGTCCCGGGGGTCAGCTCTTAGAAAGTTGTTTGGTAGTTTTGGTGCCGGTTAGCAGTACCCTGCCTGGGATTACCTGAGCGCGAGTCCTCTTATAGTAAACGCTCGGGACCTGGGAAACCCCTGGGGGCGCGTGGGTCCGATGGATGTGACCCAGAGCCCCCCCCTCGCTTCCAGCGAGTTTGAGGGTTGCTCACCCTTGTCTCTGGTGACTCTCTGTTTTGCCTCCGTCTGCTGCCTGTGGGGTCGGTGACACCTTCGACCCGGAGTCCTGCGAGTTTGTTGCTCGTTGTGGCTCGCTTACCCAGTTGTGCCAGCTGGTGCGGGCAGCAGGGGCGTTGCACTTGAGCCTTGGTGGTGGCAACGCTCTCGTGGTAACTCCCCGGAGCCCGGGGCTGCCCCGTTTTGGTTCTTGTTTTCCCCTGGATTCCCCTTCCTGCCTGCATCGGTTTCTTACCGTCTGTAGGTTCAGGGGGGGGTTTGTGGTGTTGAGACTCGGGCAGTCTCGGGGAAATCCCCTTCGGGGTAGTGACGGGGGCATTTGAGCCTGTTCCTCCAGCCGTGTTGTAAGAGTCTGCCAGTGGGCTCCCTTCTTGTGTTTTCACGGCTGTTTTTTTTTTCCGGTTTCTGGTACGGCGGGGCTTTGGGGGGACGGCTCGGCCCCGGGGCCTGTCGTGTGGGCTGGGGGGGGCTGACTTGGGAGGCCTTGGCCCGTGGACCCCGTGGGGGTTTTTTATCCCCTCTAGGCGGGGCTTGTGGTTACGCGGAGTAGGGTTTTCCTCCCCACTCGCCGTACGTGCTGTTGGGTGTCAGCCCCTCCCCGGGCTCGGTTCCTTGGCCTTTGAGTCGGTTGGTTCCGTCCTGTGGGTGGATGTTTCCCCCCACCCCCTTTTGGGACGGTGTTTTCGTCATGTTTCCCCGTTTTGGGGGTTCTACGTGACTACTGGTCTCGGGTGCACCTGCGCCTTTGTGTGCCTTCGGGACTGGTTTTGGCTTCCGTGTTCTCGAGGGTTCGGGAAGGTTTTCGCTACTTCCGCGTTATTGGAACGTCTGTCGGCTCTCGTCCTTGTCGCCGAGTTGGGCTACTTGTAGCCCTGTTGGGCTACTTGTAGCCTTGTTGGGCTGCTTGTGCCCGGCTGCGTGCTTTATTTTGCGGCCTCTGTCTTCGTTCTGTGGCCGGTCTAGCCTGGCCAGGGCCAGGCTTGGGGTGTACGTGAGCTCCCAGTTCCCCATCCTGCCGATTTAGCGGGGTTTCTCCGCCGTCGGTCGCCTGGTATGCAGGTTCCTGGGCCTGCTGGGTTCTGTCGGGTCTCCGTGGGCCCTGTCTGGGGTCTGTCTGCTCCATTCTCTGCCTTTGCAGAAGCGAGTTGCTCTTTACCTGTGGCATGTTGCGGTGGGCCTGTTGCTACTACTGCGCGTGTGCTTTAGTACCGTGTTTTGCGGTGGCGTGTCCTTATTCCTGGGGTTTTTATGCTTCTGCTCTTTCGTACTGTCTCACCCCTGTCGTTTTTCCTGGCATCTCCTTTTGTCTGTTTTGCCTGCACTTGCTGCTATGTTGGGGGGCGTGGTCGGTTTCCACCATCCTTGCTTGTGCGTTCCCTTGTTTCCTCCTCTGCCGCAGGGGTGTTCTACGTGTGTTTCCTTGGCTTCTTGGGCTTTTTTCGGCCTGGTCCTGTGGTGTGCTTCTTTGTCTCGGTCTGTTGCAGTTGCTCGTACCTCTTGGTTCGGGTAGTTCTGGCGGCAACCCGTCCGCCTTCTTTGGTTTCCTTGCTTGCCCTGCCAATTGGGTTTTTCGGGTCTGGCGATGTCCCGCGTCGGACCCGTCATTTCTGAACTCCTGGCAGGTTTGCTTGCTTGGAGTTCTTCTGTTCGGCAGTTAGTTTCATTCATTTATTATGCACCCCATACCCATCTTGTGGGCGGTGGTGGGTAGTGGAAAGGGTTAGAGGCACATAATGGGCTCAGGGACTGAACCCCACAATTCATTTAGCTCAGCAAGTTACAATCTTGATGAGCTAGTTACAAATTCATATAAGTCGTCACATCAACAATGGGTTCGAGATTCGACCTCAAGTACAGGTTCTCAAATTAAGCAACTGACATGTGAAGTGCTAGTGTCAAAATTTATATGTTTGTCCTGCACACCGCCCCCCATCCAGTGGGCAGCGGTGGATAGGTTACAATCACTCAGTTGCTACCTACTGTTAGCAAACTGGGATGATTTGGCTACAATTTCTGGTGGCAGATCCTTTTGAATGAAATCTTTGCACATCGCTGGAACATTGGTTATAGAATTGTCTCTAACTTCACGTATCTTTTCGCACTCCATCACATAGTGACGGAGGTGTGCGAATAATTTTGTTGACCCAGTTTACATTTGGTCAGGTCTCCATCGACAGGTGATGAGAATTCCCGGAATACTTTGGGATGCTGGTCGGCAGACGTTCCATCTTCTTGTGCCACCTGAGTTCGGTGGTCGCGCCCGAGATCTTCTTGCGGCTCCGCCTTTTCCTGGGCTTGGAGGGGCCTTGTCGGGGCTGCTTCAGTCTGCCTCGTGGTTTCGCCTCCAGCTGGTGGTCGGTGTCCCACCTGCGTGTTTCTCTTGGCGGCAGTATGGGTGTTTTGGCGGTCCTTCCTTTTCCTGTCCCTTCTTAGGTGGTTCCTCTTGTTAGCGTCGGCTTGGTTTTTGGTGGGGGTTGGGGGCCGTCGTCGTGCCACATACTGTCGCCTCTCTTTTGTGCGGCGCTGGCGGGGCCGCTTTGGCTTGCTTTCGGTCTTGGTGTTGTTTCTACACCGTTAGTACGCTGTCTTGTGCGTCGTTTCCCCTCCGGCCTGTTCGTGCGCCGCTTGCACCATCCTGGTCTCCGCTGTTGTGTGCCATGGCGTCTGTGTCCGGAGTGCGTTTTGCGTTGATCCGGTTCTGTTCTTCCCGGTTCGCCTGTGATGGTGTCCGGGTTGTCAGCCATGTTCTTGCGGCTCGGCTGCCTGTGTTCTTCACTCCTGCCCGTGATGTTCGTGGCTTTGCTGCTCTCGCTGCCGTCTGGATGATGTGTTCGAGCAGTCTTTCGGGCATGGTTCTTTGGTGTTCGTTCGGGGGCCTTGCTGCTCGTTGTTCTTGTGTTGTTCCCAGGACTTTCCGGGGCTGTGGCGCCTTGGGTTGGCGTTGCTGCCGGTTGTCTCGCTTCCAGGGGGAGGGGTGCGTGGTGTCCGCCTCCCGGTTCCGTCCCTTTTGATCTTCCTCTGTGGGTAGTTAGCTCCGGGGAGCCGACGGGGCTCCCCCCAGAAAACCAGCGTTGAATGTAATGAAACGCCATTTTCTGGGTGAGTCCCGGAGGCTCCCCGGCAACCCTCCCTCCCTCCGGTCGGCGTTTTTTTTCGCGTGTCTTGACATCCAGCCTCAGAACTGATGGGTGGATAGCCGGCGTGGGAGGTCTGGGGCTCCCCCTTCCCCCTCCCGGGGAGGGGGGAGCTGCGTAGACAGCGGCGCGGTGACGTGTGACGTCATACTAGTTTGCTTGTTTTTCTGTTGGGGAGTTCTATCCACTAGTTTGGCTTTTGGTAGCAATTTTAACCAGAATAGGGGTTTGTTTTGGGGCGCTTACCTTTCTGGGTGCCTGTCCCGGTCGATGGCAGACATAGAATGCTTCCAATCACACGGGGGCTTCTATAGGCCATTGCTCCCCTTGCCTCTCTGAGGGGGCCCGGTTCTGGCCGTGGTCCCCGGTAGGCCTAAGAACTCCATACACATGACTGATGCCAAAGTCTGACATTAGCATATCAGCCTGGGATAGCTCCGGGGAGCCTCCGGGACTCACCCAGAAAATGGCGTTTCATTACATTCAACGCTGGTTTTTTGGACTTGCATAATACTGAGCTGTACCCACTTTTCTAATAGATTCCTGATACTTATGTTGATTAATTTATTGTTTCTTTGATTATCATTAACCTGTTTTCGCTTTGAAAGAGTATAGTCATCAGCCTGATGAAGAATAGCAAGAAAAAATTAGAAGTATAAAAAAAAATCAAAATGTGTGTGAAACTTTTTGATATTGCTGTCAGTTTCATTCCTGTTTGGAAATGTAATATTCTTCCTACTTGGGGAATGTAATATGCTTCCTACTTGGGGAATGTAATATGCTTCCTACTTGGGGAATGTAATATGCTTCCTACTTGGGGAATGTAATATGCTTCCTACTTGGGGAATGTAATATGCTTCCTACTTGGGGAATGTAATATGCTTCCTACTTGGGGAATGTAATATGCTTGCTGCCTATTTACTTCAGCTATAATTGGGGTTTTGAGATGTTATTCATTTATTGTTATTCATATATTGTCATAGACAATATATGTGGATTAGTTAGTATATCAGGTGTTTTAGCATGAATGCAAATGCCTATATTAATTCTTCATAATATTTGAACCCCATATATTGGCTACTGTTGTTTCTGTTGTGTGTCACTGGGAATGTGGGGTTCAGCAGTGGGAGGGATCGCAGCCTCCTCTGGTGACATAGAAAAATGCCAAGATCATAGCACTGTAGTCATCATGAAGATGATACTTTGCCTGTAAGAATTTCATCAAATCTAACCATTGTTGATAAAGCTGTTACATAAAAAAATATTATCTTTATTTAAGTCTACTTCTAACTTTGTGCTTTTTTACTTCAGTGTCATTCTTCTGGCTAATGCATAGCAGAGAGACTAAGAGTATTATATTGTATAATGATAAGACATGCGGGTTAGGGCCACAGGGGTCCTGTGGTCCAGGGGCCAGATTCACGAAAGCAGTTACGCAAACACATACGAACCTGTACATCTTTTCTCACTCTTTGGCGGCTTTGTTTACAATTATTAAACAGTTAATGAGCTCAGAAGCACCAGGAGGCTGTTTATAACAATAACAACAGTTGATTGGCAAGTTTTCACGCTTGTAAACTGTTTAATAAATGTAACCAAAGCCGTCAAAGATTGAGGAAAGATGTACACATTCGTAAGTACTTACGTAAGTGCTTTCATGAATCTGGCCCTAGGGCCACAGGGGTCCTGTGGTCTAGGGCCACAGGATCCATTGCATACAATGAAAAATCTGTGTTAATAATGATGTGAAGCATATTTTTATACACAGCTCTAATGTTTATCTACAAGATTTTAGTGTTTAATGTCTTGAGACATAATCTCGAGAGACCGAATTTATTATTTTATAAATTTATTGATTATTTATCACATTATTTATTTGTTGTAGGTGAGGGAAGCAGCACAGGCTCTCTTGAAGACAGAGCTTTCTCGTATGGGTCCTGATGGTCGGCAGAAGCTGGTAGAAGTATGGTCACCACACTTACCAACACATACTGAACCTCTTCCCACTGGACCAACAAATTATAATAATCAAGATGCTCAAAACTCTCCTCGACCTGAGCATCCCGCCACTAAGGTATAATTCTCAACTAGGATCTAAGATGTGCCTGTCCATATACTAACACTACTCCAGACAGGTGTGAAAAGTACAGTTAAAGAACTGCTTGGTTTTATGGATCATGAAAGGTTGTAAGTGTTATCCAAATCACTGTTTATCATAGGTTGTGTTGCTTTTAAACCTGTTGTGGTCTTGTGAGTTATGTGGCCATCTTGGGTGATCTTGGATGTGTGAATTCAATTCCATTTCTCTGCTCCTAAGATTTTCCTCACATGTATCACAGTGTCGTGATTTTGTTGTGCACTGTTTGTGTAATCCTCCCTACATCTTTGGTATATCTTAAATCCCAGCTTGAATTTCACAATATTATACTTTTTAACATTTTGAATAGTTGCTTCACATTATTGTGATTTCTCAAATTCAAATATGAGTTTGAGAAATGTGAGTGGAACGTGTGAGCTTGGCTGCCACTGTTCACGAGAGGCAGGAGATATTACTTAATGATGATTTATGAATATTAGTCAGGATCAATAGTCTTTCATGATCCCTGATGCTAATTAGGTCTCCAGGTATAATCCTCTTGCCTGGTTACAATGGAGTGACTGCATGAATGTGGAGTGTATGGTAATTGTTGTTGATTTAGAGCAGTGATAACACAGGGGTTGGATATGTCCTGACTACCTAGGTCTGAAAGATCTCAAAAGGGGTTGAATATGGAAATATGCTTCACATACATTGCAGAGCTCTTTTATGCATATTGTAATAACCAGGTTGAGGAAATCATAGTATACTGATACATTATGTAGCATCAAAGCATAAGATATTGGGTTTTATGTTACAGAGCACTTCAGGGACACCTGCCGTGAATGCCACAACAAACGGAACAAGTGTGAACAGCAACAGTGGAGTTTCCACCAGCGAGCGGCCAATGGAGCCACATCCTCAACTTGATGAGGACCATTATGATGAGGAGATGGATGGTAAGCTCAAAATGCAGTACTGTTACTTGGAATTTGCTTTTAATTGTATTCATGCCCTTGAAAATGAGCTTGTTAATCCTTAACTCATTTTATGCTTTGGGAATCTTTAATTATCCAATTCATACTCTACAAATTACAGTAGCTAAACTGACTATGCAAGGAATGTGCAAAATATGGCCTGTTGCACCAAAACAATCACGTTTTGCACTCTTGTTATACTAAAGGCTCTATAACAGACACTGCAATAACCTCATTATCAACTTAAACTAATTTGTCCTTGGCCTAAATAAGGAATCATGGACATAGTATGTGCAGTCTTTGGCATCATTTTGTTCATGTGTGTGTGTACTGTAAAGTAGTACATTTTTTGGCATTTTTGTGCTTAAATTTTTGTACAGAGATTGTAGTCTCTGCTTCATCACCTATTTACCATTAAGTGATTTCACATCAAAGAATTTGTTCTTATATAGAGTATATATATACTGTATCTGGGGTTATTTAGGTATTTAGTTTCCAATTGTTTCCTCAACCTGGTTCTGTTCTTTAAAACACTTCTCTTTGTTCACCTTATCAGTACTTTGTGTGTTTAAAGACTACATATTTGTAGTCAATATGTAGATACATATTAGCATTGGTACGTTTTCATCATAGTAGGAGAGANGTTCATTTCCAAAAGAATGTCACTTATTACATTAGTAACTTGCGGTACATCAGGTATGGCTGGCTTGTCGTATGTTCTTTGTGGATTATAAATATCTTCACGTTTTAGTCTCGTATACATCTCATCCTCAACATTATTCAGTACTGTATTGTCTGGTACAAGGTGTTAGTAATTTAGTTTGAAAATTTTACCGTATGCAATTTGGTTTTAAAATGTACTTTTCTTAATATTTAATTATTGTACTGCCTTAACTGCTTAGCCTGCTTTATAATGAAGTAATGCATTTAGCAACTATGTTTTGTAGTACAGTAATGTGATGTTTCCGGATGTTTACATTTATCATTTTATGAACGCTAGTGCTGCAATGCTGTTAGTTTAACACACGTGTTTTTGTTCATAGATGGGAGTGGCAGTGGCCGTGTGCAGATCCCAAGACACCTAGACGTTACGGCACAGACCTTGCAGATTGGCCAGATGTTAATGTCATTGTTACACTCCTGGGGTCTTGACCCATCATTAGATCACACTTGTGAAAACATTCTTGGTCTTCTCAAACCCAGAGTTCCAGTTTCTTATGGCCTTATATCCAAGTCTGGTAAGTTACCCAGATTGTGATTTTTATTTTTATTAACCTTCACATTCATGTGTAGCATAAACAATTTGCTACAGTTCAAGGTCTAGACTCCTTATGCTATGCTTAGAGGTCTAGATTTTTTATGACAACCTCTCAAAAGAACAGTAAACACAATATTGCGGTCAACACTATATATTTGATAAAATGTACAGTTTAGCGTATGGCGTTGAGACACTGCAGATTATACATTCAAACTGGAGGCAGAGTCTGGTTGGTGAGATGGTGTCATGACACTGCGGTCCATATGGACAACTTGGAGACAGAGCCCATCGGTGAGACAGCTGGTCGAGGCTGGTCAGAGGAGTTGTTACTCCTGGCTGGTCTGTATTGATACTCATTCTGCTAGGCAGTTCTCCACCTTATATACAGTACATAATTTGGCCGATGTTGGTGCGGACATAGGGGCCTGTCAGCCCTGTAGCTTGTGTACCTGCTTCACATGTTTTGAGAAATGTTACAGCTCTATTTTGTTCAGATTTATCTGCACTTTTCTCTGTTGTTGGAGACTTCTCTGTCTCCTATCTTCCTCTAGGCTAATTTTTTGTCAGTCAGGCTCACTCTGCCCAGACCTTGTGGGTCTTCACATTTTCCAAAGTCACTTTAATGGCATGTTTGTTGGAAACAGCAAGTTTCCAACAAAAACCTTACCACAATATGTGGAAAGTCATATTAAAGTCAATGTTGCAAGAATATTACACTTCTGGAAAATTAGTTTTTGAGATATATATAAAATTTGAGTGTGGAACATATGTTTCTGTTATTGTTTCACTATGGTTGCCGTTATTATATTTGCAGGGTATATGTCACTGTTTATGCCTACCTGGCATCCAGTACGAGAAGCAGATATGCCCCCAATTACTTTACCTCCCGACCTGGCTGCTGAACTTCCCCCAGAGATGGTGCAGTTGGAGCACAGAACGCAGGTAGTGCTTTTTCACGCTCGTCTGTTTTACATACTGTATTGCCCGCTGGAGGATAAGGGTTGCAAGTGTTGCCATTAACCACGTAATGAAACAGAAATGTATTCTAAACAAGTATTTTATCTCTTAAATTCACTAGAGAAAAACTTGTCTGTGTGCACAGTTGATCCGATTTATAGTGTGTTAGGGTAATAAGTTGAGTAAACTAGTAGTAAGACCAATCACTTTGGACAAATTTATTCCTATTCTCTTTAAACATATTTGTAATAGTGGTAAAGATGGCAATATTAAATATCTAAGACTTTAGTAAGGCTTTAGATTCTGTTTAACTTTAAAGATTAATAAAGCAGAGATATGCTTGGTGTTGGAAGGGAAGGGAACTATCAGGAGAAAGGGCTAAGCCATCACAACTATATAGCACTTGGAAGGGATCAGGATAGAATTTGGGATGGGACAGGAGGAAGGAATGGTGGCCAACCACCTAGATGGTCAGGAATTGAACGGTAACCTGCATGAACCGAGACCGTCGCTCTACCGTCCACCCCAAGCATTGGAGAGGGCCTCATAAATTGAATCAAGGCATGTTTAGCTTATAGGAAAGAGATGGATCAACATAGTCAAATCTGAGTAGGGAACAATTGCAAGAAGAGTACCCCCTGGGACCTCTCTTGTTCACATAATGATTGGCATGGGCCATTTGGCCTTCTGCAAGTTCCTTTATTAGTGTTCGTAAGTAATGTAATTGTTAGTGCATTTTTTTTATTTGCTTCAGGAATGCCTTGCTATGCTTTCTCAAACAGTTCTATGTTTTCTAGGGGGAGCCCCTACTGCTCCCCAGAGCTATCCAGGCTGATAGTGATAGTCCTAACTTTTGGCATCAGTTGATGTGGGTGGAGTTCTAGGCCTACCACAGACCACGGCCAGAAACTGGCCCCCTCAGAGAGGCACGAGGAGCAATGGTCTATAGAAATGCACATGTGATTTTGGAGCATTCTATATCTGCCATTGACCAGACCCTCGTGCCGGCGATCCACGCCTTCAGTTCCTCGGCTGATGGGAAAAGGCATTGGTTTCTGAGGGTTGGGTCGGGGAGCTTCATGCTGTCCTCCGGCGCAGGGGTTTCTGCTCTTTTGGTCGTGGAGATAGGTTTGTTCGTCTGATGCCGTATCCTTCTTTTCTGGCGAAGAATGAGACTACTGCTTTCCAGAGGGGGTCCGGAAACCAAACCCTTATATAGTACCCGATATTACTTATCGGGTCCTTGGATTGTTGATGCTTTGTTGGTCAGGCCGGGGGTGCATCATGTTCTGTGTCCGGTTGCAGCCCTCTGCCATTATTTGCGCACCATGGCTTCTGTGTCCGGGGACGCGCTTTGGGTTGATCCAGTTTCCCTTCTTCCCTGTTCGCGGGTACGGGTCTCTCAGGTCATCCGCAGGGTTATTAAGTCTAGCCAGCCTGCGGTCTATCCCCGTGCCCATGACATTTGTAAGTTCGCTGCTCTTGCTGCTGTTTTGGGAACATGTCTTGGGCTGACATTCGGGCACGGGGTTTTTGGCAGTCGAACAGGGTCCTCGCTGCACGCTACCTCGTGAACGTTCCTGGGCCTAGTCAGGCCTGTGTCACTTTGGGTCGGCGGATGCAGCCTGTCTTGATTCCGAGTTGAGGTGTGGAGCATCGACTGCCTCCCAGGTAAGTCTCCTTTTTTTCCTTAGTCTTTGGTGAAGTAGCTCTGCGGAGCCATAGGGGCTCCCCCCCAGAAAACTCGTGTTGAATGTAATGAAACACCATTTTCTGGGTGAGTCCTGGAGGCTCCCTGGCAACCCTCCCTCCCTCCAGCCGGCAGTTTCCATGTATTTTGATATCCATCCTCGGAACTGAAGGTGTGGATGGGTCTGGGGCTTCCCCTTCCCCCTCCCGGGGAGGGGGAAGCTACGCAGACATGTGGCACGGCTCGTGTGATGTCATGCTTGTTTGCTCGTTTTCCCTTGGGGGAGTTCTATCCATTTGTTTCGTTATTTTCATTGGTTTTTACCAGAATAGGGGTTTGTTTTGGGGTGCTTACCTTTCTGGGTGCCTGTCCCGGTCGATGGCAGATATAGAATGCTCCAAAATCACATGTGCATTTCTATAGGCCGTTGCTCCTCGTGCCTCTCTGAGGGGGCCAGTTTCTGGCCGTGGTCCCCGGTAGGCCTAGAACTCCACCCACATCGACTGATGCCAAAAGTTAAGACTATCCCTATCAGTCTGCATAGCTCCGAGGAGCCTCCGGGACTCACCCAGAAAATGGTGTTTTATTACATTCAACGCTGGTTTTTGTGCTCTGATATCCAGATGCACAGTATCAGAAGAACTTGATGTATCTATGTGAAATATTGAGGCCATTCGATTGGAGTGATCCCACTTCCTTGGAAATGCTTAGTGTGCCTGGGGAGTCCAGAGATGCAGTTACGATCTCTTCACTCGTACTCTATATTTTCTCATTGCTATCCAGATGTTTTAAGTATTTATTTAATTTAAATTATTATGGATCTTGCCAAGAAAAGTAATAAAGATGACTACAGAATATTGTTAAATAAGTGCATCATTATTCAAGCATAATACTAAAGGGATATAGACCATAGGACTTTGTAACAAACACTGAAGGCTGATTCATATACTTCATCTGTGATACACCATACTTGTCGAGGTGAATGAGAAACATGTTCTCAAATGTACTTGACTGAATGCAGGTTTAAATATTTCAATACATTTGATAATACATTGGTACTGTTACCAGGTCTAGATACACCTGCATAAGAGTATTAGAACTGTGGCTAGAAAGCTTATTACTTGAGACCTTCATCTAGTTGTTACTGAAATTTTGTAATCAATATTCTGAGATCATTACATTTTAATGATTCAAATTTCTCACAGATGATAGCAGAATGTAACATTTCTAAAGTTTTGCTTCATTATGATTTTTAACTCTTAAAGAACTCTAATCACTTTCTGTGACTACTTCCAGCTCCTGATTCACCAAATGTAAATATATTTACATTAAGTTTGTGAACTATTATTTGTCACATGATCCACAGTGTAGAATTTTTAATTAGATGAACCATTTAAGGGTTAACTATTAAAATTCTTACAAATCATCATAGGTTGTAAAGTTGCAAAATTTTGCTACATTATTTATTTTAAAAGTATTAATAATATGACAATGTAACATTTTATTTCTTGATTTATTTGATTAAGTTGTTCATATCATTTCTACACCTGACACTCAGACTGTAGATTGCTTGGCATGTTTTCTGATAATTGAATTAAGCAGTTTGAGATGTAACAAGGTGGATAATGTGCATGGAATACTGATGAGAGGAGGGCTCTCTAGGTGTTCACGGGTCGTGGGCACTGGGAGGTGTCGCCGGCACTCACCACCCACCACCTCCTGGCACTGGTCTCGGTTGCCAACACACTCCAGGACATGAATGCTGCAACGCTCATCCCTGAACAGGAACGACGACGCAAAAATCACATGTGAGTTGATGTTGGATGTTTAATTTGCTGAATATAAAGGATAAGCTTATATTTAAAGGAAATATTGGTATAGGGAGGACTTAGTTTGCAGAAGACAGTGTTAAAACAATTTTAGACTTTTACACCTGTAAAGACATGCTATTAAATGGCTCCCAGACCTGAAGGGCAAGAGCTATGAGGAGAGGTTAGAGGCATTAAATATGCCAAAACTAGTATAGTTACATTTCCAAACAGGAATGAAACTGACAGCAATATCAAAAAGTTTCACACACATTTTGATTTTTTTTTTATACTTCTAATTTTTTCTTGCTATTCTTCATCAGGCTGATGACTATACTCTTTCAAAGCGAAAACAGGTTAATGATAATCAAAGAAACAATAAATTAATCAACATAAGTTCAGGAATTCTTATTAGAAAGTGGGTACAGCTCAGTATTATGCAAGTCCAAAAAACTTTAAATTATATTAAATTATTGAACAGATAGCCATTACACAAGTGTTCTCCCTAAATCTGTCAAGCATGCACAGTGAATGGTACCTCTTGGCAGCGATCTTGCCATCTGCGAGCAAGAATTTCCACCATGGGGGTTGGTAGGCCGGGGGCTCCAGAAGCAACCACACAGTAGGGAGGAGAACCGTGTGCAGAGCGTTCAGCGTTGACCAACCTTGTTTATATCACAGACTGTTGCCGGAGAAATTCGATCTTGTGGTTGGTACGATGATGGGTTGGCTTTGGAGCTTGGCTGTAAAGTAATGGACCATATGATGTATTATTTAATATATGCAGCCTACTACGTATATGGCAGTGGGTGTATCCGTAAGAGGAAAAATTAAGCACTGGTACCCTTATCAAAAGATTATTCCTCCGCAAATTAAAATATCTTTAATTAAGTTATATTAGACATATAATTTAATTCAATTGTATATAATATTCTGCATTTATGCTATGGTCTCAGATTTTCAAGCGGCATTTGTCGATTTAAAATCTGTTCCTCAAATATGCCAATTGTATTTGCGGGAATCTTGTTCCATACTGCTTGAGAATAACATGATATGCCCCTGTCAGACATAAGATGACAACAAATAATTTAACTTTTGATACCTCCCTTTTTCCAAAACAAAAGTAAATAATGGTTCAGATCAATCTACACGGTTGATGGGAAAGGCAAAGCATCATGATGTTTTAAAACGCTCCTCAAATATTTGTTATCATCAATGAGTATAATTAACTTTGCTAAAGATTTCAACAATGTAGCACAGTGCCTCCCGGGTCCTCCCCAACTAGTAGCAGGGGAGGGGTTGGCAACCCCCTACACCATTACCAGTTCCATAAATTCAAATCATAAATTCATATACATAAATAATATACAATAATAAAAAATTTTGTCTCTTTTACAGTTTCAGTGTTTATTAGAATCATTACCACAGTACAGTACAGGTAACTGAATGGAGATATTAACAGTTTGGAAAAATATAGTCAGTTAATAATGGTAAACTTTTAAATCTGTTAAGAGCTTATTTTGAAAGAGATGGTATTACTGTGAGAGGGTTACCGTATCTGGTCAGCTTAAGAAATTTAGTTGACTTTCAAGAGGTGACTTGACAGGTGCACTCATTATTGGATTTAGTACCCCCAAACTGAAAATGTATAAGGTGCAGTGTGTAAAGCCCCTATTGCTGGGCATGTCATCTGTTTTCAAATTATAAAATGTATGGAATACTTGTGAATATAAAGATTTGTCAAATACTGTATACAGAATCACTGTAGGAGCTTCATAACAGGCCAGACTTTTACAACAGTTATCGACTAATTGCCCATAAGCCAATAAGAATTTCATTGAATAATGTTTAAAATGGTAAGAAGAAATATCTGATGATACTACTGTACTTCCTATTTTATATGTTAAATGAATTAATAAATTGTTTTATTAATTTCTACTTTGGGCTTTATCAAGGACCTTAACAGCATCATTTACTTAACCTAACATTTTGTCCCGACATGTCGCTAAACATACCCACATACTATGCTCATCATCTAGTACTAGATTCATATAGAGAATAGTTTGATCTGATGACCTCCTTCTCCTTGAGTGATTCTAACCTACCAATATTTGTCAAAGAAAACATAATGTATTTTGTTATTTTTGTCTTCAGTTTGCTTCCTGCAGGTTTTGGTTCTATTTTTAATAGACTCCAGACTCTTCACTTCAGTCACCCCTTGATATCTTCCTGGCAAACTTGTGTATAGTTATCCTTTCCCCCTCTCTCCATTTTGTCTTCTAAGTGAACCAGTATGTCACAGTATTGGCTCATATCCACACTCATGTTTCCCCTAGCTGTGACTATGAACTCTTTGAGCCAATGAGTTGCGTCTCTTCATAAGTCTTCTACTTTATGCATTTTGATTGTGTTAGTTTCTATTTATGTCACACATCTCTCCATCTATACGTTACTTCTTACAAGTACCAACACCAATGCAACTAATGTTACTTTATAAATGATGAATCTTCTGGTGAAGAAACACTCTGGTGGATTATTATTCACAGTTCATTGTTTTCTTTACCCAATTTTCTGAAGGTTAATCACACACTGTAACTCTCATGGGGCGTGTCACCACCATTATCAATCTCCGCTGCACACCTTGTGTCTGCAAGGAACCCTTCATCTAAGCCTTCTTCCACTTAGGTACTTTATCTAGTTCTATTTGCATAACTTTCTAGATATAAATAACTCTTCATTAAATACAAAATTCCAAAAAAGTCATGTAAACGTCATGAAAGAAACCCGACTCACTGACTGTCTGATCTTGTGTACAAAACTTCTGGCGTAAAAACAATAATTGATTTCCGTTGTAATTCTCCAGGGCACCACAGATTGCCTATTCTTCCAAATACATTACATTGCATTAGAAAAGAGAAAGTAATATCTATTTAAGGGAAGAGTTTAGAAACACCCAAGCTTGTTAAGGAGATCTTTCACTTTTGCAAACCAGTCTTCAAACAAAAACAGGTACTATAAGACAAAATATAAAAAAAACTTTTAAACACATTTCAACACACACATTTATACATTATGTACCTTTTGAAGTACAAAAGAAAGTATGCAAGTTTACAAGCAACATTTTTAAGTAATACACATTAACCGATATCTGAAATACAGTTTGCTGTAAGGTACCATAGAAGGTTCATCACACGACTTTTGTGGAGAATGAACATTTACACAATAGTGTGTACATCGCCTATTCTCGTGATTTACCACTCCCTTAAAATAAAATGTTTTGCCCCTAACCGATATGTATGAAACCTGGAAACCCCCTAACTAGCGAGGCCGATGTACAGGACATATTCAAGTTACATGGCTGTAATGTTTCCTGATACGGTACATACACTTTTAATGGATTGGTTACTGAACAGGTCATTGTAATTACCTAGTAGTTGCAGGATGGAGCTACGTCGTGGTGTCCCGTCTTCCCAGCACTTTTGTCATATAACGCTTTGAAACTACTGACGGTCTTGGGCTCTCCACCACTTTCTCACCTAACTTATTCAACCATCTACCACTCGTTTGCGAAAGTGTAATTTTCTTATACTTCTTCGGCATTGTGTTTAGCTAGTTTTATCTAGACCTCTTGTTCTTAAAGTTCCAGTTCTCAGGAAATTCTTCCCTATCGATTTATCAATTCCTGTACTATTTTGTATGTAGTGATCATACACCTCTTGTCTTCTGATCCT
>WNGS01111181.1:52349689-52364895 GCA_020271785.1 Procambarus virginalis
GACGTCTCTAACCTGATTTATGTTCAAAATTTTACAGTAGGTTATTAAGGTTTAATAGAGTTATTTGGTATACGGTAGAGGTTGACACTAAAATATAAATTGAATCTTTTAGAGCTATTATATAATGTTCAAAAGTCCACTTGAAATTAAAGATACATCTTAGTAACAACATTAACCTTTGAAGAAATGTGCATACTATCACTGATCCATGTTTGATCCATGATGCACACAACATCCTAAGATGTTGTACTTTGTAACATTTGAAACTCCTGTAAATACACAGCATTCCCAATAGGTATTTGAGGCCTTCAGAAAAATCTATACTTGAAAAGTTATATTATTTTGGGGACATTTTTTGTATGCACAAGGTATGATTTCTTAGCAACATAGGAAGAGAAAAACCTTGTTTCAAATATCATTTTTCCCAGTTCCTACAGATAATGTCTCCTAACCCTTGCACAATAAGACATGCCAATCATGAATAAACATCTTAATATAGTCAACGTTTACTCGGTGTAGGGCTGCTTTAGGCCTGAACTGCTTAGACCAAAAGAATCTCTTGCACAATGTAATGGTTAATGAGTTCTCAAAGATGTTCCTCCAAAAAAATATTCTTTATATAAGAAATATATACTAGGTAAGCCCACATATACATAAAAGAAACAGTGAAGGACATGGGGTTTTGACATCAGAGGATCAGTGCAGCTAAGACAGTCCTAACTAATAACACTAATTAACAAACCGGTGCAAATAACTGGATTAATCTTGATTGCAAACTAATCACTAGTTAGGTGGTTACTTTATATATTAAAATTATAGCACTAAAATTGTTATATTATGCACAAAAACTATTTAGAACTTCATAAACGTCTAAATTCCTGTTATTCTTTATGTTGACGATCATGCTAACACGTCACAAAGTTCATGCTTCCCCATGCACATCCACACACACAGTAAGACAAAAGCAGTAACTGCAACAATATTAGTATCTAATTGAAAAAAATGGCAATATCAGTATTGTGAAGCATGTTTCAGTTACATTCATGAGGTGCGGTCAAGGTGAAATCCTAGAAACTTATTATACGAGTCTTATACCGTCCCTCGCCCTTCTATGAAGAGCAACACAAGACATGCCAATCATGAATAAACTTCTTAATATACTCAACATTTTACTTGGTGTAGGGTTGCTTTAGGCCTGAACTGCTTAGACCAAAAGAATCTCTGCACCAAATAAAAACATATTCTTTAACAGAGGCTTGTCCTTGACTGGTGTCACCCACTGGTCAGCAGCTCCTGGCTTTCATTCACAGTTCAACCCGTCCTCTTACTAAATGCACTACATTTTTTTACGCAATCATAACCACCTTAAAATTTGGGTGGTTTAGGGAAATTAAACACACTGCACTATTGACGCTTTCTGGGACTAATGAGTATCAGCTCCTGTATTAGATGGGTTGGCTAGTATTTACCAATTTTGGATACGGTAAACCACTATTTTTTATGGAGGGCAAATCGAGAGAACGGGCTGCACAGTTAGTGCTCTAGAACTGCTACGTAGCGGACACAGTGGCAGCAGCATAAACAATGCTTCAGAAGCATTTCTAGAATCAGACCCTGCATTCTGCATGCATGGGGGTACAGTACTAATTTGACCTAATTTCATCTAAATACAAATAACTTTTCTGGAACATGAGCTTTTGCTGCATTATGGCATCTGGCAATGAGTGCAACATCCTCTCACACAGTTCAACACGTGTGTCGCATTTGCATGACAGACACAATATTACTGGAAGATTCTCTACTTTGTTTCCATACTAATTATTAATTGTCTTGACACAATTTCCAAAGAAATTATAATATAAAATTGGTACACATTAGCGAGTTGATACCAGTGATTTATGTATGAATATAAATCAGGTTGGGAGGAATGTTGTTCAACGTCCTCTCAGCGAGTATAGTACTGTATAAGAAATATTGCTGGAACAACCATGGACATCTTTAAGAGAAAACTAGATAATTTTGTCTAAGGAGTGCCGGACCAACCAGGCTGTGGTGGATATGTGGGCCTGCAGGCCATGCCAAGCAACAGCCTAGTGGACCAAACTCTCACAATTCAAGCCTGGCCTCACACCGGGTTTGGGGAGTTGAAGAACTCCCAGAACCCCATCAAGCAGGTTAGACTGGTTGGTATGGGTTAGTGAGTTGAGATTTGCCAGTGATTTACATATGATTGTAAATGAGGTTATAGGCGATGGTACAAGTTACGTTGAGTCGAGACTTGTCGGTGATCTACATATGAATGTAAATAAGGTTAGAGGCAGTATTAATAGTTGGAGCAAGTCAAGACTTGCCAGTGATCTACATACGAATATAAGTAATATTAGAAGCGGTGGTGCGATTTAGCGTGAATCGAGAATTACCAGTGATCTGTGTACAAAACAAAAAGTGTTAAAGATACTGTATATACAGTATCTCTCATGTTCTCTATCTTTAGGGTTTGCTGTAGGTACTATATGTACTTGGTTTTGAAGTCTTGGGCAGGTGTTAATTACTTCTTATCATTTTCTGACTTTTAAGCAGATTCTAGACACTTGTGTTCTCTCTATTCTCTACCTTTTTTTATGCATCATCTCTGTCTGCTCCTCTATATGTGTCTGGACTTCTGCTTTCTTAATCTTCGTTTATCTCTGTGTTCATTTACCATTAAATTGATTTGTATATACACAATTATATCAAAGTATCGTGCTTTATATATGAGAAAATATTGAGGTGGTGTGGTTGGATGGAACTTGCATCTCTGGATTCCCCAGGTACATGTACTACCTACTGAACCAAAGTGATACTGTACTTTGAAACTCATCATGGTCCAATCAGCAGTGTGTGCCTGGGTGCTAAGGAATGTGGGTTCAATACCATTGTATGGCCTCTGTGTTCTATCCAATATTGAATACAGCCCACCAAGCTGGCTCGCTAGGTGAACTAATCTAAGCTGTTGCACATCCATATATGAAGAAAAATATTGGATATGGAAGGAAATGCAGAATAGACCCAATGAGGAGTAGAGGTGCCATAGGCACAATCAGAAAACACTGTCTGAACTTCAGGGGTCCACAACTATTCAATACCCTTCCAGCAGGCATTAGAAATATTTCTGGAACAAAGGTGGACGCCTTCAAGAGGCACTTGGACAAGTTCTTGCAAGAAGTGCCAGACCACCTGGGTTGTAGTGGATATCTGGGCCTGCAGGCTGCTCCAAGCACAGTCTGTTGGATCAAGTTATCACAAGTCAAGCCTGGCCCCAGGCTGGGCTCTGGGAGTAGAAGAACTCCTGGTATGGCCCAGGTAATGATTCAAGACCATGTGATTAGACTTGGGGGGTCAGGAAAGAACACACGGAGAATGACAAAGAAGTGTATGAAGAACTCGACAATAGGTTCCAGGAGGTATTCAAACCAGCACCAGATTGGTATCCAAGTACAGTACGGGTGACAACTGACAACCAGAAACAAAATTAGACGGAATTGAAGTTAATGTAAAAGAGGTAAAAAGATACCTGGATAAGCTGGATGTAACAAAGGCAGAAGTACCATTCCAGGTATCACCATGGTTACTGAAGAAAATTATAGGGATCTTGAGTTACCCATTAATTTAACGTAGTTTTCAACATTACACTACACTTGAGGTGGGACAATTATTGGAAATCTGGAAAAATTCAGATGTAGTTCCAATATTTAAGAAAGGGGAGACACATGAAGCACTAACCTATAGACCAATGTTATTAATATATTCTGTGCAAGATTCTAGAAAGTCATCGGAAAATGAACTGTAGAACATCTGGGGAGAGCAAATTGTATAATAGAAGAAGCACAACACAGCTTCAGAGAGGGAAAATTATGCCTAACAAACATGTTTGAATTTTATTACAGGGTCACCAAAATAAGACAAGAGAAGGAAAGATGGGTAGACTGCATTTTTCTAGACTGCTAAAAGACTTTTTCATACTGTTCCTCACAAAAGACTAATTATGTACACTAGATGGAAAGAAAAGTGGGAGTATTTGATGGACAGGAAACAAAGGATCATAGAGAGACTATGTCAGGCAGGAATGGAGTGGAAAGTGCTGTTCCATACAACCGAGTCTTAAGACCATTGGTCAATGGTCTGTATGAATGAGCTCTCAAAGGGAGTGACACACACACAAACAGAACTCGGAGATAAGACTGTATAGGATATGATGGACTACGTCACCCAGAAGTGCCAGGAAGCTGCAGACAGGTTTATCCCAGCCTAAAAGAAGAAAAATAAAAAGCAACGGAGCAATCCATGGTTTAATCAGAAATGTAAGGTAGCAAAGCAATTGAGTACTAGAACATGACGAAACTATAGGAATAACAGAACACCAGAGAGCAGGGAGAGATATCAGAGGGCATGAAATGAGTACCTCAGAGTGAGGAGAGAAGCAGAGAGACAGTATGAAAATGACATCACAAGTAAAGCCATGACCCAACCAACACTGCTCCACAGCCACATCAGGAGGAAAACCGTAGTGAAGGAACAAGTGATGAAACTGGGAAAAGGGGAGAACAGACACACACATAGAATGACAAGGTGGTGTGTGAAGAACTCAACAAGATATTCCAGGAGGTCCTTACAATAGAGCAAGAAGTCCCTGTACTGAGATAGGAGGCAGTAAACAAAGCTACCTTGGAGGAATTTGAGCTTACTAATGATGAGGTTAAAAGGAAACTGTTGGAGCTGAATGTGACAAAGGCTGTTGGGCCTGACACACTCACTGTGGATACTAAAAGAGGATGCAGAAACACTAAGTGTGCCACTCTCTATGATGTATAACAGGTCACTGGAAATAGGAGGCTTACCAGAAAGCTGGAAGACAGCTGATGTAGTCCCAATATAAAGAAAAGGGGGACAGGCAGGAAGCACTGAACTACAGGCCAGTTTCTCTAACTCGTATACTATTCAAGGATATGGAGAAGATCGTGAGGAAAAATCTCATAGAACACCTGGAGAGAAGGATCTTTGTAACACGCCACCAGCATGGGTTCAGAGATGGTAAATCGTGCCTCACAGGTTTAATAGAATTTTATGACCAGGCAACAAAAATTAGGCAAGAAAGAGAAGGGTGGGCAGACTGCATTTTCTTACTGTCAGAAAGCCTTTGACACAGTACCCCATAAGATATTGTTCCAAAGTTGGAGAAACAGGCAGAAATATATAGTAAGGTGCTCCAGTGGATAAGCGAGTATCTAAGCAACAGGAAACGGTGAATAACTGAGGGAAATCTCAGAGTGGTGAGATGTCTGCCCGAAACGCTGCGCGTACTAGTGGCTTTACAAGACTGTAATTACCATTTTATGTATCCACACATTCCCAATGTACCTTCTTGTATATGCATAAATTAATAAAAATAAATAAATGTCATCAGTGAAGCCCTGCAGGGCTCTGTACTTGGACTCATCCTGTTTCTGACATATGTAAATGATTTTCTAGAGGGCATAGACTCATTCCTCTCAATGTTTGCTGACGAGACAAAAATTATGAGAAGAATCAAGACAGATGAAGATAGACAGAGACTACAGGACGACCTTGAAGGAGTGGTCTAGGAAATGGCTACTAAAGATTAACTCGGGTAAGTGTAAAGTAATGAAATTAGCTGAAAGGAGCAGGAGGCCAAACACAAGGGAGCATCTGAGAGGTGAAATCCTGCAAGAGTCAAGTAGAGAGAAAGATTTGGGGGTTGATAGCAGACCGAACCTGTCTCCAGATGCCAGAAGAGTCGGAAGCAACATCAAAAGGATATCATCACTGACGTATGCTAGATTGGCCAACATAAGAACTGCCTTTAGAAACTTGTGTAAGGAATCATTCAGAACCTTGTATACCACTTATGTCAGACTTATCCTGGAATATGCAACTCTAGCCTGGAGTCCATACCTAGTTACATACCTTTACATACCTTACAAGCACATATGTACAGTCCTTACATACCTTTCAGACAAGACAAAGCTAGAGAAGATTCAGAGGTATGCCACCAGACTAGTCCAAGAACTGAGAGGTATGAGTTACGAGGAAAGGCTAAAGGAACTGAACCTCACATCCATGGAAGGCAGAAGAGTTAAAGAAGACATGATCACCATCTGTAAAATTCTTAGAAGAATTGACAAGGTGGACAAAGACAAACTATTTAGCACGGGTGGAACACAATTAAGGGGACACATGTAGAAACTGAGTAATCAAATGAGCCACATAGATATTAGAAATAATTTTTTCAGTGTCAGTAGTTAACAAATGGAATGCATTAGGCAGTGATGTGGTGGAGGCCGACTCCATACACAGTTTCAAATGTAGATATGATGGAGTCCAGTAGGTTCAGGAATCGGTACACCAGCTGATTGACAGTTGAGAGATGGCCGAAAGAGCTGAAGCTCAACCCATGCAAGTACAACTAGGCGAGTATTTGAGGGACAGATTTTGAAGTGCCAAATGCAGCTTGAAAATCTGAGACCAAAAAATGCAGAATGCACATACAATTGAATTAAATAGTATGTTAACCAAATAAAGACATTTTTATTTGAAAGGGAATAATTGTTGTAGGGTAAGCAATGCTTACTTTGCTTCCTAGGAATACACGCCACTGGGTATAACAGATGGCAAGTGGTGGGAAACCTTTGGTAACCATAATGGGAACTTGTACTAATAAACAAACTCTAACCTCATGTTGAGTGAGCTGGGTACTCCCATTATTTATAATAAGAATCCAACGTTGAACAGTACGCAACATTTGCTATCCAGGTCAAGGCTGTGCCTGACCAGAAAGAGACGACTAATTCAAGTGTTGGTGTGTGTGCATGATGTGTTTCGTTTCCTTGCACTGTGCCCCTCACACCTCTCACCTTGCCGTTCTGGCCTTATTTACAAGACTAATTCCACTATTCCATTGATTCGGTAAACTAATGTGTCTTAGTTTGCACATATGTACATCTTATATGGGCTTTCCTGTCTTAGATGTAGAAAATGGCTCATTGAATATAGGTGATGAATTATTGGCTTTTTATACATACAGACAGTACTGTATTACGAATAAAAAATAAAGCATTTGCTTAGAGTGCTGTGTGTAACAATTAAAAATATGCTTATGCTAAGTAAACAGAATTTTGAGTTTTTGTGAATCATAAATTTATTCAGCTGTAAGTATTTTATCTAATATCCTGTGTGAATGGAAATAATTACAATATTACAATTAACATTTTATATTATATAAAGTAATTTAAGTAATAGCATATTTGTAGCCAAACCCTTCACCTGTATCTTTGGAGCCATTGTCCGAGACCTGGACCAGTTGTGAAGAATTTGTGTGTGTAACTACTAATACTTCCCGGTGTGCCAACACAAGCAGTGGGCCGCACCTCACCAACCAGTTGTAGTTCTCGGCAACATGTTTTAGCCTAGGTGACATTCTTTTCAATTGTGAATACAGTAGTTGTTCAAGTGTGTTGATTTGGCATTTTCCAGAAGAACAATATCAGTAAATTTGCTTTGTAATTTATTAGTATTTTACATGTAATTGTTAAAATATGTAGCAAGTACTGTAATAAAGGAAAGTGTTATATATTGTAGAATACTGTAATGTAGATTGTCATTAATAACTGGTTGAGAGTAGATGCAGCACCATGACTTGTAGGCTTGCTGCCATGTCTTGTGTGAACTAATGTGGGTTTGGTCATTGTGGTGGTGGTGGTGGTGGTGGCATTGATGCAGGCTTGCTGTCACGAGTCAAGGAATCGGCAGAGAGTGTCCAGAACCTTATACAGAATAAGGTGGAACAGTCAGGATTCCGCCCTACCACACTCAGCTCGGCTAAGGGTGAGTGTTGATTTTACAAGGTTGACGACACTGTCACGTTAACATGGACCCATTCCATCCATATTTAAAGGGTCCCCTCAACTTCTTGCTTAAATGATCATATTCTAGAGATTAACCAGAAGCTGACAGCCTGTTTTATTGTCAAATTAGATTTCCTTTTACAGTACTTATAAAGCACATTATATACCTAAAATGTGTTATTTTCTAGTGAATAAAGTTTGATCATCTTTGACACTGGAGATTGAAACAGCTTTCAGGGATGGTCAGATTTACCGGTACAAGTACAGTACTAAGACTTGATCTCAGCACAGTTCAGCATTTCAGCTCATCTTCCTGTGCTGTGCTTGTTAGCCCTCATAATACTTCAATTATTATCTGTAATTACTTAAGTGTAATTACCTAAGTGTAGTTACAGGACGAGAGCTACGCTCGTGGTGTCCCGTCTTCCCAGCATGATTTCCCTCCTGTGCTTCAATTGCTGTCTGTAATTTCATCATTTGCTCTAGTTGCTATCTGTAATTTCCTCGTATGCTGCAATTACTCTTCAATTTCCTCCTGTGCTCCAGTCACTATCTGCAATTTTCTCTTGTGCTCTAATTGTCTCATGAAATTTTTCCCATTTGACTTGTTAGCTATTTTTTAAAATAGGGTTAATGGAGTTAACCTTTTAGACATCTGATAAAAAAAAAAGTCATTGACTAGTGCGAGTAATAAATTTATTGTCAAATGTTCCTGAATTAGTCACCAGTGTGCTGTTTACTTGGTTAGTCCCTTGAATATGATCTTTATTGTTAAAGTCTTTTATAATAATTCTCTGGAATGATACCTTATTAAAATCACTAGATAATCAGTTGTCTCTAATACATTAATACTGTATATCTCTTTCTGATACATTTTTATTTAATATTTCTTGGTAGTTTTTAAAGCTTCTGCATAATTTCTTTATTAACAGTTAATTTAACATTCTCATAAAACACAAAATTTCTCTTGTTTTTAACTGGCATAAATACCATAAGGTCTATATATACACACACACGTGTCACTATTAATAACACTTGTGTATGCATATATGTCACATTCTCCACCTTGATGCCGTCTAAAATTTCAGGTATTTTCCTTTCTGGTACTTTTCATTTTGATTAAAAGTCGCTTATGTTTATGTATTTTGTGCCATTATTCTGGATTTCTGTGTATGAGTAGTGACAGCTTTTTCACACATGGCATTTATGTATTTTAATAATACTTTTCTTACAGGTGTTGTGCATATTCATACATCATAGGCTGACCATACATATCATTTTGAACGAGACCATTTTTCATATTTTCCAGCCATCCTGTCATTTTTTTTTAATTTAAATTATGTCCCATTCTTAATAAAAACTTAATGTACTGTATTTTAATATTGGCCAATTGTAAATTATTATTCATAACCTAAAATCATATGTCAGTATCATGGATACCAGTAATTCATATAAACATAGTCACATTGTTCGTTATTTAGTATCAATATCTGCAGTGATTTATTCAGAGAAAATAAAAAAAAAATACATGTTGCGGGCACAAGTGGGCACAAGCAACCCTTGCCTGTCTCGGATGCAGCAAGGGTTGAGTCCGTACTTGTCGTTTCAAATTTGTAGAGTGCTTGTCAGTTGTGCTACGGGCTGGCAGTCATTCTTTTCCTTTGCTTGGCTGCCCATTGGGTCTATGACACCTACGACCCGAAGTTATATGCCGCATGTGCACTTTTGGTCTCCATTTTTCTTTGGCCTTCCTCCTCTTGAAGCTTACCTGCCACTTTATGGGTATAGTGTTCCGTTTCTTTGTTTACAGAGTGGTGGTTGTTTGGCTACCCCAGAGTTGGCCCCATTGTGTTTTGGAGTTGGGGTGTTTGTTTCCTCCACTTGAACTCCGACCACACCTCTTCCCCTTCTCCCCCTTCCCCTCCCTCCCCAGCGTGTGTGGTTTGCCCAGCAGCTTGTCAGTTACTTGGTCATGGCTCCATTTTCTATGCAGGTTTCAGAGTTGAGTTGTTGTTTTTTTTACTAGGGTATAGCTTCGCTTGGTTCTTTCCAACCACACTTGGCTGAATGAAGAGCATGATGCTCTTCTCCCTAGGCACGTTTTTGGTGTCAGTGGTGTTCATCAATATGTCTTGTGCTGATATTCGAGCAATGAGGTTTTGAAGGTCAAACAGGGTTCTGGCAACCTGGTTCATGGTTAATGTTCACAGAAGGATTGCTTTCAAATAGTAAAGCAAGTAAACAGTAAACAGCAACAGTAAAATGTAAACAATGTAAATGTAAAAGTAAACAACAGTAAAATGTGTACTTGGATGAAAAAACGATTCTTCGCGCCAGGGGATCGTATTCCAGGGACCTGCCCGAAACGCTACGCGTACTAGTGGCTGTACAAGAATGTAACAACTTGTATATATCTCCAAAAAAAAAAAAAAAAAAAAAAATCTGCACACAGAAATAACACCACATGAGACGAGAAGACATGGCAGGATGTGCAAAATAGCCCCACTGAAACGCAGGGGTGCAGTAGGCACGCTGAGCAAGAACTCGATCAACATCAAAGGCCCAAGACTTTTCAGCACACTTCCTCTACACATTCAGGGCATAACTGGGTGATCTCTCACTGTGTTCAAGGGAGAACTCAACAAGCCCCTTCAAAAGATACCTTACCAATCAGGCTGTAACTTGTATGTCAGACTGTGAGCAGCTGCATTGAACAGCCTGGTTGATTAGACCAGCAACCTGGAGGCCTAGTCAGAGGCCGGGCTCTGGGGTTGTTGATCCTTGGAGTCATCAACAGGTAGGTAAGCCTCGGCGACTTTATGTGGCTTTGGGCCTTGTCTCTTGGCCAGGTGTCTCCTCTTCATCTTGACTCTTGCAATGCTTCATCTTCTCAGAGAATTCCTGTGTGTTTTTCTTTCTCCATAGGTAGTAAGCTTCTTTGAGCCACAAGAGGTTTTCCCAGAAAACCAGCATTGAATGTAATAAAATGCCATATGCTGGGCGAGTCCTGGTGGCTCCATGATTCCTTCTCTCCCAGGTCATCAGGTGGATACCTACATCTGCCTAGAATTGAGAGTGGAGATACTGGCTGGCAGTGGGCAACCTGCTCCCTTCCCCCAAATGAGTAGGGGGAAGTGGGGGTGAACGAGCTCATGCTAATTCAGAGAAAATTCTAGTTTCGAGGCTTCAGTATATTTTGAAGCAAGCAGTGGCTTGTTTTGACTCACTGACTTTCTGGTTGCTTACCCAGTAAGGTGGCAAAAGTAAATGTTACCACTCCCTACATCTGTGACGGGAAACCAGGTTCTGGCATTGGTACCTGGAAGACCTATAGAACTCCATTGCTGATGCATTCTAGTAGATGGTACCATATCAGTATATAGTAGCTTCACGGATCCTCCAAGGCTCATCTAGAAATTGGCATTTCATTAAATTCAACACTAGTTTTATACAGTACAGTACCTCTTTCTTTATATCTATTTCTGTTGAAATGCTGGTCTCCAGGATAGCATCCTAAAGCAAAATAAATTAACATTCAAATTGGCTCTTAGTATTCATTACATTCAGTTAACAATGGGTAATGAATAACCCAACCAACACGTATGAAATGAAATAAAAGTGACGACATTCCAGTCTGTCTTGATTCCACGTCAGGTCTTTACAAGTTAATCAAAATCCAGGATGGCACAAAATATCAATTTTGTTTCATTTCATAAGTGTGGTTTGGGTTATTTATTTCAGCCATATTATTGTAGCTTATTCTCTGCAATTGGTAATGCTCTAAATGCTTGATTGTAAATTTGTTTATACAATTTCTTCCAGTAGGCAGGTTAGCAATTCCTGTCACACAGAGTAAATTGCTTACTAACTATTTCTGATGCTTTGGACTTCCATACATTTGTGAGTTATGAGACAATGACCTTAAGTGTTACACACACCCATTCTCCTGACCAATAAATTATGTTTCTTTCTGTTGAATTCCAGAAGTTTACTTTGATCACATTGTTATATTTTGTGAGAGTAAACTTTGTGCACTACTATATTGGCTGAAAAGAGTACAAAGTTCCGTACGACTGTGAAGTAGAGGAACACCAAGAAGAGTATAGACTTTAATAGTTGGTGTGGTTTCATCTCTACAGCCTTTATCACATTTGATTAAGTCTTTACAGATGAAATGTTATCTTCACATTCAGTCATCTTTCATCTTGGTGCTTCTTTACATTTCTGATAAGTCCTTGCTTTATTTGGTAAATAATGATCCGTTCATTTCCAAAAGAATGTCACTTATTACATTAGTAACTTGCGGTACATCAGGTATGGCTGGCTTGTCGTATGTTCTGTGTGGATTATAAATATCTTCACGTTTTAGTCTCGTATACATCTCATCCTCAACATTATTCAGTACTGTATTGTCTGGTACAAGGTGTTAGTAATTTAGTTTGAAAATTTTACCGTATGCAATTTGGTTTTAAAATGTACATTTCTTAATATTTAATTATTGTACTGCCTTAACTGCTTAGCCTGCTTTATAATGAAGTAATGCATTTAGCAACTATGTTTTGTAGTACAGTAATGTGATGTTTCCAGATGTTTACATTTATCATTTTATGAACGCTAGTGCTGCATGGCTGTTAGTTTAACACACGTGTTTTTGTTCATAGATGGGAGTGGCAGTGGCCGTGTGCAGATCCCAAGACATCTAGACGTTACGGCACAGACCTTGCAGATTGGCCAGATGTTAATGTCATTGTTACACTCCTGGGGTCTTGACCCATCATTAGATCACACTTGTGAAAACATTCTTGGTCTTCTCAAACCCAGAGTTCCAGTTTCTTATGGCCTTATATCCAAGTCTGGTAAGTTACCCAGATTGTGATTTTTATTTTTATTAACCTTCACATTCATGTGTAGCATAAACAATTTGCTACAGTTCAAGGTCTAGACTCCTTATGCTATGCTTAGAGGTCTAGATTTTTTATGACAACCTCTCAAAAGAACAGTAAACACAATATTGCGGTCAACACTATATATTTGATAAAATGTACAGTTTAGCGTATGGCGTTGAGACACTGCAGATTATACATTCAAACTGGAGGCAGAGTCTGGTTGGTGAGATGGTGTCATGACACTGCGGTCCATATGGACAACCTGGAGGCAGAGTCTGGTTGGTGAGATGTTGTCATGACACTGCGGTCCATATGGACAACCTGGAGACAGAGCCCATCGGTGAGACAGCTGGTCGAGGCTGGTCAGAGGAGTTGTTACTCCTGGCTGGTCTGTATTGATACTCATTCTGCTAGGCAGCGCACCACCTTATATACAGTACATAAATTTGGCCGATGTTGGTGCGGACATAGGGGCCTGTCAGCCCTGTAGCTTGTGTACCTGCTTCATGTGTTTTGAGAAATGTTACAGCTCTATTTTGTTCAGATTTATCTGCACTTTTCTCTGTTGTTGGAGACTTCTCTGTTTCCTGACTCCTATCTTCCTCTAGGCTAATTTTTTGTCAGTCAGGCTCACTCTGCCCAGACCTTGTGGGTCTTCACATTTTCCAAAGTCACTTTAATGGCATGTTTGTTGGAAACAGTAAGTTTCCAACAAAAACCTTGCTACAATATGTGGCAAGTCATATTAAAGTCAATGTTGCAAGAATATTACACTTCTGGAAAATTAGTTTTTGAGATATATATAAAATTTGAGTGTGGAACATATGTTTTCTGTTATTGTTTCACTATGGTTGCCGTTATTATATTTGCAGGGTATATGTCACTGTTTATGCCTACCTGGCACCCAGTACGAGAAGCAGATATGCCCCCAATTACTTTACCTCCCGACCTGGCTGCTGAACTTCCCCCAGAGATGGTGCAGTTGGAGCACAGAACGCAGGTAGTGCTTTTTTACGCTCGTCTGTTTTACATACTGTATTGCCTGCTGGAGGATAAGGGTTGCAAGTGTTGCCATTAACCACGTAATGAAACAGAAATGTATTCTAAACAAGTATTTTATCTCTTAAATTCACTAGAGAAAAACTTGTCTGTGTGCACAGTTGATCCGATTTATAGTGTGTTAGGGTAACAAGTTGAGTAAACTAGTAGTAAGACCAATCACTTTGGACAAATTTATTCCTATTCTCTTTAAACATATTTGTAATAGTGGTAAAGATGGCAATATTAAATATCTAAGACTTTAGTAAGGCTTTAGATTCTGTTTAACTTTAAAGATTAATAAAGCAGAGATATGCTTGGTGTTGGAAGGGAAGGGAACTATCAGGAGAAAGGGCCAAGCCATCACAACTATATAGCACTTGGAAGGGATCAGGATAGAATTTGGGATGGGACAGGAGGAAGGAATGGTGGCCAACCACCTAGACGGTCAGGAATTGAACGGCAACCTGCATGAACCGAGACCGTCGCTCTACCGTCCACCCCAAGCATTGGAGAGGGCCTCATAAATTGAATCAAGGCATGTTTAGCTTATAGGAAAGAGATGGATCAACATAGAGTCAAATCTGAGTAGGGAACAATTGCAAGAAGAGTACCCCTGGGACCTCTCTTGTTCACATAATGATTGGCATGGGCCATTTGGCCTTCTGCAAGTTCCTTTATTAGTGTTCGTAAGTAATGTAATTGTTAGTGCATTTTTTTTATTTGCTTCAGGAATGCCTTGCTATGTTTTCTCAAACAGTTCTATGTTTTCTAGGGGGAGCCCCTACTGCTCCCCAGAGCTATCCAGGCTGATAGTGATAGTCCTAACTTTTGGCATCAGTTGATGTGGGTGGAGTTCTAGGCCTACCACAGACCACGGCCAGAAACTGGCCCCCTCAGAGAGGCACGAGGAGCAATGGTCTATAGAAATGCACATGTGATTTTGGAGCATTCTATATCTGCCATTGACCAGACCCTCGTGCCGGCGATCCACGCCTTCAGTTCCTCGGCTGATGGGAAAAGGCATTGGTTTCTGAGGGTTGAGTCAGGGAGCTTCATGCTGTCCTCCGGCGCAGGAGTTTCTGCTCTTTTGGTCGTGGAGATAGGTTTGTTCGTCTGATGCCGTATCCTTCTTTTCTGGCGAAGAATGAGACTACTGCTTTCCAGAGGGGGTCCGGAAACCAAACCCTTATATAGTACCCGAATTACTTATCGGGTCCTTGGTGTTGATGCTTTGTTGGTCAGGCCGGGGTGCATCATGTTCTGTGTCCGGTTGCAGGCCGGGGGCGCACCATGGCTTCTGTGTCCGGGGACGCGCTTTGGGTTGATCCAGTTTCCCTTCTTCCCTGTTCGCGGGTACGGGTCTCTCAGGTCATCCGCA
>WNGS01111181.1:52399912-52412516 GCA_020271785.1 Procambarus virginalis
TTCGGTCCGTCCTGGACCATCTCAAGTCGATTGTCATTCTCAAGACAATCGACTTGAGAATGGTCCAGGATAAGGACCGAACGTCGTCGTCCCTTGATTTTCTAGTGTGTGGTCTGGTCAGCATATTTCAGTAATGTTATTGTGATTCATCATCTACATAGGAAAAAGCTACTACATAAATTTTTCAGATAGTTCAGGGTGTATTGGAAGTGATATTAGATTGTGTAGCAAGGTTAAGGTAATGCATTAATTTAAGATAGGGTACATTAACCATTACATTAATGACATACCACATTAATCATATCATTAATGGTTAATGTGGTATGTCGGGTATGACTTGATCCCAACATATGGTTCTTCAAACACAGCATGTATAGCGATAGTAAATATAAAGTAATGGGTTCTCTGTATGTATAGCATGTATATGTAAAGATGAATGTATACAATGCAGATACATAACACGTATTACTTTTGTCAAGCTGTTTTTCACTTCCTGCATGTCATTACATACACATTGTTCTTCTGTACTTGTACTTTCACACACGTGTGTATACTGTATATACTGCTATGTCTATACTGTTCAGAAATCATAATAACTAGCCTTTATTTCTGAGTTATCACATTCGGTTGTTTCCTAAGGGTAGGCATCGTTCATAAAGAGCAGTATCATGTACGGTCAGACAAACCTGCCTTCTGGCACTGGAGCCATTGACAACTTTTGAAAAGTCCCTGCAGGGGACTATTCTCCCCCTGGGACCATTTTTTGTCATACAAAATACAATGTAGGATTTTTAATTAATTATGCTATTTAGGGGGTTAATACAACCGAATGATTCTGCTCCGTTGGGTGCATTTCATACTGACTCAAAGCTTTATCGTTGATTATTGACATAATTACTCAATATAGCAATACCAAATCTAACTTTGAAAATACTGTATGTGGAAAAAAAATAAAGTTATGAGGGAAGCACTTGGCACCGATATTGTTGTGAGAGTTTCATAAATTAAAATGTTAATTTTATAAAGGAATACATGCTGTTTAGAATTGGTCACATCCTGTTCAAACAGCTCTTAAATAAATACCATCTGTGACAATCAAAACTTGGCTGTTCAATGCTTGTCACAGTTTGAAGGATATAAACATATTGTCCAATCTCGCTTTTCACAGTTGTAGTGAGGTAAATACTTTATTTCTTGTCAAAATTTATCCAAAAATACAGGGTGTTGGAAAAGAAATGTAACCCAAGTCAATGCACATTTGTTAGTAAATTTCTTTATCACTGATGTAGCTTTCAACATGGAATCTTCTTTCTTGAAGTGTTAGCTGTTTTTTTTTTAACTTAAAGGTTCTTGAAACTGAAAGAAAAACAATGGAGTTACATTAGTAAATAAATTATCTGTGGGCTGTGTTTCTTTTTGAATATCCTGTATATATGATTAAAATATGCATGCACATTCTTAAGTGATAGCTAACTCACACATCACCTTTTACAGGTTATTGAAGGGCAAGGCAGTTAGGTCAGTAACCCCACTACACATCATTCAGTTTTGTAATGGATGGAGTGTTTCCTCTTACTCTATTGTTTTTCTACGCACCGCTGTGCACCGTCAGTTGGCCTGTGCTGTAGCTCTCGTGTGTGTCGAGCTTATTGTCAACATATTCATTCAGTTGTTCTATGTACAATCTTGAGTCTGCTCATATCTAAGCCTTTGACCATGTTATATTCTAAGTATTGATTGTAAAGCTATCTCTTTGACTGTAAGATGTGGCCTGTGGAATACAACCAACAGTCTTTTCTGGATGTAGCTCTGCCAGGGATCAATAATTCTAAGCAACTAGACACTAAAAAGCCTTAAATAATGCACTGTCTTTCACGGATTCCTTTACTAGGTATTATAATATTTATCCAGAAAAGTATTGCTGGTAATACTGTATTTTGAAGGCACCGTAAATGAAGGGGGATCAGTTTGAACAGTCCAGCTGTAAGCTTCCCACATCCAGGCTATCACATTATGCTCTCTTGTTCTTTATGTTTATTGTGTACTGGTTCTATATTCTCAAACTGTAGCCTCTTGTGTCTGTACTTGCGTCTTTATTCTCTTATTGTATGCCTGTCTGTCTCAGCTCGTGCCATTTGCGCTCTGCTATCATTCACTTAACCTTTAAACAGCTCTCCAAATTAATAGTCGTACATTGTGGTGTGCATGACAATTATAATCCATAAGATCGCATCAACATAATACTGTATTGTAATTGCCGATTCAAGCACAGGAAGCAGTCGCAGATAACTATTGGGGCGTTTCAAGGTTAATTGTGCCTTTCTTATATTCTGTTAAGCTGTGCATTGCTGCTGGTTCATACATTACAGGTTCATTTCAACCTCTCAATATTGTTACACAAACGCTTACTGTGCTAATGCCTTTTGCTATTTTTATAACACATAATAGTGCTGTTATTTCCTACATGGTGTCCTTTTCTATTGACCCCCTATTCAGGAAGCATACAGTCACATCATACATTCCATGATTTTTGTTATTATTATTATTATTATTATTATTATTATTATTATTATTATTATTATTATTATTATATCATGACTTGCTGGATAGTTACACTGGTCTTTTCTTGCAATAGGATTGATAATGATGTTTTCGGCCTTCTTTTTTAAATGTTGATCTGAGAGAGATCTCAAATTGTGCTGTCTATCGTGTTGGGTATTAGTTGCTTTTCCCCTTTAAACAAACACTGAAGCATGAAGGATATGTGGGGTTGTGTAGGCTTACATTGCATTTGTGTCGTCGTTGGTTTCCAAGTAGAAAGCCACGGGGGCATTCTGTTAACTTTTTGAAACGTCTTGATGCCTCTGAACACTGATGTTAGCATTAATACCTGCCAACACTTTACCTAATATTGTAGTTTAATTTCAGCTGTAATATGTAGTTATAAGCAAACGTCTAGTTGATGAGATAATAAACAAATGATTCCAAATGTTAGAAATTCTCAAGTGGCAGTAGATTATGTCGTGTTGTAGAATATGTCCGGCAAAGACAATTAGTATGCTAGAGTATTGCACATCAGGGGGGAACAATTAGTGAAGGAGAATACATCAGGGGAAGACAATTAGTGTAGGAGAATACATCAGGGGACAACAATTAGTGAAGGAAAGTACATCAGGGGAAGACAATTAGTGTAGGAGAGTACATCAGGGGAAGACAATTAGTGACGGAGAGTACATCAGGGGAAGACAATTAGTGACGGAGAGTACATCAGGGGAAGACAATTAGTGAAGGAGTGTACATCAGGGGAAGACAATTAGTGACGGAGAGTACATCAGGGGAAGACAATTAGTGACGGAGAGTACATCAGGGGAAGACAATTAGTGAAGGAGAGTACATCAGGGGAAGACAATTAGTGTAGGAGAGTATGGCAGAACAAGACAATTAGTGTAGGAGAGTATGGCAGAACAAGACAATTAGTGTAGGAGAGTATGGCAGAACAAGACAATTAGTGTAGGAGAGTATGGCAGAACAAGACAATTAGTGTAGGTGAGTATGGCAGAACAAGACAATTAGTGTAGGAGAGTATGGCAGAACAAGACAATTAGTGTAGGAGAGTATGGCAGAACAAGACAATTAGTGTAGGAGAGTATGGCAGAACAAGACAATTAGTGTAGGAGAGTATGGCAGAACAAGACAATTAGTGTAGGAGAGTATGGCAGAACAAGACAATTAGTGTAGGAGAGTATGGCAGAACAAGACAATTAGTGTAGGAGAGTATGGCAGAACAAGACAATTAGTGTAGGAGAGTATGGCAGAACAAGACAATTAGTGTGAAAGTCAGTCAGGGGGAATGTGTGGGCTGAAGATGCTGGCGGGAGCTGTGAAAGTGATGCTGGTAATTCTATTCATACGTGATTAAGCTACTTGTGTAGCAATTGAGTACAGTACTAGTGAAGAGTTTTCCATTCTAATGTGTGTGTGAAGCGTATTAGAAACTGGGTAAGGAAAACATTCAATAAATGCTTGCCTGCGATTAGACAGTTGAACAATCTGAAGTTTTGTGAAAATTTCTGCAGTGTTTAATGTTAAAGGTGGATTATTTGTCCTGTGCATTATTTACAGGTATACAGTATAGTACAGTACAGTACTTTCCAATTATCACAGAGCTAACTCACCCATTGGCATTGTTTTATGTTTTTGTATTGGTTAGGTATTATTACTGCAGTTTTTGTCTGATATAAAAATAAGAATTTTATAGAATTACCTCCAAAAACAAGGTCTTGAATAGTTAAAAAAAAAAAAAAAAATGGGGTGTGCTATCAGTGGAGCTAATTTAATGATGCAGAAGCCTGCAGTTATTTTATTCAAGATGCATATATCAAAAGTTTTGCAGATGTATTGACAGATTGGTATATATTAAGACCCCAATTTGAACTGTAGTACTGTATCATGTGACTTGGGGAAACTACTACGATGGAATCTGTGATCTTTATACTTCAGTTAATTCATACACTTGGTCTGTGTGTCCTTATTAACATTAATTGCTACTAGTCTTAATCATTTCCCTTCATTAACTGTCTCAGTGCATTAGGAAAATGTTTTCCTGGGCGAGCCCCAGAGGCTCCCTGAAGCTATCCGAACTGATATCTGCTATATTAGTTTGGGGTCATCAGCCATAGGAGTCACCGGGAGCCACGAGCCAGAACCTGGCCCCCAAAGAGAGGCGCAGGGAGCAATGGTATATGAGCACTTTACATTTAAAGTATGCCATATTCCACCATCGACCGGGGTGGGCACCCAGAAAGATAGGCGAACCAAAACAAACAACAAACCAGTAAAATTGTGATCTACAGCCAGAAAGAGCAAAGAAACTCCTGCTGAAATAAAATAAAATAAAATAATAGAAACTAATAAAAACTAGCAACCCTGCATGCAACAAGTACTTGCAACAAGTACTTCCCTGCGTGTGCTCAATATTGTATTCTCCCTCCCCACAAGGTTAGATGGCCTCGACCACCCACCACCTCAGTTCTCATCCTGATGTGCTGGCGGTCATTCGGTTGTCTCTGGCCTCAAGTTCCTGTTCTGGATTTTGCCCTGTGTGGCTGTACCAGCTGTATGTGTGGTGTGGTGATGAGGTGTTCTTGTACTTGGAGCTGCATGGGCCAAGGGTACCCTTCCCTGGGTGCCCCATAAGTACTACACTTGTGTGTCAGGGTTATCTTCTCTGGCCATTCAGGATTTGCTCTCTGTTTGAAGGCTTGGTCACTTGACATCATCTTTGCCCTTGGGGTAAGTTGGGTGTCAGGTGCTTTCTGACTTGCCCCGGTAGGATGTGTTATTGTTGGGTGGGGGGGGACACACTGCAGCTGGTGTAGTCTGCTTATTACCTATGCGATGGCAGACATTTCTTTCCGGTTGCTTGTTTGCTTGGGGTGTGGTTTTGGGGGCTTGTTCTTTTTTCATTTTGGGCATTTTCCTTTGTAAATGGAGGTCTGCTTTCGTGCTTATTAGGCTTGTTTAGGTTGTGGTGGCTATCCTCCTCCGTTGCCCCCCAAGGTTTCACCACTACTACAACTGGTAGTTGGTTTGCCTGCTTCCAAGCAGGGGGTATATATCGGCTTAGTTGGCCCCACTGCCTGGGCTTCTCGTAGGGCTAACGTACCCTGAGGACCTTGGAAACCCCCATAGGCCGAGTTGGTATCATGGATTCGTCCAAGTCCACTCTGACCTCGTGCAAAGTTGATGGTTGTTCGTTGCCCCTGCCTCAGGGTGACAATCACACCTTCTGCCTCCGCCATGCTGCCTATTGGGTCGGTGACATCTACGACCCCCGCTTGGGTTTTAGAAACCAGGATTTTGGGGTGTTGGTCGCTTCAACCTTGGTTCTGTCCATGCCCCTGCTTCCTTCCCAGGTGGGTATGTCTTGTTCTGCATACCTTTCCCCCCCCCCCATGCTTCTGGCTCCTAAACTAAACATATGAGGGTTTCGGAGTCGGGGCAGGGTTTAGATTGGGATGATGCTCGGGTGGCTTCGGATACTATCCCTTCTGATACAGGTGCGGAGGTAGTTGAGCCTGTTCTTCCCGCCGAGGCTTCCGGTTCATCCCAGCCACCTTTCTTCTCACCAAGACTTTCGGTTCGTCCCAGCCACCTTTCTTCTCGGAAGCTTCTCCCTTGAACTCTGCCTTTTCTTCAGGAGTGATGGGTGTGGAAGAGGGCTCTGCCCTAGGGCCTCTCTGTTGGGGGTTCCCAGGGCTTGGAAGAGTCTGCTTGGAGCGCTTGGGCTCCTTACGACCTTGCTTGGGCCCTTGTGGCTTCTGGGCAGGGATTGTTGCTGCAGGGGGAAGGCATTTTCGTACCCTCCGTCCCTGTATGAATTTGAATTAGGCGCGGCTTCCCCCTGGGTTCGTTTCCTTGGGGTTCCTTGGATGGTCCTTCCGGAGGTTTCATTCTTCTCGAATTTTCTCTGGGGAGGCCCTTGGTGCGTACCTCCTGTGAGACCCGATTTATGCCTTGCTGTTGAATCCAGCTTCTTTTGAGTTCGGTTCTTCTTCCCCGTATTGGGTGCATTATGAGGTTCCAGAGTCTTCCTGGCTGGCAGACTGCCCCTTTTTCTATCTCGGAGTTTGGCGTGGCCTTTGTCATACCCATGCGCTTAAGTGGTAGGAGGTTTCTTCTGTGTTACAGGTGTTCTGGGGGGGGGGGGAGGGGGGCTACCTTGAGGATACCTTGAGGTGCTTCCGGGGCTTATCGTCCCCGCGGCCCGGTCATCGACCAGGCCTCCTGGTTGCTGGACTGATCAACCAGGCTGTTGGACGCGGCTGCTCGCAGCCTGACGTATGAGTCACAGCCTGGTTGATCAGGTATCCTTTGGAGGTGCTTATCCAGTTCTCTCTTGAACACTGTGAGGGGTTTGCCAGTTATGTCCCTTATGTGTAGTGGAAGCGTGTTGAACAGTCTCGGGCCTCTGATGTTGATAGAGTTCTCTCTCAGAGTACCAGAGTACCAGTACCAGTACCAGGCTCGCTCGAGTTCCTCAATGAATGCGTTCTCGCTCCTGCGCTTCCTCGTGATGTGAGTCTGGTGCAATTGCATGCTCAGGTTCCCACTCTTTTGGCTGCTTTGGCGGCAGAAGGCCTCCGGACTCGCAGTCATTTGGCTTCGGTCTTGCGCCTTTTCAGTCTTCCGGAGCTATCTTCGGATTAGCTTTCGGAAGATGTTGAGGTGTTGAGTGAGGGTTCATCAGCTAGGATCATGGTCTTGGCTGCCGAGGTGTTGTCTGCCTTGCTTAAGCTGTTTGCACCGATCCTTCGGGAGGCAGTTTCAGTTTCAATTTTTTCTCCTCTCACCTCACATGTTGGCAAGCCATGCTGGTTCTTTCTTTGGATTCGGCTTGGGCCAACACTCTGCAGTTTTCTCCATTCTGTCCTCTGTTGTTTCCAGAGGATGTTGTGGCTCAGTTTCTGTCGGCAGCTTCGACTAGCTGACGTCTTATTTTGGACTTTTTGGTGTTACAGGGGTGCCGTTCTCAGTCGTTCCGGTTTGGTCATGCCAGGATTCATGCCTCGGTGGGTCAAGGTAGTCCTTTGGTGCCAGTGGTTGCATTGGTGGGTTTCCCCCAGAGCCTTCATCATCTGGTCAGCTCTGTTTATGCTCTGTGAGTCGCTTGGCTTCTCTGGGTTTGTGATGTGACCAGTGCTCACCAGTCCGGCAAGGGGTGCTGGGGGGCGGTCCTTCCGTTGGGCTCACAACATGGTGCAGGAGTTTGTGGCGGTGTGACATTTGCTGCGCCAGATTTGGCTTCCTCGGGGCTCTTTGATCTGGCTCCATTCAAACTGCTTCCCTGTGGTTCATTGTCTCAATTGTGGAGAGTCTCTTCGGTCCATGGCTCTTCTTTGGTTCGGGGCTGGTCACTTCGGGTAGCTCTTCTGCCGAGTTCTCGGGGCTTAGCTCTTCGTGCTGTTCACATTCAATGCTGAGCTAAATCAGGCTTGGTTCTTTATAGTTCCCCTAATCAAGGTTGCACTGTGCAGTACTGTCTGACCTTTACTTCATTTTGAGTGAATTCAGTGTGTTCTGAGTCTAATAGGAATGCATTCCTCGAATAAATTGAGTGCCTCCTGTATATTGAATGCAAATGCAATTAGACAATGCACAACTGCTTTATCTCTCTTGCTATCTCTGTTGCTTCAGTTCTTAGGTGTGGCACAAGGAATAAAGTTTTTGGTGTTGGATATGTTTCAAATTGTTGAAAATAATTTGTGTAAAAGTGTTGTAAATGTGTACAGTATTTCTTATATTAACAATTTACATTACCCATGTACATTTTCTCAATGCACATTACTCAGTATTGTAGTGTATGAGCATTATACATTATACAATACCTCTCATTCACTCTAATCAGAACTTTGAAGCATTTGCCTTGTTTTTGTTATTCAACATTCAAACTATTGACTTGCTTTGCAATTTTGTTTTGTTTTCCTGCTATTGGCTTACATTTCTATGATTTGCTGCATTTGTTGATATTAATACATGTTTGGTTAAGACTGCGTATACTCCAATACCTTCTTGTCAGGCTGAAATTTTGCTTTCTTTGTAGTCACAAATAATCAAGACTAAATTAAGCCAACAAATTATTTGGCCATAATTTGTAGAAATACATTTTGTGTTATGGAATAAATAATATTCCACATCCTGTTTGTTGAAGATATTAAGTAATGAGTTGTTGATTTAGTTCTTGTAAATGAACAATAGATTGCTCATGTTGCAATCTGATAAAATAGCTTACTGTTATTTTGTTGAGATGCATTATAAGCAACTGGAGTGAGTTAAGGTTAGCTTCAATAATGAGGAAATTTGCTATTGTTATCAATAGACCTCCTTGTTTGTCCAGATTGACTGTTGATGCTAAGGGATTATCCTGCAGTCTTTACTAGTATTCTCTTTAAGTGTTAGGATAGATATTAATAAATATTTATGTTCTCTTAGCACTTGCTAACTTAATAGTGTTTCAGGGGACACTCTGAAAATCATAAATTTGTTAGCGAACTGTGTTCCTAGCCACACACGCACACCCACCCACAACTAACCATACACCTAGCCCATCCACACCCACCTACTACCAACCATACATCCACCCTAGTAACATCTAGTGTGGTAGTGGCTGGATTTAGGGGTTCATCCTTCCTCCTTCCCTTGTCGCGAGGAACCCATCAAGGTAGGAGAGAATTATTTTATGGAAAAAAAAGGGTGGAAGATACTTGAAGCAATGCCCACCATTTTATACTACTGCTGACGGCTACCGTCTGCTTAGACTGGTCAGTACAGCCACAGCCTCACTTTTTGCAGGGTCATTACAGGCCCAGTGGTCCAAGTGATTGGATACAATTCCTTCACTCCATCCTCCTATCCCAGCTCCTTGTCTTCATATCCTTTCCATGTGCTGTGTCGTCATAGTGGGTTCCTACATTTGTCGTTCAATCCCCTGGGCACCATTCTTTTACTCTGTTCTCGTATCCCTTTCAAGGGCTAGTCATTCTAGCTTATTGCATTCCCTGATAATTACAGTACCTTACCTTACACCTACCAGCATCTTGACGTTGATACCGTCACATTAACAAATTGTAATAGTGGTATTTAAGTCATTATTTGGGTAAAGTGTAAAAGTACCTCCACAGAAAATATCACAAACACATTTGTATTGAGTAAAACAATATACAATACTGTATTTTCTTACTATTACTATTATTATTATATATATTATGATAATATTCTGATAGTCTTAGCCTGAATTTGCTTGTAGGAAAGGATATAAGTGTGTGTGAATTTTGTAGTATAGAGTTATGTAACATAATCCAATATCATATACAGGTATTGGCCAAAAGTTTTGTATATCATGCATGTTCTTTCTTGTCAAAATTATAGATAGTTTTTAGTGACTTTAGAAGATTTGTCCATTTTTCCCTTACTTGTGCCTCAAATTATCATTGACAAAATAATTACATTTGTTTATTTTATAATTGATACTTGCAATTTTAGTATTTGTAATGAAGGTATTGGTGTATATGTTGGAAATTTCACTGAGGATTATAGCATTAGTAATATTTTGCAAATGTGTGTTATTATGTGATGTTCATTCTGGGTGTGTCAAGTGTATGACTATTACAAATGTTCAACGTTGTGCACATAATGGTATTATATATGTGGGGTACAGCATCCACTTCCTAGAGACCTGTAAATACAATTAAATATCCTGACTACATCTTACGCTCCACATACAAGGTTCTTGACTACATCTTACATTCCATGTACAAGCCTCGTGACTACTGTACATCTTACATTCCACATATAAGGTTCTTGACTACATCTTACATTCCATGTACAAGCCTCGTGACTACTGTACATCTTACATTCCACATATAAGGTTCTTGACTACATCTTACATTCCATGTACAAGCCTCGTGACTACTGTACATCTTACATTCCACATATAAGGTTCTTGACTACATCTTACATTCCATGTACAAGCCTCGTGACTACTGTACATCTTACATTCCACATATAAGGTTCTTGACTACATCTTACATTCCATGTACAAGCCTCGTGACTACTGTACATCTTACATTCCACATATAAGGTTCTTGACTACATCTTACATTCCATGTACAAGCCTCGTGACTACTGTACATCTTACATTCCACATATAAGGTTCTTGACTACATCTTACATTCCATGTACAAGCCTTGTGACTACTGTACATCTTACATTCCACATACAAGGTTCTTGACTACATCTTACATTCCATGTACATGCCTCGTGACTACTGTACATCTTACGTTCCACATATAAGGTTCTTGACTACATCTTACATTCCATGTACATGCCTCGTGACTACTGTACATCTTACGTTCCACATACAAGGTTCTCGACTACATCTTACATTCCATGTACATGCCTCGTGACTACTGTACATCTTACGTTCCACATACAAGGTTCTCGACTACATCTTACAGTCCATGTACATGCCTCGTGACTACTGTACATCTTACGTTCCACATACAAGGTTCTTGACCACATCTAACATTACATTTACAAGGCTCTTGTCTACATCTTACGTCCCATGTTCTAGGCCTTTTCTCCCTATTGATACATATGATTCTGAATAAAGAAAGTAGGAGCAATCAATTTAGCAGCTTGATTACAGCATATTATACTTATATTAAGAGTAACTGTTATGCATATTATACAGAATTGATCATTGTGTCATCTATGATGTCCCTGTTGAATATTATTTTTCCTCTCAGCTGTATTGTTGATAGTCGAGCGTTTCACAACAAACAAGTTGAAGGGGACAATCCTGTTATGTACGGTATCGTCCAGCCGCACAACGAAGAGGTATGTAGGTGAAATATGAGCATCGGCTTCCAAGGCTTGGTATTCTCTGATAATTAAGGTGTGTTTTTCTTAATTTTGATATGTAGTCTATGCCAGTTTTTCATATTGTGACAATATGACTACTTAAAGTAAATTATCTTTGTAAAATTGTAGTTACCGTGACCCTTGAAGCCATTGTTGTCAAGTGTCAGTGTAATGGTAACCTTCAATTTTCTTTGTTGATCAATCGCTGAAGTTTATCTTGCCTACTACCATGAGCATTGTTCCTCTGCATAGTATTTTTCAAATTAAATTCTTGAAGGTTATTGTTAAACTGTGTTTACTTCTTTAAAATATTTTGTACAGAAAAAGATTGAGAGAGGATCTGTTTGTCGTGATGCAGTGTAATGTTGATAACTTGGAGCGAAGCATCATATTCATCAGTCGAAGCTGTGTGTTCTGATAGTTATATAAATATAATAAATAATAAATATGTTTATTCAGGAAAGGTACATACATAGAGAGATTTTACATAAGTGGATCGATTTATAGATAGAGCTAGTACATACAATGCCTAAAGCCACTATTACGCAATGCGTTTCGGGCAGTTGTTTTTAGAGCATTATAATTAAGGAAACTGCACCATACAGGCGGCTCCTATTGCCCCATAATGAAGCAGCTTCTAATTATATCCACCCTAACTTTTTCATATATGTCAAACTTATGCTTGAAACAACACAGCAGTCTCACTTCTATTGAGAGGTCTGTTATATATTTATACTAATGTGTTCTATGCAGGAAGTAAATGAAAATGTAGTACAGTATTTTGAAACTTTAGAAACTAATAAAGTGAATGTGTCAGTTGGGTGAAACCACGACCAAGATACTTAAAGCCACGGTCTATGACTGCAAGAAAACATACAGTATAAAGAGTTAGAACTCAATAATCAAATGATTGTTCTTTTAGTTTTGATGGGGTAACCTTGTAGCACAATTTTCATTTTATGTAATCTATTCTCATTGAACAATATCGATAGCATTGTGATAGTTATTTGTCCTTCCACAAATCCAGCCGGAATCTGATGAAATTGGGTTCTAATTCATCTCTCATAAGCGAACATATGAGTCATAAATACTCATACTCTGCCTATGTAAAGCAGAAACAAGACACAAATAACACTTAGTGGGCTAGCCAGAGGCTTAGGGCCCATGCAGGAATATACCTACA
>WNGS01111181.1:52417464-52431637 GCA_020271785.1 Procambarus virginalis
GATTGTTGTAGTCAAATGAATGAAAGGGAAAACAATGGGGATATTAATAGGATGTTAAATATAGCATCAACACAAAATACATGCAACAATTGCTACAAATTGGACAAGTTTAGATTCAAAACAGACCTTTGTAAATCCTGGATTGGGAATAGGGATGTAGTTTATGAAACAATAGGCACTGGCTTGTTTCAAGAGTAGGTTAGATATATAATCATATGAATGAGTTTGGGTGGTTATAAATATGAACTGCCTTGTATAGTACAATAGGCCTCTTGCAGTTTTTTATACCCATTTTTTATGATCCTGTTACGACCTTGGATCCAAGATTGGCATTCTGCAAAGGAACCAGGATCATAATACTCCTGTTTACACACATGCAGGGACCATTCACTCCAGTATCTTAGTGATAGGCCCTGATTGTTTGGGATTGTGTGGGGATTTTGACTAGTTAAATTATAGAGCATTAATGGATAGGTTGGGTTATGAAGGAGGGAAAATTATCTGGCAATCTTATATTCAAGAGGACTTAAAAAATTGGCTTGGGAAATGAGGGGGGGGGGGTCCCGTTTCCCTGCCAGACGTAGGAACACCTTGATGCTCACAGTTGTAATACTCTGTTATATTATTATGTAGTGTAAAGCTAGGATAGTTGTGCTTAGAACTGATTAGTGGCAAATAAATGTTTGTATTGGAGGATAAATAATTGTTACTGAACATCAGTTCAATGACTCGGGCAGTGACCTCATGGTACGAGAAAGCTTCTTCTCTATCAGCTCAGGCACTGGGTGAACATTTTTGGCCGTGTGGCTATCTACCTCTTTTTACCTCCTTCCACACTCTCCTCTCTCCTTATTCTTTAAATAACAAGATAGGTAAATATCATTTGTTACCGTGCCACTAGTTGTTGCAAGTGTATATTGTGTGTGTCCTAGTCCATTATTTTGGGTTCCAGGTGTTAAGCCCTGTGGGCTGGCCTAGTGAAAACGTGTTGCGTGTTGAAGTTATTAAGTGTTGAATTCTGTACTGTACCTTAAGGAAAGTAGACCTTACCTCTAGTTTTGCTGTATGTAACTCTCGTTCCTGTCTATGTGGATTCAGTGAGGTAACGTAAGATTGAGGTGGTAAGGTATTTATTGTATTTGGGGGGATTAGGGTTAATAATATTATTAAGGTAATTTGAAGACAGAGTTTCACTCATCCATTAGAGTAGGGGGTAGGAAATCTGTTTCTAGACAACAGACCATATTTGGTATCTTTTATTCTTTTACTGGGAATTGCTTCCCTGGGGGCCAAGCCTTACCAAACCCCATAGGGTGGAACTTCACTACCTTAAACATTGACCCTACAGAGCAAGCACTCTTATACAACAGATCCCAAAATTCAAAAATTACATTATAATTTCTCACCTTTTTAAACATATTGTATTTATTCTCCAAGTAGTCATGGTCAAGGAACCAAACAGATTTGTCCTTCTCATCTTCATCAAAAGGAACTGAAAACAATTTAGTTTATTAGCAATATCTAATATGGCTTTCAATAAATTTTGCCTACATATGTTATAATTACTTTTCCCACTTTCATGAGTAAGATGGCATCAACCTGGAGAAACAAAGGTGAATAATACAGTAAAAGGTTCCTAGCATTAAATAATAAATATTAAAAATATCACATCTATTTATTGTGCCATTCCAAATACAGTACATAGAATCATGACTATTTTGTATAAAAAATAATAATTTTTTGATCAAAATAATAATACATTTAAGTCCATTTTAATTAAGTCTGTAGAAGGTTGTGTGTACTCCATCCTTTGCAATAAGTTTGGGTATGTTTACATCGGCCAAACTGGTAAATTTCTTTCCTCATGTTTAAAACAACACTCTTATGTTATTCATACAGCCCACCACTCTAGTGCATTATATTTACATTAGAATTTATGTGATCATTCTACCGACTTCAGAGGGACCAAATGCATTGTTAAGAGTATGGGTTTCCTTGAATGAAATTTGATTGAGTCGGCCCTGATTAAACAATGTAACAACAGCTTTAATGTTAGCTCTGGCATGTACAAATTAGACCCCATATAAGCTTCAATATAGCATATCAATACAATGTAGCATCCATTTAGCTAGTTTTTGTGAAGTGTTCGGACAGGCGGCACTTTTAGGGATTAAACACCATTCTCCTGTGTTTTTTGTTGATACCCTTTATTCCACTATGAGAGGAGAGAACATTTGTTCACTATTTAGTTTTCCCATCTTCCCCTGGGCGCCTGACAGCTGGGTGGACAACGCTTCGGATTTGTAGTCTTGAGGTTCCGGGTTCGATCCCCGGTGGAGGCGGAGACAAATGGGCAAAATGCTTCTTTCACCCTGATGCCCCTGTTACCTAGCAGTAAATAGGCACCTGGGAGTTAGTCAGCTGCTACGGGCTGCTTCCCGGGGTGTGTGTAACAAAAAAAAAAGAGGCCTGGTCGAGAACCGGGCCGCGGGGACAATAAAGCCCCGAAATCATCTGAAGATAACCTCCCATAATGTAAGGTTTCATCCACAATTCCTGGTGGTCAGGTGACCTGTCACCCCCTAGAGGACTGATTAAGGTTTGCCCACCAAATCTCCCCCTCCTGCCTCTCTATCTTGCTCTGATGAAGGCGAATTGAGCCGAAAACACATTCAGCATTCTCTAAATTTTCAAGTGTGGTTTTTCTGTATACTTGGAGATATATACAAGAGTTGCAACATTTTTGTACAGCCATTAGTACGCGTAGCGTTTCGGGCAGGTCCCTGGAATACGATCCCCGCCGCAAAGAACTGTTTTTTACAACCGAGTACCCATTTTACTGTTGAGTTAAAAAAGGCTACAGTTAAGGATTTGTACCCAGTAAATCCTCCCCGGCAGGATATGAACCCATGACAAAGCGCTCGTGGAATGCCAGGCGAGTGTCTTACCACTACACCACGAAGTCTGGAGACTTGGATTAATGTTTTTGTGATCGTTGTTGTATGTGTGTATACTGTATATAAATATTACATATATTATTATTATATATATATATATATATATATATATATATATATATATATATATATATATATATATATATATTATATTATATATGTAAGTAATATTTATATATACACACACACAATATTTAACAAATTATCAAGTAACACAACAAACATGGAATCACTCGTTTCAAGCATAGGTTACACATAAATGAGCTCGGGTGGATAAAAATGGGAGCTGCCTCGTATGGGCCAAGAGGCCTTCTGTAATGCCCCTTATCCTTAAGTGTGTGTGTACCTGCGTAAGAATTCGAGACATCAAGGACGCCCTTGGAGCGCCACGACCCCAGGAGGACCCCGACCACACGTTTGGTGCTGCCGATCTTGGACATCCTGGTGAAGTGGTCCACCACGCTCAGCAGCACCAGCGGGTGCACCACCACCTTGTTCACCGGTAGCGACTCCGTCATCTTTATTGGTGAGAGAGCAGCGAGGACACGAGACTGACCCAGGAGGACACCACACCATCACCCGGCCGCTCCACAACAAGTTTGTTTTGATTCGTCACTCGGCTCAACCCTCGACTCCATCCTCTAAATGACTAATAACTTTACTTGATGAACATTATAGCTAATATATATATATTATATTTAGTTTTATAAAAACGTATTTATCTCATTTAATTCTTTTTTATTGAATGCTATATACGTAAATAAAGTCAACGGGACGACGGTCTCATTCTGATTTTGCTGGACCAATGGGAATACAGGAGTTAACAGAGCTGGTCTGCTATTGGGTGCCTGAAACAGTGTTATGATTAGCTGTGCTCACTGTAGCCAGGTTATGACTGCTTAGTTTCCTTAACCTCATATGTCAAACCCAAAGAAAACGGGTAAACAGTAAATATTTCACCCATAATAACCCACAATAGCCAGTAAATGTCTCCCAGTATGGCGATTAATAGGATTAAAATAATAATAATAGAATAAATAGCCAAACGCGACCCTATGCGGGGGCGACACAAGGGTCAAAGTCGCGGGAAAAATGGTCGATTGTTTTGCTTGGATCGATTTTCATAGCAATGTTTACGAGAGTCAGATGATCGGCGATGGTGACAGACGCGATAATCAATAATGTTTCGTTATTTGAGGTGTGTCTGTGGTGAGGAGTGGAGCACATGATGTAGAGACGAGGAGAGAGTGTGAGGTGTGAGGGACGTGTCCACTGGCGGCGTCAGGGGCGCCTGGTCAGACCCAGTTCCCTCTCATATCCCGCTCATCTTTCTGTCTACCATCTCTGAGGACAAGTTTCCTGACTTATTTTCCTGCCCGGAGTCTCGTGGAGGCTGCAGCCTCATATTGTTATTGTTGTCGAGCAGCGAGCCCTGGGGTGATGTGAGTAGCATTTATCTTCATACTTCGTTCATGAGTCTTCGGTAGGCAGTGACTGTGGCAATGTTTTGATGGGGTCTGTGTGGCTGGAGCCTGTGTCTGTGGCTGGAGCCTGTGTCTGTGTGGCTGTGTGGTGGAGCCTGTGTGTGTGTCTGTGTGGCTGGAGCCTGTGTGTGTCTGTGGCTGGAGCCTGTGTGTGTCTGTGGCTGGAGCCTGTGTGTGTGTCTGTGGCTGGAGCCTGTGTGTGTCTGTGGCTGGAGCCTGTGTGTGTGGCTGGAGCCTGTGTGTCTGTGGCTGGAGCCTGTGTGTGTGTCTGTGTGGCTGGAGCCTGTGTGTGTGGCTGTGTGGCTGGAGCCTGTGTGTGTGTGTGTGTAGCTCAAGCCTGTGTGTGTCTGTGTGGCTGGAACCTGTGTGTGTCTGTGTGGCTGGAACCTGTGTGTGTCTGTGTGGCTGGAGCCTGTGTGTGTCTGTGTGGCTGGAGCCTGTGTGTGTCTGTGTGGCTGGAGCCTGTGTGTGTCTGTGTGGCTGGAGCCTGTGTGTGTCTGTGTGGCTGGAGCCTGTGTGTGTCTGTGTGGCTGGAGCCTGTGTGTGTCTGTGTGGCTGGAGCCTGTGTGCGTGGCTGTGTGGCTGGAGCCTGTGTGTTTCTGTGTGGCTGGAGCCTGTGTGTGTTTGTGTGGCTGGAGCCTGTGTGTGTCTGTGTGGCTGGAGCCTGTGTGTGGCTGGAGCCTGTGTGTGGCTGTGTGTATGGCTGGAGCGTGTGTGTGGCTGGAGCCTGTGTGTGGCTGGAACCTGTGTGTGGCTGTGTGTGTGGCTGGAGCCTGTGTCTGTGTGTGGCTGGAGCCTGTGTCTGTGTCTGTGTGGCTGGAGCCTATGTGTGTGTGTGGCTGGAACCTGTGTGTGGCTGGAGCCTGTGTCTGTGTGTGGCTGGAGCCTGTGTGGGGCTGGAGCCTGTGTCTGTGTGGCTGGAGCCTGTGTGGGGCTGGAGCCTGTGTCTGTGTGGCTGGAGCCTGTGTGTGTCTGTGTGGCTGGAGCCTGTGTGTGTCTGTGTGGCTGGAGCCTGTGTGTGTCTGTGTGGCTGGAGCCTGTGTGTGTCTGTGTGGCTGGAGCCTGTGTGTGTGTGTGGCTGGAGCCTGTGTGTGTCTGTGTGGCTGGAGCCTGTGTCTGTGTGTGGCTGGAGCCTGTGTCTGTGTGTGGCTGGAGCCTGTGTGTGTCTGTGTGGCTGGAGCCTGTGTGTGTGTGTGGCTGGAGCCTGTGTGTGTCTGTGTGGCTGGAGCCTGTGTGTGTGTGTGTGGCTGGAGCCTGTGTGTGTGTGTGTGTGTGTACTCATCTATTTGTACTCACCTATTTGTGTGTGCGTGGCTGGGGTCAGTGTTTACTAGGCCAGGAAAAAGTTAGATTTGAATGTGTTCTTTCTCAGGCCTTCTAAAAAAATAAATAGCATTGAATTTGTTTTGACTATATTTTGTACTACCATTTTTTACATGACAGGTTGCAATTTGGATAAAACTAACTCATTTAATGCCTAACAAGAAAAAATATATGACACCCAAACTTGAACAGAATAGAAAGGGGCCATAATTTGAATGAATTATCTTTAAACACTTAGGGTTGGTGACATCTGCATCATATTTTATTAAAATTGTTGTAAATTGAGCTACAGACATAAATCTGAGAATGATAAGGCAACAATGTTTTTACAACTGATTTACGACTGCTATCTAAAACCATGTACTGTATTACGGAGCCAGCGTTATCAGCCAAGTGGTTGATACTGTAAGATATTACAGATATATGTACAATCAATGTGTTATCATAAAGTTATTGTATTGTACAATATTAGGTCTTATTATAGGATTATTGTTCATTATTATTAGACTATTGTACAGTATGCATATATGATTATTATACATTACTATTAAATAGGATTATTATAATTATTGAACAGTATTGCAATACAGTATTATGATTGTTGAACATTATTAAAGTATTATGATTATTGAACAATATTACAATATTATGATTATTAAAGAGTATTACAATACTGTGATTACTGAAGAATGCTATCATGAGATTACAGAAGTATTATAATGAGGATTACTCAACGGATTATTGCGAGATTATTATATAATATCATGAGATTATTGTTCAATATTATCATGAGAGTATTGTACAATATTATCATGAGAGTATTGTACAATTTTAAGTTATAGAAATTTCTTATCACAGACTTAATGACAAAAGCTAAAAAATAAAAAAAAGTTACTATGCAGTTTATGTGAAGGATTAAAATACACCAAGTCTTTCACACTCTACTGAGTACTTGAGTGAATTACTGTATCATGTGCTCTTCCTTGGGTATGGATGGGGGTTACGAGGGATAGCATCTGGCCCGGATATCTTCATTAACAGCAACATCAGTTCTCATAAACCCAGGATGACAGAAAGGATAATTGATCTTAATTCCCTAGAGGACATTCCCTTTGGAACACCGGCAGTTGGGGCCGGAGGTCAGGAGGTCAAGACATATAAGAGGACTTGATCCAGGATAGCAACTTTACGGGCTCGCCATAGCCCGTGCTACATGGACATTGTGTTCCGAGTAGCTAAATCTAAAACAACAACAACAACAGGATAGCAAGTATATTGGTCATTGAGATGTAAATCCTGTTCGTATTATATAGTCTGACCTTGATAAAGCACCCAGGAGAGTGCAAAAGTCTTGGTGTAATTAAGTTCTTTACGTAAACTACTGTACATTGTAACACAAGTGGAGGGTTTTATCCATTGTTCAGTATTATCGTGAGATTATACTGAATAGTATTATCGTGGGATTATTGTACAGTATTATCGTGGGATTATTGTACAGTATTATCGTGAGATTATACTGAACAGTATTATCGTGGGATTATTGTACAGTATTATCGTGGGATTATTGTACAGTATTATCATGTGTGTACCAAACAGTATTATCATCATCATTCTCAATATGTTGCATTTCCCCTATTGGCTCCATAATATTTATTTAAGAAACCTGTCATGGTCTACTTACATGTACAGTATTATTAATTTTTTGTTCTCTTGATTTAGTTCTGTTGACATTGTTCCTACTGTATTTTAATTCCTGTTTGACACTAATATTTAGATTTTCTCTGAGAGATTGATATTATTTTATCAATTGTCATTTATCAAATTGCTTTTTACTTTTGGCACAATGTTATCTGTGTTGGCAGGGAACTGTAAAATTAATGCCAGTTACCTTTTTCATAAATTAATTTTTCAGATCATGGGATCTTTGAACTTGGTAGTTCCTCTTGTTATGTGGGGTCGTGAGGCCCCCACCCACGACATATCATGCATCCTTTTTACACGCGATTGCCACACTATTGTGACAGGGTCCCGAGATGGTCAGATATGTGTCTGGGACTTCGAACCTCCTATTCTCAAGGTACGTTTTGGGCTGTCAGTGATGGGAGTCCAAGAATAGCACTTGATGTATAATAAATTGTGTTAATAGGTTCCATTACAGCCACCTCACAAGGAATTTGCTACAACAAATCTACCTTTGTTTGGGTTCCATTAGGCCTTATGCAGTTTTCTTGATTATGTAATGTTATTGGTTCTCATCCTTAACTTCTACATTTACCCCTCGCCTGACTTCACCCTTCCTTTCCTTCCTGCTTTGTTGAATCTCTCTCCCACTCCTCTTACGTTACAAGTTGATAAGGGTCCAGGAAGGATCAAAACCTTGTCACTTTAATTTTGTATACAGTATGTGGATTAGGTTATTTATTTCACCCACATTTTGTGACACATTCTGCTCAATTCATATACAGTATCCCCCAAAAATATTATTGGTTATGTGTTTAGAAATCATGTGCAAACATGTGTACATACTATGATCCACAGCATTGCTTAACCTCGCTGAGTGAGAGACCAATCCAGCATCCGTCAGATAATTTTGTGTAATTACCTAATTGTAGCCACAGGAAGGAAGTTATGTTTGTGATGTCATGTCTTCTTTGTACATTTTGTTATACTGTTTTTAGTTTTTTAACTCTTGCTATATTTTTGGTTCACGCCACTTTGGTAGTCTAGTCCATACCTATACCACTTTCATAATTAAGAAAATGTTTCTCTTATTCCTCCTGCATCTTTCTTCTGCTTATCGAGAGTTGCAAGTACGGTAACTTGTTTGTCTTAAAAAAAAAGTTTGTCATCTTGCTGATTCCTTTCACAGTTTGTGCTCCCTCTCCACAATCTTTATTGATCCACGGGCATTTGCTTCCACATCCTACGAAAGTTGAAACTGTTATGGTTCCCATTACTGGGGACATGATGACTGTTAGGGTTATCGGGGTCTCCCTAGGTCAACTAATAATCTTGCTCAGGGTGTAACTAACAACACTTACTTAACTCTTGGGTAACAGTTTACTGCTTGGGGAACAGAGGCTTCAGGTGTAAAGAGACATGTTCAATCATCTTCAGGGGAATTGAACCCAGAACCTTTCAGTGATAAAGTGACTACAGACTATTGTATGGTAATGCATGTACTGTATATATATGACTTCACTGCTTCCCATCGCTAAATTAACATGAAAAATTGGGAGTCATTTCTTCTGTCCTATTTTCAGATAGTTTTCCCCATCAATACTATATTTTCCTTAACCATCTCTACATCTTCCTTCAGTATACCTGGAGCATACCTGTAGAGGGCTTTGGGAGTTCATCTACTACTTGAGCCTTGTCTAGGGCTAGGATCGACTAGTGATAACTTGGTTCAACAGGCTGTTGCTTGGAGCAGCCTGCAGGTCCACATATCCACTATAACCCTGTTTGTTGTTTTACCTAACAACTCCATCATAAATGCAATTGGGAGATTGTTTCCCTTTTTCGGTCTATTATTTTTGTTTAAATTTGTGTGTCTATTAAGTTTCTATTGAATTAATTCAAATAGTATACTAAACGATTTGACAAAGCATCCCGATCTTTCAGCTTGTTTATAACAAAATATGGGTAGCATTTAACTAATTGAATGATGATTGTTTTTCATTAGTTGGTGCCTCGTTGCCTTTTGGTTGGCCACACAGCAAGTGTCGTATGCCTCGCACAAGGTGGAAATGCGCGAGGAACCTCCTTCATCGTCAGCTCCTCAGAAAATGGGTCAGTCCTCTTCATTGACATACAGTATTTAACAAAAGACCTGTAGCACCAAATACTCTAGTCCTAATTTAAAGTGTCGTGTACTTTGAGGTGCCGCATGCCATGGTAAGTAAATAGCTTTGTTAGATACCGGTAATGTGTGAGTATTATTTTATATGTACTTCACTTGTTTGCTTCCTAAAGCAAAGTCTCTCTGGTCCTGTGGATTAACACAGTCAGGGCAAAAAAACATTCTGTACCCACATAGGAGAAACTTGTTCAGATGTCCCTTCCTGGTCATATAGGTGCTAAGGAGATTGGTGAATACAGTATTCAGTCCAGAAGAAAATCTTCTGGAAATAGATTTCAGAAGATTCCTCTAAAGGTTCAATCCATATCCTGAAGATAAGCAGGATATGGATTGAACCAGTGTCCTTAGTAACCCCAGTGCATTGTGATTTCATTGTGTATTCAATCTAGGGCTGAGCACTACTTGAGCAGTGAGCTCCATGTGTTGCTGTGGAGGAAAAGATGTGTGTGGGATTTGATAGCAATTTTATATGTGTACAGATAAATTTGTGTGCTATGAAATTAGTGCCATTTGGTGTTGGCTATGGTTATCATAGGTGGCTGGTTAAGGCAGGAAGTGAACTGTTTGGTGGAGGCTTAGTTTTGTGGCCACTTAGGATTAAAATGAGAGCTTGTAAGTAGCTTTCATTTTATATGCAATTCCCATCTGTCAGTCAAATTGAACAGGATTGATCTTATGTCTAGTGACATTCTAGCACCTTCGGTGACCTTGCCGGGACCATTTACATATGTATGTAAACATGTGTACAGTACATATGTATGTACTTTACCTGAATAAACATTTGAATTTGAAAAGTTCTGTGTGATGATGGTTCCTAAAATCTTTTGCTTGACTATCTATTATCTTTGTCCATAAAGTATGACTGATCTTACCAGTGGGCAACAAGATTGAACAATTCAGAAAGATGCTTTTCGCTTTCATTCAGCGCCGTACTATGTATTGTAGTTTTCTTACAACAGTATTTAAAAATGCAGATAAGAGTGTGTTATTTTCTTCCAACCTTTACTATGTAATGAATTGATTGACAATGCTTTCTTTAACAGAGAGATGTGTACGTGGGATTTAAGAGATGGAAGGTCTGTTGAAGTCCTCAGGTCAGCCAATGTTCACTCCTCCATGACAGTAAGTGATGTAGGATGTTACCTGGCATGTTATCAGTTTGATAAATGGTGACCCATATGGTTGAAGTGATTCCCTAATTAATGGAAACCTTACATGTGCACATTTTTCTATCATAGGTTAAGGTTATGGTTCTTACAGGAGTGGCTATCATTTTACTACAATATATACTATGGGTTACACAGTACTAGTATTGATGTGTGTGTGAGAGAACATCTGCTAGAAGGGGATGTGCACATTAGTAGAGTTACGGTGGTGGATACAGAAGATTTTTTGCAAAATTAATATACGTACAGTACGTATATGGAGACGTGGTTGATCACTTTAAATACGGTACCCAAGCTGTGTGATTTAGAGTTGAATAAATTTGGGAAAGAATGTGATTGGTGCAATGAAAATCCTGGTTAAGTAGAGCAAAAATAAAGAGTTGTAGCTAAAGGGTTTCATGGGAATTTATAGTGCTTGTAGTAATAATAATAATAATACAGAGGAACCTCGGGTGATGAGCGGCTCCATCTACAAGCGAGCCACTCGCAGAAAATTTGTCTAGACTGCCAAGCTTCCGTTTGGTTAACGAGAAAACCGTCTGGTGCTTCCTAGCGTTCCTGCTGGTTCTCGCAAATTCTCGGATGCCTCCAACGATGCAAATCAACAAATTTGTTTTTAAAAGATGCTGATGAAGCTGGGATGTAAAGGGGTTACTGCTGTAATGTTGCAAAGCATTGAATTTTTTTAAATAAAAATACAAATTGAAAAAATTTGAAAAAAAAAAATGTCAAAAGGTTTGTTCAGTGTATGTCAGGTAGCCTGCTCCATTTTGTATAAAAAAAAATACAAAAAATGAAAAAAGAACAATGTCAAAAGGGTTTGTTCAGTGTTTGTAGGCTGCTCCAGTAGGTAGACTGTTCCATTTTCTATGAATAAAAAAAAATGAAAAAATAACCAAAAAAAAAATTGAAAAAAAGACCAAATATCAAAAAGTTTTTTTTCAATATATGTCAGGTAGGCTGCTCCATTATCTATGAAAAACAAATCGAATGTCATATTGATGTTTTTCGATGGTGGAACAGATTAATTTTATTTCCATTATTTTAAATGGCGAAATTTGTTTCACAAAACAAGCGTTTCACAAAACAAGCTCGGTGCCGGAACGGATTAAATTCGTTAACTAAGGCGCCTCTGTAATAATAATGTTTATTCAGATACATCCATTCAAAATGAGTTACAAACAGAATGTTGGATTTCTAGATAGAGCTGTTACATACTATGGCTAAAGCCACTAATACGCACAGCATTTCGAGCAAGAAACGTGTACTCTATCTTGATGTACACATGTGAGATGCTGGTGTGACATGTGTAGACACCTGTAACCTGTATTAATGTATAGAGATAACACTTGTATTTACAAGACAGCTGGAAGATGTTTATCCTGTTAACCTGTAACTTATCATAGATCTATTAGTTGTATTATGCTCAATGTTACAAATTCCATACTCAGGGGTAATATGGAAAGATTTAATTTGTGATTACTAATGGAAATGCAGCCAGAAATGGTCAACTGTTGTTATCTACTCCTAATTAGAATTAATAAATAGGATATCCACCAAAGTTAGATCTGTATTTAGTCCTGACTAATGCAATATGTTCTTCTTTTAGGCTTACCAGATGCTGAATGTGAGTGATGTACGGTTGTTTTGTGTTGGCAACTACCCTGAGATTCTTGTATACGACCCCCACACCTTGGATATCCTTTTCTCCCTGGCTGCTCGTATCCAACCTGATTGGATATCTGCGCTTCACATCTTACGACCCCCAAGAAGAAATGGTAAGATGCTGGAGAGCCTTATGAGTATGGAGTTGGCTTACTGCTTTGAAGATTCATTGAATGCATAGATTATTATTATTTCTGGGGCAGCATTCCAGTAGTTTCCTGATGCTATCTCACTGAGATTGATCCTAGCTTTTCAGGACAGACTGAAACATTATCAGTTTAATTAAATTTTATGTGTGTGGGTGTTATGCGACTTATTCTCCGCAGATAATATGAGAATTGTTGCATAGTCATTACATTTTGTTCACGCAGATGAAGTTGTGTTAGGGGTGACAACCGGTGGCTGGGTCAAAGTGTGGACTGTTAGTGAGAGGGAGGTGCGGCCTCATGAGGCCATATATGAACATGAGGCTAAAATGATCCATTCGTTGAATGCTTTATGCCTAGTCTGCTGCACGTACAATCAACGCACCGTCCTTGTCGTCTCGCAGGATGACTGGCAGGTTAGTTGTTATTGGTTACACACGGAGATCACACTAACGTGATGCATCAAATGAACAAATCCACAAGGGCCGTGACAAGGATTCCCGGACGCAGGTTCGAATCTTCGTCACGGCCCCTGTGGATTTGTTCTCTTGTTATTGGTTATTTTATCATGTAAAATAATGCTCATATAAATTTGTTGAATCTGTCACTTCTTTACAAAATGACTAGTTATAAATTTTCATTTATGTTTTGTTTACAACGTTATGCCTTTTTTTCCAGATATACGATGCTGGAGATTTTTCTCAGTTGTGTCGTGTTGGTGTGACTGCTGGGGAGAGATGGATGGGCGGAGACTTCCTAGCTGCTGATCGCGTCATAGTCTGGACTGACACAGGTCGAGCATACATTTACAAGCTACCCACGAAGTAAGTAATACAGTACAGTATACAATTTAGTGACCTTGAAAAGCATTGGTATGGTATCCAGTTATACAATTACCGCATAAATCAGAGTTGATGCAGCTTTATATAATTTTGCTTAGTCCTCATATCTGTCACCAGAAATGAAAAGAATGAAGCAATTGTCAAAATCTGAGATAGTGTTGTAATCACCAGTGGCAGTCTGCAAGAGGTCGTTCGTGGGGTCACTTTCCTGGGTGTTGGCTCAAATGATGAGCCATGTTTATTTAGTTATAACATAACACAGTTAATAGTTTAATATACAGTAGGTATTATTTTGGATATCAATCTCTTTGATATATTATTATGACTCTTAAGATGTTATATTAATAAGAAGTATCATGAAATGATTGGATAGCATAGGAAAAAAGCTGACCAGACGACACACTAGAAAATGAAGGGACGACGACGTTTCGGTCCGTCCTGGACCATTCTCAAGTCGATTGTCATTCTCAAGACAATCGACTTGAGAATGGTCCAGGATGGACCGAAACGTCGTCGTCCCTTGATTTTCTAGTGCGTGGTCTGGTCAGCATATTTCAGTAATGTTATTGTCACTCATCATCTACATAGGAAAAAGCTACAACATAAATTTTTCAGATAGTTCAGGCTGTATTGGAAGTGATATTAGATTGTGTAGCAAGGTTAAGGTAATGCATTAATTTAAGATAGGGTACATATAACCATTACATTAACGACATACCACATTAACC
>WNGS01111181.1:52431737-52479408 GCA_020271785.1 Procambarus virginalis
TAGTATAGAGTTATGTAACATATCCAATACCATATACAGTTTGGCCAAAGTTTTGTATATCATGCATGTTCTTTCTTGTCAAAATTATAGATAGTTTTTAGTGACTTTAGAAGATTTGTCCATTTTTCCCCGACTTGTGCCTCAAATTAGCATTGACAAAATAACTACATTGTTTATTTTATATTGATACTTGCAATTTTAGTGTTTGTAATGAAGGTATTGGTGTATATGTTGGAAATTTCACTGAGGATTATAGCGTTAGTAATATTTGCAAATGTGTGTTATTATGTGATGTTCATTCTGGGTGTGTCAAGTGTATGACTATTACAAATGTTCAATGTTGTGCACATAATGGTATTATATATGTGGGGTACAGCATCCACTTCCTAGAGACCTGTAAATACAATTAAATATCCTGACTACATCTTACATTCCTCATGCATTGCTCTTAATTACATATTACATTCCATGTACAAGTCTCATGACTACATCTTATATTCCACATACAAGGTTCTTGACTACATCTTACATTCCATGTTCAAGTCTCATGACTACATCTTACGTTCCACATACAAGATTCTAGACTACATCTTACATTCCATGTACAAGCCTCGTGACTACATCTTACGTTCCACATACAAGGTTCTTGACTACATCTTACATTCCATGTACAAGTCTCATGACTACATCTTACGTTCCACATACAAGGTTCTAGACTACATCTTACATTCCGTGTAAAAGTCTCATGACTACATCTTATATTCCACATGCAAGGTTCTTGACTACATCTTACATTCCATGTACAAGCCTCGTGACTACATCTTACGTTCCACATACAAGGTTCTCGACTACATCTTACAGTCCATGTACAAGCCTCGTGACTACTGTACATCTTACGTTCCACATACAAGGTTCTTGACCACATCTAACATTCCATTTGCAAGGCTCTTGTCTACATCTTACGTCTCATGTTCTAGGCCTTTTCTCCCTATTGATACACATGATTCTGAATAAAAAAAGTAGGAGCAATCAATTTAGCAGCTTGGTTACAGCATATTATACTTATATTAAGAGTAACTGTTATGCATATTATACAGAATTGATCATTGTGTCATCTATGATGTCCCTGTTGAATATTATTTTTCCTCTCAGCTGTATTGTTGATAGTCGAGCGTTTCACAACAAACAAGTTGAAGGGGACAATCCTGTTATGTACGGTATCGTCCAGCCGCACAACGAAGAGGTATGTAGGTGAAATATGAGCATCGGCTTCCAAGGCTTGGTATTCTCTGATAATTAAGCTGTGTTTTTCTTAATTTGTATATGTAGTCTATGCCAGTTTTTCATATTGTGACAATATGACTACTTAAAGTAAATTATCTTTGTAAAATTGTAGTTACCATGACCCTTGAAGCCATTATTGTCAAGTGTCAGTGTAATGGTAACCTTCAATTTTCTTTGTTAATCAATCGCTGAAGTTTATCTTGCCTACTACCATGAGCATTGTTCCTCTGCATAGTATTTTTCAAATTAAATTCTTGAAGGTTATTGTTAAACTGTGTTTACTTTAAAATATATTTTGTACAGAAAAAGATTGAGAGAGGATCTGTTTGTCGTGATGCAGTGTAATGTTGATAACTTGGAGCGAAGCATCATATTCATCAGTCGAAGCTGTGTGTTCTGATAGTTGTTTTTAGAGCATTATAATTAAGGAAACTGCACCATACAAGGCGGCTCCTATTGCCCCATAATGAAGCAGCTTCTAATTATATCCACCCTAACTTTTTCATATATGTCAAACTTATGCTTGAAACAACACAGCAGTCTCACTTCTATTGAGAGGTCTGTTATATATTTATACTAATGTGTTCTATGCAGGAAGTAAATGAAAATGTAGTACAGTATTTTGAAACTTTAGAAGCTAATAAAGTGAATGTCTCAGTTGGGTGAAACAACGACCAAAGATACTTAAAGCCATGGTCTATGACTGCAAGAAAACATACAGTATAAAGAGTTAGAACTCAATAATCAAATGATTGTTCTTTTAGTTTTGATAGGGTAACCTTGTAGCACAATTTTCATTTTATGTAATCTATTCTCATTGAACAATATCGATAGCATTGTGATAGTTATGTGTCCTTCCACAAATCCAGCCGGAATCTGATGAAATTTGGGTTCTAATTCATCTCTCATAAGCGAACATATGAGTCATAAATACTCATACTCTGCCTATGTAAAGCAGAAACAAGACACAAATAACACTTAGTGGGCTAGCCAGAGGCTTAGGGCCCATGCAGGAATATACCTACAAAAAAATAAAAATTAAAAAATAAAAATCATGCAGAGTAGTAGTAGCATGTGTGTCTTCTATTTGAGTTGCACATTTCTCTTTATACTGTCTATGCTCAGTAATCCAAATCATATGAGGCCCACCCCATTCTAGTTAGCCAAATTTCTTACCAGGATTGTCCAAAACTTAACACATTTTAAAATGTTTGTACCACAAACTGATTGCTCCCACTATTTACCTGCACATTCCCATAGTTTATTTGCTTAGTCTTGCTGTTTATCTGGTTACTCCCACCGTTACTTGAAAATGATGCATTCAAATTCATTCAGGTTACTGGAATTGGGATTACTGACCTCTTATAGGTATTTGTTTTAGATAAACATTTACATATTATTGGGTAAAAACTTAGATTTACCTAAATAAAAGACTACTAAATTTGCATTATAATAATGATTAAGTTCTGCGTGGTGCAAAGCTTGTGAAGGATTAGTTAAACTAACTCTTCACTTTACCTTGCAGCATTTAGTCAATGCTCCAGCATGGCAGTTTATGATGATTCCATTGGAAAGTGGAGCAGAGAAGCTGCTGCTGCGGGGAGATTGTGAAGGCCAGGTTAGTGTTGTGACGATGTTATTGTTCTGTTGGGAGACTGTGCAGGCCAGGTTAATGTTCTACAGGGAGACTGTGCAGCCCAGGTTAATGTTCTACAGGGAGACTGTACAGGCCAGGTTAATGTTCTACAGGGAGACTGTACAGGCCAGGTTAATGTTCTACAGGGAGACTGTGCGGGCCAGGTTAATGTTCTACAGGGAGACTGTACAGGCCAGGTTAATGTTCTACAGGGAGACTGTGCGGGCCAGGTTAATGTTCTACAGGGAGACTGTGCAGCCCAGGTTAATGTTCTACAGGGAGACTGTACAGGCCAGGTTAATGTTCTACAGGGAGACTGTACAGGCCAGGTTAATGTTCTACAGGGAGACTGTACAGGCCAGGTTAATGTTCTACAGGGAGACTGTACAGGCCAGGTTAATGTTCTACAGGAGACTGTGCAGGCCAGGTTAATGTTCTACAGGGAGACTGTGCAGGCCAGGTTAATGTTCTACAGGGAGACTGTGCAGGCAAGGTAATGTTCTACAGGAGACTGTACAGGCCAGGTTAATGTTCTACAGGGAGACTGTACAGGCCAGGTTAATGTTCTACAGGGAGCCTGTACAGGCCAGGTTAATGTTCTACAGGGAGACTGTACAGGCCAGGTTAATGTTCTACAGGGAGACTGTGCAGGCAAGGTAATGTTCTACAGGGAGACTGTGCAGGCCACATGTTCTACAGGGAGACTGTGCAGCCCAGGTTAATGTTCTACAGGGAGACTGTACAGGCCAGGTTAATGTTCTACAGGGAGACTGTGCAGGCAAGGTAATGTTCTACAGGGAGACTGTACAGGCCAGGTTAATGTTCTACAGGGAGACTGTACAGGCCAGGTTAATGTTCTACAGGGAGACTGTACAGGCCAGGTTAATGTTCTACAGGGAGACTGTGCAGGCCAGGTTAATGTTCTACAGGGAGACTGTGCAGGCAAGGTAATGTTCTACAGGGAGACTGTGCAGGCCAGGTTAATGTTCTACAGGGAGACTGTGCAGGCCAGTTAATGTTCTACAGGGAGACTGTGCGGGCCAGGTTAATGTTCTACAGGGAGACTGTGCGGGTCAGGTTAATGTTCTACAGGGAGACTGTGCGGGTCAGGTTAATGTTCTACAGGGAGACTGTACAGGCCAGGTTAATGTTCTACAGGGAGACTGTGCAGGCAAGGTAATGTTCTACAGGGAGACTGTACAGGCCAGGTTAATGTTCTACAGGGAGACTGTACAGGCCAGGTTAATGTTCTACAGGGAGACTGTACAGGCCAGGTTAATGTTCTACAGGGAGACTGTACAGGCCAGGTTAATGTTCTACAGGGAGACTGTGCAGGCCAGGTTAATGTTCTACAGGGAGACTGTGCAGGCAAGGTAATGTTCTACAGGGAGACTGTACAGGCCAGGTTAATGTTCTACAGGGAGACTGTGCAGGCCAGGTTAATGTTCTACAGGGAGACTGTACAGGCCAGGTTAATGTTCTACAGGGAGATTGTGCAGGCCAGGTTAATGTTCTACAGGGAGACTGTACAGGCCAGGTTAATGTTCTACAGGGAGACTGTGCAGGCCAGGTTAATGTTCTACAGGGAGACTGTACAGGCCAGGTTAATGTTCTACAGGGAGACTGTGCAGCCCAGGTTAATGTTCTACAGGGAGACTGTACAGGTCAGGTTAATGTTCTACAGGGAGACTGTACAGGTCAGGTTAATGTTCTACAGGGAGACTGTACAGGCCAGGTTAATGTTCTACAGGGAGACTGTGCGGGCCAGGTTAATGTTCTACAGGGAGACTGTACAGGCCAGGTTAATGTTCTACAGGGAGACTGTGCGGGCCAGGTTAATGTTCTACAGGGAGACTGTGCAGCCCAGGTTAATGTTCTACAAAGGACTATGCAGGCCAGATTAATGTTTCACAGATTTTTAGTATGTAAACAGCACCATGAAGATAATGAACAATAAATACGCTCTTTTTGTAAATATAAACAGATTTAGTCACATTTAGAAACCTTGAGTCACATGGGGACGTGACTTGAGTCAAAGTGTGTCAGTTTAGTTAGATAGTAATAGAACTCCCAATAGATTAAAGTAACTAAGACTCTATCTACCTTCCTGCTGACTTGAGTCTGCATCAGCTAAAAATGAAACTACAGTACTATATAATTACCACAATGTGGAAATGTCACCACTTGGATGTCAAATCAGAAACTTTATAGGAGGAGAAAGAAGAGCTTTATAAATAGCACAATCCACATGTATGGAAAAAGAGGAAAGTGAAAGTGTTTTGGCTCCTCCTTGACCCTTATCACTTCACAAGTCGAGCCTGGCCTCGGGCCGGGCTTGGGGAGTAGAAGAACTCCCAGAACCCCATCAAGCAGGTATCGAGTCATAAATTCATAAGGGTCTAAGACAGACCAAAACATTACCACTTTTCATTCTTTTCATGTGTGCGAGTTAGGTTGCTTATTCTCAGTACTGTACTTCATTGTGACGTATTCTCAGCAAGGACTTTTTGCTGACGGTGGGATTGACATTGTACTTTGGTTGTAAGAATTAGGTTAATACTGCTTGTTCCACTTAACGTATTTACATAAAATGGACTGTTTACGAAAATGAGATGCAATGTAAAAGTTAGTTGACAATAAGAGTGCTAGTTTGGCACACATGAAATATTTGAAAGTGTAGTTATAAATTTATTATATGATTAAGAGGAGGTTTTGTGTAAAGGAGCCAAGAGTACTGACTTAAGATTGGGGTTAACTAGTAGACTGTATTCAGAAAATAAAATTTTCTATTCATAACAAAGCTTGTTTTACCTAATTTTAAAATGAATGAATGCTTTTTAAAAGCTGTGGCAATCAACGTTATAATCTGCAAATTCTTGGCATATAGGTAATGTTGTGGCGCCTGGCAGATGTATCGGAACATCAACTTCAACAGATCAACCAAGTACGGCCCTTCGCACCTCTCGTCTTTCCACCAACTCTCAATCACTCTGTGATGAAAGCTTGGTCTGCCATGATTCCATCCCCAATCGGTAGGCTAAAACTTGTCCTCTGCTGTTAAAACATTCCTCTTTTCTTTCTATCCAATACCTATATAAGCCACTAAGATAGTTACATTTATATATTTTCTTTTATGTTCTACTAAAAATTTAGCTCTTTGATTACCCGCAAACAGCTTGGGTATTTAAAAATTCTTCATCATAGTGCACACAAAAAGTATACTCGGTATATATAACTAAATACAGTGGTACCTTGGTTTTCAAATTTAATCCGTTCCCAGAGACGGCTCGTAAACTGAAAATTCGCAAACCGAAACTAATTTTCCCATATAATAATGTAAATTGAATTAATCCGTTCCACACTCCCAAAAATATTAACTTCAAAATACATTTCATACATAATACACACAAATATTTTGTACTATAGTATATACAAGTTATAACTTATCTTTATTGATGACTCTTGTTGGCATATGGAAGACGGTGAGGAGGAGGGGGGGGAGAAAGAGATAAGGTGTTAGTATTTGGAAGGGGAGTCCCCTTCCATTATAACATCAGGCAGTGATGACTTTTCTGGGGTACTCTCTCTCCTACGTTTTGCCTGCATACCACTAGGACCTGGTTGTGGCTCACTACTTGTTTGTCTCACAAAAAAACTTTCCATAGACTTGTTTTCCTCTATGGTTATCCTCACATGTGTTTTCAAAGGTTGATCCTTGCCACTGACATCCTTGGGACCCATGGTATGGTATATAATAATTACTTTTATGTTTAGAAACAAAAATTACCCCCAAAAATGAATTTTATTTACAAAGGATTCAAGTGCGATTGTCACTAGGCGGGAGGCATGAGTAAACTGAAGCATGGTCGCCCGTGACACCAGGAACCCTGCGCTTGGTCGACCCATATGTGTATCAACAAATTTGCAAAGCAAGGCAAAGTTCGTAAACCGACTCAAATTTTATGAAAAAATTGAGCCCGTAACCCAAAAAATTTGTAAAGAGGGACGTTCGGCAACCGAGGTTTCACTGTACATATCATTTGATGATTCAAACACAGGGTGGTATTTGTATATAGTAATTGGAATTGTTTAAGGGTTAGTATAGGAAAAACTGTTTTCATTATTTCTTTGCATAACAGGTGTATTGGACCAGCTTGAGGGAGAGAGGAATCCCCCAAGGATCACGGCCAGCCTGTTCCTGCCTCTTCAGGGTCGGCTTGCTTGTGGTCGTGAGGACGGCTCCATCATCCTGGTCCCAGCCACAGAGACCATCATGCTACACCTTCTTCATGGAAAACACCATCAATACCACAGTAGGTGTCTAGGTTATAGAATAGCAACCTGAAATGTTGAGTTGAAACCTCTTTGATGATAGTGTTTCTATATTATGATTGTGAATTTTTGAATATGCTTTGGGAATGAGTGAGTACTGGTGTAAGTAGCCTTGTCTCTGATGATAGTGTTTCTTTATTGTGATTATAAACTATTGTAATTTCAAACAATTATTACACCAGTCCCTTGCAAACTAGGTTCCTACTTGAACATAAGTTTGGAGTATGTGGTACAGTAAAGTTACAAGAGAGACAGAAATGCCAGTGTTAGATCAATGTATTTCAGTAGGTGAATATCAAATGAGAAAAAGTGGCAATGTTAGCAGTGCATCAGAAGGACAGACACGAAGTGAATATGTTGAGAAGCATTCACATTGGTGAGATGGTAGACAGTGGCAACCATATGGTTTCTGTATAGTCTTAACAATACTATATTAGAATTGAAAAAAAATCTAAATTTTTTCACTTGTGCATCACGGGGCTGTCGCATGTAACAGGTACACAGTGCAGGGGTTAATTAATGCCATTTCTTTCAATTTCTCGTACCCTCCCTGCAGACTGTGTCTCGTACTGTCTCTACAAACTGTCTTCCTACGCTCTCTACAAGCTGTTTTCAGCCTTCATTATTATTCCAGATTGGGCACAGCCAATGGTGTTACGTGGCCACCAGGGACGTGTTAACTGTCTCCTCTATCCCCACGGTGAGAGTTCCCGCTATGACGTGGCCCACCTTGTATCGGGAGGCATTGATTTCTCCATCAATGTATGGGATATGTACACAGGCAATCTGGTTCACAGATTTGTAGTCCAAGCAGGTCAAGTGTTACAGCTGCTGGTCCCACCACCTACCTGTACAGTGAGTAGCTGAAGGTTTAATCACTTGCGTTTTCACATAACCAAATAAAATGACCATAAGCTGAAGTTCCACTTCTGATAGTGAATATCTGACTTTCACCTTTGTAGTATGTTATCCACTTATATATTTCACGTTTGTGAAATATATAAGTGAAGTATACTTCTGTGAAATCATCAGAAGGCCACAAATTTTACAAAATTTGTATCATATTTGTGCAGAATTATGTAAACTGTTCATAGAAGCCAGCAAATATGACCATTACTATTTTAGTTGTAGTGCATGTGCCAGTGAAATAAATAAAAATAACAAATAATAAAAATATATAAATATATTTAAAGGATAATATTATGGGATACCACCTTGTGTTTGTAGAGGTGGTACCCCATAAGGCACCCCAGGTGATACTTGGCCTCTAAGAAAAGCATATATACTATCCCAGGAAGCCTTGTGGGACTCCCATGCTAGCTTACATATTGTCTTTTTCTGCCATCCCTTATATATTTGGAATTTATTATTTTATTGTATTTAAAATCTTCACCTAACAAAATGGGTTATAACATTGGTTATATGCAAGGTACAAGGTTAGTTGTAATAGATTGTTGAGTTTCTCCAGCTCCTCAGATAGCGGGCAAGAACCATGAATACGTTTCCCCTCTGTATTGCCATGCTGAGGTGCTAAAAGAGGAATCTGGCAGCTCTAGGGTATCTTTTTATTTCAATGTGCTTAGAACCTACTAAATAAAAAGCAATGTAATTTTACGAAATATATTGCCTTCATATTGGCAAATACTGTACAGAAACCTCATAGCTTCATGTTTACTAGATCAAGATAACTCACCAGGGTTATTTTTCAGCCTCGCATTCAAAACTGCATCTGCAGTGTTTCCGAGGACCACAGTGTGGCACTACTGAGCATCAAAGAGCGCAAGCTGGTGCTTCTGGCATCCAAGCATCTCTATCCTGTGCTCAATATCAAGTGGCGGCCCGAACACGACTTCCTGATGGTTGCCACCCACGACGGATCTGTCTATGTCTGGCAGATGGAGACAGGTCAGCTATTTGCTGTACAGAAAATATCTTGTGATAGGCTTATTTAGTAATTGTGAAGCTTTGGAACTATTTAGTTCCATTGTGCAAGAGTTAAATGAAGCATTATGTATGTGCACAAAAGAATAATAATCAAAACCAGACTTTTGTCATACTATATTGTCAAAATCCATACCTTGAGCATAGGAAAAATGTCCCAGTAATCGTAAGTCAATTTTCAAGATGGCAGACATTTACCTCGTGCTTCACATAAGGCTCCTGCTTCTTGTAGTTTACAGTGGCCCTTTCACAGTTCACCCTTTTGACAGGGGGGGGGGTGATTGTTCAGTTTCATAGCTCCTAGTCCCTTGATTTGTGGGATTTTTGGGTCATTTCCTATGGTTTGCAGTAGACTTGATCAGTCTCTCCCCGTTCCAAGGGTCTGGGCTTTCGAGGCAGGGACAGGCCTTTACTTGCTCCAACTATTTAACACTGCAAAAGAGAACTTTCTAAAAAAAACTTTCGGCAGCTTTGTTTCTTTATCTTGAATCTGTGACCTCTTGTTTTTGAAGTTGCAGGTTTCAAGAATTCTTCTTTGACAATTTTGGTGATTCCTGTTCTATTTTCTATGTACAGTAGTGATTATATCATCTCTTTCTGCGGAGAGCCTCTCCAGCTCCCTGGAGCTATATTGGGCCGATATGTATGTATTAGACCATGGCATCAGTCAATTCGATTGGAACTCTAGCCTACCAGGGACCATGAGCCAGACCCTGCCCTCTCAGAGAGGCACCAGGAGCAATGGCCTATTGAACCCCCCCCCCTTGTGGTTGGAAGCATTCTATGTCTCCATCTACTGGGGTAGGCACCCAGAAAGATAGGCATCTCATAACAAACTCCACCTGGGTAAAAATTGCTACCAAAAACCAAACTATCAAGCAGAACTCCACAATCTGAAAACAAGCATGACGTCACAAGCGCCGCTGTGCCGCTGTCTGCGCAGCTCCCTCCTACCTGGTAGGGGAAAGGGGAAGCTCCAGACCCCTCGTGCCGGCTATCCAACCCCAGTTCTGAGGCTGATGTGTTATGTGGCTGTCATTCAACTCTGGCTCCTGACTCTGAGCAGTGCTGTGCCTTTCCAGTGTTGCTCTGCTGTGTGGTGTGTGCGAGCCAGGAGTAATTCACGGAGCACTGTGGATGCATGCTCCTAGGGCCATCTTCCCTAGGTGCCCTGTAAGTACTACCCTACCTCTGGGGAGCTGGAGGGGCTCTCCACAGAAAACAAGCATTCAGTGTAATGAAATGCCATTTTCTGGGCAAGTCCCAGGGCTCCCTCTGTTATGAGAGGAAGGGAGGGAATAACGGTTGGCAGTTTTCACATTTTGATATTCAGCCTCTGAGCTAGTTTTGGATAGCCAACATGAGGGGTCTGGGGCTCCCCCTTCCCCGTCTTGGGGAGGGGGAAGGAGGAGTCATGCTTGTGTCATCATGCTTGTTTCAGATTGTGGAGTTCTGCTTGATTAGGTTTTTGTTAGCAATTTTTAACCAGGTGGAATTTATTTTGAGATGCCTATCTTTCTGGGTGCCTAACCCAGCAGATGGAGACATAGAATGCTTCCAACCACACGGGGGTTTCTATAGGCCATTGCTCTTTGTGCCTCTCTGAGAGAGGGGCCAGGGTCTGGCTCCTGGTCTCTGGTAGGCTAGAATTCCAATCGAATTGACTGATGCCATGGTTTAATACATACATATCAGCCCGGTATAGCTCCGAGGAGCCTCAGAGACTCGCCCAGAAAATGACGTTTCATTTCATTCAACACTAAATTTTTCTTCTATCTGCTAGCTTTGGTATATTTAGCACTACTAGCCTTTCTTCGTAGCTCTTGTTTTTCAGTTCTGAAAGCCATTTTTTGTCCATGTCTTTGCACCTCTTCCAGTTTATTGGTGTGCTTCATGAGATATAGGCAACATTCTTTGTTGGTATATGTGTTTAGTGTGCATGTGTGTGTAGGTGGAGTGGTGCAACTGCCTGTTTTCTTGATATTCCACAACATACAAAATAGAAAGTTCTAACTTAATCAGAAAAGTATGAACACAAGCAACTTGCCTAACCTAATCTACTGTTGCATAAAAAACATGGATATTTGTTAGCCCCTATTTTTCTTAGTACAGTACTCTGTATTTTGTATGCTGGGGACCAAGACGTAGAAAATGAAATGCATTACTTGGGAAAATTCATTGGGTGCAAAGAACAAGACAAATAGGCTATGATGAGGGCTATCCATGCCAACATAATGGAAGCATAAGGAGGTAGAAGACTAGCTACTAACATTTTCCATAGGTCATCTTGATCGTGTCCTACAAGGTGTGACTGCAGAGGAAGTTTTGGGAGCTTGTGACGAGCATTCAACAACAGCAGGAAGTGGTAGTGGTGGTGCTGGCTCGGAGGCGGGGCTTGCTAACCCTGCTGTTCATCTCTTCAGAGGTCTTAGCATCGGAACTTGGCAGCCATTAGACACGCAGCTCAGGTAAGTTTTTATAACCGATTTGAACAAGCTAATCAGCTGATTTTCTTTTTCCTTGTATATTTTAACCTTATGTATACTTAGATCTATGTGTACTTTTAACCTAAGTAATTTTGTATTGGATAAATGATGCATAATATAGATATTTCCTAAGCATTTGATATGTACAGCATAAATCTTTGTACTTCAAATTGTTCCTCCATAGACCCATATCTAGCTTTATCTATAAAAGGAGGAGCTCGTGGTGTATTATCTTCATAGCTCCATCATGCCTTATACCCGCAGCTCAAACTGAACCCTGCATGCACAGTCTAGTTCTCTATCATTTAATGTGAATAATATGATGTCCATCTCGGTGAGACGCATGCAGCTGCATTTTGTTCCGACAGAGATGTTCATTTGTTTTTAGGTGTTTATTGGCACTATTACAATAATCTACAAACCTATACTGACCTGATGTTTAATTGGCCTATGATCAGTAATATTTAAAATAATTTAATGAGCATATCAGTGTGAATGTAAACTCTCGTGGTGATGATCCTTCACAGGATGGTATTGTTGTGTATTGCTCAATAGTAGTTAGGTAGAGAGTACTAGTCTCATATAAGCATTGTGCCATACAAGGTCTTCAACCATTTGTGTTGCATCTGGACAAGTAGGACTCATATTTTTGTTAAGTGAATAAAGTCGTACTTCAGACATCCAACCTATACACCTGAAAATAAAGGAATGATGATGTTTTGTTGAAGTCCTGGACCATTATCACATCAATAATATCACGTGACTTGATAATGGCTCGGGAAAGACTGAAACGTTGTCACTAACTTTATTTTCAGGTGTGTGTGGAGCCATGTTATTTTGACTCAAAGTGGTACTTTATTTGGTAGCGGGGAATCCAGCAGGTGCTGGGGGAGCAGAACAACCATCAGGACATCCACGACAGCTCAAAGATGAGAACATGCCCGCTCATGATCCAGGGGCTCCGCACAAATAAGCAAGATGCCAACTCCCATGTTCTTTTCTTTGATATTGAAGCTCTAATTGGTGAGTTATTCCTGATTACTTTTTAGATACATGTGTTACATTGCTTCTTTTATGTACTTCAAATGGGTTGAATGTTGAACTTGCCCACTATTACAAGGTTCAATCCAGCTTGCATAACTTGTGATGAAATTGTGTACTTGGGCCGGTGACCTGTCATTTTGGGCTGGTGATCTATCATTTTGGGCTGGTGACCTGTCATTTCAGGCTGGTGACCTGTCACTTGGGATGGTGACCTGTCATTTTGAGTTGGTGACCTGTCACTTGGGATGGTGACAGATTTGGGTCTTCCCAAATTGCTCCTCATATCAGGCAAAATTTATGTGGCTGCATGGAATGTTTGAGAAGTAAATGAGGAACAAAAATGCTACGAAAGTTGAAAGGTTTTATAACTCTGCCTGACCGATAATGCATGATGCGTCTATATAAATACTGTACACTTTTACTCAGTGTGTTCGAGGATGCATGCTGCATCCCAAAATTTAAATATTTGTTAAAATTCCCATTTATTGTTCAATTATTATGAGACTAGTTTTAAAATGCACGCATTTCAATTGTGAATAATGTGATACCAAAATGAACTACGTAGCATGAGAATTGAGATGGGGAAGACTGGAAAGAGTATAAATATTTGAGTGCACGAGGGGGGGGGTGGTCACTCACGGGTAAAACTCAGCCTAACTTTGGGTGTACTGCAGGTGGTGTGCCAAGCTATTTGACTTCATATGCATGTATCCCTTTAGAGTATTTTATTGCAAACAGTGATACCAAAATGAACGATGAGCACGAACATTGAGGTAAAAACACTGAAAAAGTGTATACAGTACAAACATTTGAGTGCGAGTGTGTGCTCACATGTAACGCTCAGCTGATTTTCAGGTTTGATGCAGGTGGCACGCCAGGCCTTTTTATCTTATATGCATATATCCATGCAGAGCATTCTATTGCAAACAATATGATACCAAAATGAACGATGTAGCACGAAAATTGAGGTAAGAACACTAAAAAGCGTTTTAAAAACTTTTTAGTGGGGTGTGAGCTCACGGGTAACACTGCCGGTTTTTGGGTTTGATGCGGGTGTGCACACTGGGTCTTTTGACCTTATATGCAAATATCCCTTTAAAGGGTTCTATTGGAACAATTTGATACCAAAATGAATGACGTAGCACGAAAATTGAGGTGGGAAAAGTGTGAAAAAGAGCATAAATATTTTAGTGCGAATGCACGCTCACAGGAAACACTTGGTCGACCTTGGAGGTGTGCTGGGGGTCGCGCGCCAGGCCGGGCTAAGTGTTAAGGAAGGATGGTTTGATGTATTATGTACTGTATATACAAAACAAAGCTGAAAGAAACTGAGAATAAAGCATACAATGAAAAATTAATTATAAGAGAGAGAAAATTTGAGTAATTTTTTGAGTAAAAATTTTCTTTAATAAAAGGGTATATTTATGAATTAATTTTGTCCTCTTAATAATTTATCACTTTCTCACTTTTATATCGCGTCCGGTCGTTAAAGTTTTCTTACGGTTCTGCCCGTATATCTCTCTATGGCGTTATGCGGAAAATTTTGTATAAATTCCATTTTTGCTTCGATTTTCTTGGGTATGTTTAGAAATGTTCGCCATGAAATTTACGTTTTCTCTAATAACAGAAGAGCTTATTAAAGAAAACGTCATGGCAGTGAATCATCGAGGTAAAACTATTGCATTTTTGACACGACGAGTATTGATCGACGTAGTTTTTATATTTGTTGCCGGTCGAACGCATTCTTATTTGACGGTTTATACATATATTCTTCTAGAACATTCTATTGCGAACACTTGGTAAAAAATTAAATACGTACATCTAAAAATAATGTCAGGACGTGAATTGAATATACACTTTTCGCCGATATGCCGCGATATGCCGACGCGGGTAACACTTCCACGTCCCACACTCTCATCGGGTCAGTTGCGACATTGATTCTATATTTATATGCATATGTCAGTATAGAGAATTTATTGCGATTCCAATGATACCAAATCAACGATGTAGGACAACTGTGGGCTTCACAACCATTAAAGAATGGAAACACTTTGTTGCTGTTTGGCGCTCTCGGCAAGTGATGTCAATAGTTTTTTATTTGGTTTGATATGCCTTATGATTTGATGGCATTTTTACGTATGTTCTTATAGACAATTCTATTGCGACACAGTGATACAATTTAAATACGTATGGCTACAATTAGTGACAGGACAGTAAAAGAGTAGACACTTTTCGGCCTTACCGCTTAGGCGTGCGAANTTAGCGTCCTATGATTATTCAGCACATTTGATGGTGTTGCTAGCCTTTCCCGGCTTGGTGCCTTCTTTAGATAATTACTACCTCTACTTCTTGTGAACATACTAGTACCTTGTGTGATGTGTATCATGGTTATTTTATAAACGAGGCAGTCATATTTTGCAAGTGTCTGTACCATTAATATTTTACATAATACAAACATATGTAGTGAACTACAAACAAGGCAATAAAAGATTGTTTATATGAAATTTATATTTAATGCTACAGAAAAGAATCCCCATGAAGCTCGGACCCAAAACTTCCCAGAAGTACGTATTAATTGGCCATACCACTTCTAGGGTAAAGTGTGTAGTCATGTTAATGCAGCTTTAAATACTTCCTTCTACACAATTATATTATACAAAATATTGGAAAATTTCTCTTATCGTGATAGTGCTAGCTAAATGATGAGCAAAGAAAACTTTGTTGACTATGGGGTACACAAACCTTATCCACATATTATAGCTAGCAAGAAGTTCACATTTCATGGTTTGTATAAAGTGCGGCATTAACCGTATTGCTGACATTTGAAAAAGAGCCGCTTCATCCATAAAATAAAGGAAATATATTTCTGCTTCAGTGTGTATCTAGCAGATATGAACAGTAGTAACGTCTTTCTGCATTATAACACCAATACGAACACTGACATTCGGTTGTACAAAGCTAGTCTTGAATAATGTTTCTAGCACTTTTCAATTTTAAAATTCAGTTAAAGCATTTACCTGCAAAGATGTTTATTCTCATTCACTACACTGGTCATACTAGGGAATATTTCCTGATGTTACACATATTTAAGAATAAATATTACATTTTAATGTCATTTATTCGATTACTTCTTTTCATCACTCTTCTTTTCATCTTTTGATTCATCTTTCTTCTCCTTATCTCCATCTTTTTTGTCTTTGTCTTTATCCTTATCCTTGTCCTTGTCCTTATCTTTGCCTTCCTTTTTTTCTGCGTCAGTGTTGGCCAGCTTGTTGTTGATGAGGTTGTGAAGGGCGATCACAGAGCGGATGAGCGATGCCAGGTACACCACCAACATTTGGTCGTTGGTTTTGACATAGAGGGACTTCACTAGTGCAGGGTTAGTCACATCGGGCAACAGGTTGAACATGTCCTGTGTGGAAAATATGTTAAAATTATTAACATATATTACTAGCAAGGGGCACTCAACATTGCCTGGGGACAAAACTGGGGCTGATCCACAGTCACCCTCCCCCAAGAGATTGAATTTATGAGTTACATCTTAATACATATTGTCACCAACATATATCTTGACAATATTCAATTTTCACTACACTATCCAAGCCCAGCTGAAGAACTCCCCTACAAATGTGTCCTCACTACACACAATCTTCACTTGGACAATACTCGAGTGAAGATCAAGAATCTTCATTACTATTGTCACCTCTAACCAGATTTCATATTCCGCTGGTTTTAAGGGACCATTGAGGAGGCCAAAGTAGGATAACCTCACAAATTTATTTATCCTAAGAGTCTCATGGATTTCAGAGTTCAGCAGGTTCACAAAACGTTTTTCTCCACCCCAAATTTTTATATCTTGACAGTGGTTCTCGTTGTATGTTGAGTCATGTGGTAATGTGGTTATTGTCATACGATGATCTAAACAATTATTGAGTGTTTTAAATGTATGATGCAACTAAGTATATAATTGCTCTGTGGATGTAAGGAAGTTTACCTTGATCCATGAAAAAATCCTATCATTTCATCATAGTTACATTACCATGTGAATGTGGTTATCTTCATGAATGTTACTAGGTGAATGCAGTCATCATCATTGTATAAAATTCCATCATAATTACATGATACGTATACCAATGATGGTTATATGGTTTTCAGAACTCTGGTTGTAATGAGGTATACCAGGCCAACCATCAATTGAACCATTATCATGAATTCATGTACTAAGAGCCTGTTGTCATCTTTGTGTGGCGACACTGGTAGTTAGTGCCTTTGTTTCAATCTATACTCCCGCCCATATGTCATCGCCCAAAGCCATCATCATTGTACACTATGTGTATATGCTATTCACTACTCTATATGGTTGTAATGAAGTATACCAGGTAAATGAATCATCAATTGAAACATTATCACATACTGTGTGAATTATGTAATTTATCAAGTTATTCAACACACACATACTCTTGTAAATAGAGAAACAAGTGATAAACAATTGGTGAAACATCCGAGGAGGACCCAGGAGTGGTGTCTGGCATACCTCAGAATCAGCAAAGTTTGACATTTGTGTTGACAAATGTCAGATCACATTGTCATTTGCTTAGCTAAATTAATTATGGGGTTCAGTTTCTGAACCCATTATGTACCTCTGTAACCCTTTCTACCACATCCCACGGGATGGGTATAGGATGCATAATAAATAATTATGAAAAAAATGAAAAATTATTTATTTAATTCTTTTTTGTATTTTTATGCATAGGCAGGAATGGCCATTTTTCTATAGCTGCTGTCGAAGGGTCAAATACACCCCACAAAGTTCGCCCTCCTTCCCATCTGCTTAAGAACAATAAGATAACTGGCTACATATTCTTTATTGCATTGGAAGGCAGAGAACATTTTCATTTTACCTGTAGGTGATAGACTATGGTGTGGTTGACAGGTAACGTTCCCTCCACAATTTGTCGGAGGTAATTGGCCACTTCGCTAAGCTGTTTGTGTAGGCCACGAAGACCCAGGAGTTGTGTTGTGATGCGCTGCCCTAGAGAGCCCACCACTGTATCCTGAAACACACACACACAAATTTTATTCAGACAAAAACCATTTTCTTCGGATATATGCATTACTAGACTACTGTATATGTAATGTAGTTCGAATGTGATAAAAGAAAAAGGTGAAGAAAGGCCCTGAAATGCATATTTCCTATACAAGTGAAGGATACTAAATTTTGAATAAAATCCTCATGAAGTAATTTAAAGGTCAATAATTGTAGATTCAATTACTGATAGAGATAGAAGGGCACCCTTTAAAATATGCAGGAAGAAAATAAAGCCCATATAATTTATGACTGTTTCCTGAGGGCATTACTTGCTATAATATTCTGGTACTTATCTATCAGTGACTGGGGGGGAGTCAAATCCAGCTCTTTATTCCATGAATAAATCATTCATACCTGGCAAACTAATTATCTATGCGTAAGATACTTTTTTGGGGGGTGAATGTCTGGTTGAACAAAAAACATTCACTCTTAATCCTGAATCTGCAATGTGAATCCCAAAAACGAACTAGCAAGTTGGTAACTTGATCATTCATTAAATACACAGAATAAAAACCATAGCAACAAGGAAATTGTAATATACTAGAGGGGTGACTGGAAGACTTCCGACATGGCAAAAAATGAGAGGAGTAATCAGAGGCACTGTAGACTGGAGAAACATTACTGGTGGAGCACCATGGAGTTCAGTTCTAGAACCACTAATGTTCACCAATATTGTTCAAGTCGCCAGAAAGAATACGGGGTCTGACGGCTGAGTGGACAATGTTTGGGGTTCATATTCCCAAGGGTCCGGGCAGTGTCTTTCACCCTGATGCCCTGTTTACCTAAGCAGTAAATAAGTATCTGGGAGTTACAGACAGCTGCTATGGGCTGCTTCCTGGGAATGTGTGTGTAAAAATTAGGATAAAGGACTTGCCTGAAATGTTATGCATGTTAGTGGCTGTACAAAAATGTAAGAACTTTTGTCTAAAAAAAATTAAAAAACAGAATTATATGAACAAGTTTGCTGATGATGCTAAGCTACTAGGAAAGCTATGAAACTTAAAACACGATTGTCATGCCCTTCAAGATGACCTGGACAAAATAAATACCTGTACAGTGGTACCTCGGAATACGAGTGTCCCTGTATACGAGTTTTTCGGAATACGAGCAGGATTTCCTCAGAAAATGTGTCTCGGAAGGCGAGGGTTACCTCGGGACACGAGTTTGTTGATACGCGTACAGGCTGACCTAGCGCGTGGTGGCTGGGCGATCGTCGCCCCTCCGCCCCTCAGTTTACCATTGTCTCGCGCTCAGTGACTACCTCTCATCAATTCTTCTCGTGGATTTTCAGTGTATTGTTGGATTTTTGGTGATTTGACTATACAATTTGTTATTATATATCTCACCATGAGTCCCAAGAAAGCCAGTGGTAAGGATAAAGGCCAGAAAGCCCATGTGAGGATGACAATAGAGGAGAGCCTCAGCCAGGACCTAGTGGCACTCAGATAAAACGTCCCAGGGAGTGCACACCTGAAAGGTCCTCATTGCCTGATGTGATAATGGAAGGGGACTCCCCTTCCAAACAGTAACTCCTCTCCTCCTCCCCCCTCCTCACCATCTTCCATACGCCTACAGCATTCATCAGCAAGGTAAGTAATAACTTGAACATAGTTTTGTAGGTTTATTTAGATGAATTAGGTATAAAAATTTAGTTTGATATGGGGTTTCTGGGGTAGTCAGGAACGGATTAATTCATTTCCCATTATTTCTTATGGGGAAATTCGCTTCAGAATACGAGTTTTCGGAATACGAGGCGTCTCCAGGAACCAATTAAACTCTTAAACCGAGGTACCACTGTATAGGGAATAACACTTGGCATATGGAATTCAATGTGAATAAATGCCACGTTATGGAATGTGGAATAGGAGAGAATTTGTAGGTTGTATGTGGCCTATTATGTGAAAACATTAAAGAACTCTTGATAAAGAAAGATCTAGGGGCGATCGCCCGAAACGCTATGTGTATTAGTGGTTTTAGGTATTGTATGTACTAGCTCTGTCTATAAATCCAACATTATGTTTGTAACTCATCATCTATGCATGTACTTTTACCTGAATAAAAATTTGAATTTGAATTTGATTCTGGAGAGTAGACTGTCACGAGACGACCACATAGAACATTGTGTGAGGGGTGTATGCTATGCTTTCTAACTTCAGAATCACTTTTAAATACACGGACAGTGAAATATTAAAGAAACTGTTCATGACTTTTGTAAAACCAAAACTGGAATATGCAACGGATCTACGGTGCCCCCTATCTCAAAAAGCATATCAATAAATTGGAAAAGGTGCAAAGACATAGTACTAAATGGCTTCCAGAACTGATATATGAGATGTGAGGAGAGGCTAGAGGTGTTAAATATGCCAAAGCTAGAAGATGGGGGAAAAAAAAAGATGATATAATCACTATGTACAAAATAGTAAAAGGAATTGACAAAATTAAAAAGGAGGAATTCACAAGACCTGTAACTTCAAGAACAAGTTCTCTCTTGCAGAGTGGGAGATAGTTGGAGTGTTAAGCCAGAAGGCGGGTGGATGCCAAAACAATCGGTAGTTTTAAAGCATCGTATAACAAGAATACTGGGAAGACGGGACACTGTGAGGAAAGCTCTCATCCTGTAACTACTTAAGACAATTACAGCACATGTTTTATAATTAGGCCTCCCAGTATAGTATGTAAGATTTAGTACACCTCTTATATGTGTGATATCTTTATATTATAAGTTGCACATTATTTGTTGCATATTAAGACTGCATTTAAGTTTTGTATTTATACCAGTTTATGATAATATTTATATTACCTATAATCATTCCCATACACACAAGGGCTTATAAATATTTTCTAGTTTAATCTGTGTTTCCAATGCTTATTAAACTCTCATATACATTCAGCATAATCCACCTATTTATGTCATTTCCTACATTCTAACTTCCACCACAATGTATATAAAAATCATGCTAAACTTAACTTGGCTTGACTTGGCACAAATTCTGCGCTCACCTTAATATCTCTCAATAGATGCTCTACCCCAACCTCTTCGGCCTCCTCCGCACCAATTTCACTTGCTACATGCTCAAACGTCTTGGTTGTGGGCGTACCATCCTGCAAGAACATTTCCATTACACTGCTGCAGAGCTGATAAGTTGTCATGACATAAAATGAATTGTATTGAAAATACTGAACTATTTCAATGGGGTAACCTTACTACTATTGATATGTATTATGATACATAATGCTAGTTTCTTATCGTCTGGTAACAATGGCTTATCTCCTTGTAGCCTCAATATTTTTGTGGGTGTAAAATTCAGAGAAGTTAAAGATGCTATACCAAATAAAAAACTATATAGAAACTATTCCATTACAGCGCAAGAAATTATGATTACATAAACAAAGAAACATAAGCATATTTAAATTATCTTTATGTTAATAGCAATCTGCAGTAATTATTTTTGGCATATACCATGTATGGTACAGTAATTTCTCAAGCTAATAGCAAAATTATTGGGCCCAGGTATACATAAGCAGCAATCAACACTCAAAATCAATCATAGTGTAACCTTTTGATGGCTGATTCAAAATACAAATTGTACTTACATCATGAACCTCCTCCACACTGTAATAAGCTTCTGTAGGAAGTCCGATATTTGATGCATGAGCATCAATGATCACTAGAACTGAATTACCACAGTGCCTCTTGACCAAATCGTTAATGGCAATGTCGTTCTGGCAGAGCTTTGGTCCTGTGTGATACCATCCAACAATCTTTTCACGGGCATTAACCTTTGGGGAACAAATGTTAGAAAATGTTGTAGTTCTATTACTTCATATATATACATACACCGTTAGTGATCATAATTGCCCAATTTTTCACTTTCACTGGATGGGAAAGCTTCAGCCCAGAGGAAAGAAAAAACCAACGTTGAATGAAATGAAACAATTTTCAGGTGAGCCCCGGAGGCTCCCTGGAGCTTACTGGGCTCCCCACAGAAATGGAACAATATAATGAAAGGTTAATAGATATTGTACAAAATACTTGTACATTTAGTAAATCTTTCACACTATACAGATATGTGGATAAGAAAGCACTAATACTGTGTAGTCTTGTAATTATTCACAGCAGCACTTCACCGCTTTATTAAACTAGATGCACTCATCTAGTTGTGCCGAACTAGCAACAGAACTCTCCAATCAAAACCTCCTCGTGCCTCTCTTGAGGAGGCCAGGTTCTGGTCCCCGGTAGGCCTAGAACTCCTTTGATTGACTGTTGTCATGGTCTAATATATACACATCAGCCCGGTATAGCTCCAGGGAGCCAAAGGGGCTCTCCACAGAAAATAAATACATTTACTCCCTCCTCACAAAGTGCTTCCATCCAGCCATGTACCCTACCACATCTGGTTCGTTGATCACATTGAATGATAGCTAGCTCACACACACACACACACACAACATCCACCCATCTTTTTCCCAATGTTTCTATTTTCCTACTCTCAAGCTCTCTTTACCAGTCTCTCATCATTTACTTGCTCAAAATATTCCTCTCATCTTGCTGTTTATTGCCCATGTCCTCTACACTTCTCCATTAAATTGTTATTTTTTACTCTGATATACTGTATTCTTCTAACACCACACATGCTTCCCAGATTGTCTATCTATAATGCACTAAGTCTTGATTTTTCCTAATCATACCACCACCATCACACTTCCTTACATATGAGCACGCATCACAACTCCTTCATGAAGTCTTCTGGCTTTTTCTCTTGAATTTCCTAATCAAGGCTTTCATTGCACCAGCTACTTTCCTTCTCTGATTCACCCTGCTCTCATATCTCATACTCTTTCTGCCCGAAACGCTGCGCGTGCTAGTGGCTTTACAAGATTGTAATTACCATATTATGTATCCCCACATTCCCAATGTACCTTCTTGTATATGCATAAATAAATAAATAAATAATATTCTACATCCAAATTCTTCTGTCTATCATAGATCTCCACTATTTAAACTAATCTAACACTTCACATTTATTTCACACACAGAAGTCCCCTCTCTCTCTGGTGCCATAACTATAATTTTGTTCTCACTCCCTTTAAAGTCTTCTCTCCCATACTAATGCAATTTGCAACAGCTATACTGTACATGCAGAATTAGTATCTCTAACTTGACAAAAGGTGAAAATCTGGCATCCAACCAAGACCATTAACCAGTCGTGTACTATACATGATGTGATAATGGTTCTGGACGAAATCAAAATTGTCATCAATTACATTATTTTCAGATTTCTGGGTTAGGTTTCAAATTTTCAGCCTTGTTACTGTGACTTATTGTTTGCAAGTTGAAAATCTCATAATTTTTATAGTATCTACCTGACTTGGAAGACTAAACTGGAGTTTGGAGTATAGAAATCCTTCATTAGATATGTATATATTAGTTATACTAAACTTTCTTGAATAAATACTGTAGTAAACATATGGAACAGTAACCAAAATATCTAACTCAGTGTAATACTATGAATATATTATAAAGTAGCATTTACAATACTGTTCACAAATCCACTCCTAACATTGTGTGTACCATAAACAAACCTTTGAGTTATCCCAGGCAAACAGTACACAAGATTTATAAGATTCACTGTTTTCAGATTTGTTATTACCTAAGTGTTATTACCTAAGTGTAGTTACAGGATGAGAGCTACGCCCGTGGTGTCCCGTCTTCCCAGCACTCTTTGTCATATAACGCTTTGAAATTACTGACGGTCTTGGCCTCCACCACCTTCTTCCCTAACTTGTTCCAACCGTCTACCACTCTGTTTGCGAAAGTGAATTTTCTTATATTTCTTCGGCATCTGTGTTTAGCTAGTTTATATCTATGACCTCTTGTTCTTAAAGTTCCAGGTCTCAGGAAATCTTCCCTATTGATTTTATCAATTCCTGTTACTATTTTGAATGTAGTGATCATATCACCTCTTTTTCTTCTGTCTTCTAGTTTTGGCATATTTAATTTGTGATAATGTGATAATTTGTGATAATGTATATAATTTACTTGTCTAATACTTTCTGGATAATATTAAAGACCAAACATTTTGATCTCGAGTGCCTTAAAGGATCAGCATTTAAATACTGAACATTTCTCTAAGTAAGAATTTGGAAGTGTAAAATTAATGCATAAGATACATACTGGAATGCAACTCTCTTGGTATTGATTTTCAATACCCAAATTCACTCGAGATGACTAATGATATTTTTGTAGTTTGAAAAGAGCAAAAGGATAAAACTAGTGTTGACAAAACTACAATACATAAACTATTCAATAACAGGAAAGCTTAAAGCAAATCCATTAATTCGTTAAACCACAGCTAAAATAAAATTAAACAATATGTAGTCATCAGCTTTAAATGCAGTACATGTCTTCAGCTAAAAACTTAGACAAAGGGCATAGTGGTGACACGATTGTTGTAGTCAAATGAATGAAAGGGAATAACAATGGGGATATTAATAGGATGTTAAATATAGCATCAACACAAAATACATGCAACAATTGCTACAAATTGGACAAGTTTAGATTCAAAACAGACCTTTGTAAATCCTGGATTGGGAATAGGGATGTAGTTTATGAAACAATAGGCACTGGCTTGTTTCAAGAGTAGGTTAGATATATAATTCATATGAATGAGTTTGGGTGGTTATAAATATGAACTGCCTTGTATAGTACAATAGGCCTCTTGCAGTTTTTTATACCCATTTTTTTATGATCCTGTTACGACCTTGGATCCAAGATTGGCATTCTGCAAAGGAACCAGGATCATAATACTCCTGTTTACACACATGGAGGGACCATTCACTCCAGTATCTTAGTGATAGGCCCTGATTGTTTGGGATTGTGTGGGGGATTTTGACTAGTTAAATTATAGAGCATTAATGGATAGGTTGGGTTATGAAGGAGGGAAAATTATCTGGCAATCTTATATTCAAGAGGACTTAAAAAATTGGCTTGGGAAATGAGGGGGGGGGGTCCCGTTTCCCTGCCAGACGTAGGAACACCTTGATGCTCACAGTTGTAATACTCTGTTATATTATTATGTAGTGTAAAGCTAGGATAGTTGTGCTTAGAACTGATTAGTGGCAAATAAATGTTTGTATTGGAGGATAAATAATTGTTACTGAACAATCAGTTCAATGACTCGGGCAGTGACCTCATGGTACGAGAAAGCTTCTTCTCTATCAGCTCAGGCACTGGGTGAACATTTTTGGCCGTGTGGCTATCTACCTCTTTACCTCCTTCCACACTCTCCTCTCTCCTTATTCTTTAAATAACAAGATAGGTAAATATCATTTGTTACCGTGCCACTAGTTGTTGTAAGTGTATATTGTGTGTGTGTCCTAGTCCATTATTTTGGGTTCCAGGTGTTAAGCCCTGTGGGCTGGCCTAGTGAAAACGTGTTGCGTGTTGAAGTTATTAAGTGTTGAATTCTGTACTGTACCTTAAGGAAAGTAGACCTTACCTCTAGTTTTGCTGTATGTAACTCTCGTTTCCTGTCTATGTGGATTCAGTGAGGTAACGTAAGATCGAGGTGGTAAGGTATTTATTGTATTTGGGGGATTAGGGTTAATAAATATTATTAAGGTAATTTGAAGACAGAGTTTCACTCATCCATTAGAGTAGGGGGTAGGAAATCTGTTTCTAGACAACAGACCATATTTGGTATCTTTTATTCTTTTACTGGGAATTGCTTCCCTGGGGGCCAAGCCTTACCAACCCATAGGTGGAACTTCACTACCTTAAACATTGACCCTACAGAGCAAGCACTCTTATACAACAGATCCCAAATTCAAAAATTACATTATAATTTCTCACCTTTTAAACATATTGTATTTATTCTCCAAGTAGTCATGGTCAAGGAACCAAACAGATTTGTCCTTCTCATCTCATCAAAAGGAACTGAAAACAATTTAGTTTATTAGCAATATCTAATATGGCTTTCAATAAATTTTGCCTACATGTTATAATTACTTTTCCCACTTTCATGAGTAAGATGGCATCAACCTGGAGAAACAAAGGTGAATAATACAGTAAAAGGTTCCTGGCATTAAATAATAAAATATTAAAAATATCACATCTATTTATTGTGCCATTCCAAATACAGTACATAGAATCATGACTATTTTGTATCAAAAATAATAATTTTTTGATCAAAATAATAATACATTTAAGTCCATTTTAATTAAGTCTGTAGAAGGTTGTGTGTACTCCATCCTTTGCAATAAGTTTGGGTATGTTTACATCGGCCAAACTGGTAAATTTCTTTCCTCATGTTTAAAACAACACTTATGTTATTCATACAGCCCACCACTCTAGTGCATTATATTTACATTCCAATTTATGTGATCATTCTACCGACTTCAGAGGGACCAAATGCATTGTTAAGAGTATGGGTTTCCTTGAACGAAATTTGATTGAGTCGGCCCTGATTAAACAATGTAACAACAGCTTTAATGTTAGCTCTGGCATGTACAAATTAGACCCCATATAAGCTTCAATATAGCATATCAATACAATGTAGCATCCATTTAGCTAGTTTTTGTGAAGTGTTCGGACAGGCGGCACTTTTAGGGATTAAACACCATTCTCCTGTGTTTTTTGTTGATACCCTTTATTCCACTATGAGAGGAGAGAACATTTGTTCACTATTTAGTTTTCCCATCTTCCCCTGGGCGCCTGACAGCTGGGTGGACAGCGCTTCGGATTTGTAGTCTTGAGGTTCCGGGTTCGATCCCCGGTGGAGGCGGAGACAAATGGGCAAAATGCTTCTTTCACCCTGATGCCCCTGTTACCTAGCAGTAAATAGGCACCTGGGAGTTAGTCAGCTGCTACGGGCTGCTTCCCGGGGTGTGTGTAACAAAAAAAGGGCCTGGTCGAGAACCGGGCCGCGGGGACACTAAAGCCCCGAAATCATCTCAAGATAACCTCCCATAATGTAAGGTTTCATCCACAATTCCTGGTGGTCAGGTGACCTGTCACCCCCTAGAGGACTGACTAAGGTTTGCCCACCAAATCTCCCCCTCCTGCCTCTCTATCTTGCTCTGATGAAGGCGAATTGAGCCGAAACACATTCAGCATTCTCTAAATTTTCATGTGTGGTTTTTCTGTATACTTGGAGATATATACAAGAGTTGCAACATTTTTGTACAGCCACTAGTACGCGTAGCGTTTCGGGCAGGTCCCTGGAATACGATCCCCGCCGCAAAGAACTGTTTTTTACAACCGAGTACCCATTTTACTGTTGAGTTAAAAAGAGCTACAGTTAAGGATTTGTACCCAGTAAATCCTCCCCGGCAGGATATGAACCCATGACAAAGCGCTCGTGGAATGCCAGGCGAGTGTCTTACCACTACACCACGAAGACTGGAGACTTGGATTAATGTTTTTGTGATCGTTGTTGTATGTGTGTGTATACTGTATATAAATATTACATATTATATTATATATATATACATATATATATATATATATATATATATATATATATATATATATATATATATATATATATATATATATATTATATATGTAAGTAATATTTATATATACACACACACAATATTTAACAAATTATCAAGTAACACAACAAACATGCAATCACTCGTTTCAAGCATAGGTTACACATAAATGAGCTCGGGTGGATAAAAATGGGAGCTGCCTCGTATGGGCCAACAGGCCTTCTGTAATGCCCCTTATCCTTAAGTGTGTGTGTGTACCTGCGTAAGAATTCGAGACATCAAGGACGCCCTTGGAGCGCCACGACCCCAGGAGGACCCCGACCACACGTTTGGTGCTGCCGATCTTGGACATCCTGGTGAAGTGGTCCACCACGCTCAGCAGCACCAGCGGGTGCACCACCACCTTGTTCACCGGTAGCGACTCCGTCATCTTTATTGGTGAGAGAGCAGCGAGGACACGAGACTGACCCAGGAGGACACCACACCATCACCCGGCCGCTCCACAACAAGTTTGTTTTGATTCGTCACTCGGCTCAACCCTCGACTCCATCCTCTAAATGACTAATAACTTTACTTGATGAACATTATAGCTAAATATATATATTATATTTAGTTTTATAAAAACGTATTTATCTCATTTAATTATTTTTTATTGAATGCTATATACGTAAATAAAGTCAACGGGACGACGGTCTCATTCTGATTTTGCTGGACCAATGGGAATACAGGAGTTAACAGAGCTGGTCTGCTATTGGGGGCCTGAAACAGTGTTATGATTGGCTGTGCTCACTGTAGCCAGGTTATGACTGCTTAGTTTCCTTAACCTCATATGTCAAACCCAAAGAAAACGGGTAAACAGTAAATATTTCACCCATAATAACCCACAATAGCCAGTAAATGTCTCCCAGTATGGCGATTAATAGGATTAAAATAATAATAATAGAATAAATAGCCAAACGCGACCCTATGCGGGGGCGACACAAGGGTCAAAGTCGCGGGAAAAATGGTCGATTGTTTTGCTTGGATCGATTTTCATAGCAATGTTTACGAGAGTCAGATGATCGGCGATGGTGACAGACGCGATAATCAATAATGTTTTGTTATTTGAGGTGTGTCTGTGGTGAGGAGTGGAGCACATGATGTAGAGACGAGGAGAGAGTGTGAGGTGTGAGGGACGTGTCCACTGGCGGCGTCAGGGGCGCCTGGTCAGACCCAGTTCCCTCTCATATCCCGCTCATCTTCCTGCCTACCATCTCTGAGGACAAGTTTCCTGACTTATTTTCCTGCCCGGAGTCTCGTGGAGGCTGCAGCCTCATATTGTTATTGTTGTCGAGCAGCGAGCCCTGGGGTGATGTGAGTAGCATTTATCTTCATACTTCGTTCATGAGTCTTCGGTAGGCAGTGACTGTGGCAATGTTTTGATGGGGTCTGTGTGGCTGGAGCCTGTGTCTGTGTGGCTGGAGCCTGTGTGTGTGGCTGGAGCCTGTGTGTGTGGCTGTGTGGCTGGAGCCTGTGTGTGTGGCTGGAGCCTGTGTCTGTGGCTGGAGCCTGTGTGTGTGTGGCTGGAGCCTGTGTCTGTGGCTGGAGCCTGTGTGTGTGGCTGGAGCCTGTGACTGTGGCTGGAGCCTGTGTCTGTGGCTGGAGCCTGTGTCTGTGTGTGTCTGTGGCTGGAGCCTGTGTCTGTGTGTGTCTGTGGCTGGAGCCTGTGTCTGTGTGGCTGGAGCCTGTGTCTGTGTGGCTGGAGCCTGTGTCTGTGTGGCTGGAGCCTGTGTCTGTGTGTGTCTGTGGCTGGAGCCTGTGTGTGTGTGGCTGGAGCCTGTGTCTGTGGCTGGAGCCTGTGTGTGTGGCTGGAGCCTGTGTCTGTGGCTGGAGCCTGTGTCTGTGTGTGTCTGTGGCTGGAGCCTGTGTCTGTGGCTGGAGCCTGTGTCTGTGTGGCTGGAGCCTGTGTCTGTGTGGCTGGAGCCTGTGTCTGTGTGGCTGGAGCCTGTGTCTGTGTGGCTGGAGCCTGTGTGTGTGTGGCTGGAGCCTGTGTGTGTGGCTGGAGCCTGTGTGTGTGTCTGTGGCTGGAGCCTCTGTCTGTGTGTGGCTGGAGCCTGTGTGTGTGGCTGGAGCCTGTGTGTGTGTGTGTGTGGCTGGAGCCTGTGTGTGTGTGTGTGTGTGGCTGGAGCCTGTGTGTGTGTGTGTGGCTGGAGCCTGTGTGTGTCTGTGTGGCTGGAGCCTGTGTGTGTGGCTGGAGCCTGTGTGTGTATGTGTAGCTCAAGCCTGTGTGTGTCTGTGTGGCTGGAACCTGTGTGTGTCTGTGTGGCTGGAACCTGTGTGTGTCTGTGTGGCTGGAGCCTGTGTGTGTCTGTGTGGCTGGAGCCTGTGTGTGTCTGTGTGGCTGGAGCCTGTGTGTGTCTGTGTGGCTGGAGCCTGTGTGTGTCTGTGTGGCTGGAGCCTGTGTGCGTGGCTGTGTGGCTGGAGCCTGTGTGTTTCTGTGTGGCTGGAGCCTGTGTGTGTTTGTGTGGCTGGAGCCTGTGTGTGTCTGTGTGGCTGGAGCCTGTGTGTGTCTGTGTGGCTGGAGCCTGTGTGTGTCTGTGTGGCTGGAGCCTCTGTGTGGCTGGAGCCTGTGTGTGTCTGTGTGGCTGGAGCCTGTGTGTGTGTCTGTGTGGCTGGAGCCTGTGTGTGTGTCTGTGTGGCTGGAGCCTGTGTGTGTGGCTGTGTGGCTGGAGCCTGTGTGTGTCTGTGTGGCTGGAGCCTGTGTGTGGCTGGAGCCTGTGTGTGGCTGTGTGTATGGCTGGAGCGTGTGTGTGGCTGGAGCCTGTGTGTGGCTGGAACCTGTGTGTGGCTGTGTGTGTGGCTGGAGCCTGTGTCTGTGTGTGGCTGGAGCCTGTGTCTGTGTGGCTGGAGCCTATGTGTGTGTGTGGCTGGAACCTGTGTGTGGCTGGAGCCTGTGTCTGTGTGTGGCTGGAGCCTGTGTGGGGCTGGAGCCTGTGTCTGTGTGGCTGGAGCCTGTGTCTGTGGGGCTGGAGCCTGTGTCTGTGTGGCTGGAGCCTGTGTGTGTGTGTGACTGGAGCCTGTGTGTGTCTGTGTGGCTGGAGCCTGTGTGTGTCTGTGTGGCTGGAGCCTGTGTGTGTCTGTGTGGCTGGAGCCTGTGTGTGTCTGTGTGGCTGGAGCCTGTGTGTGTCTGTGTGGCTGGAGCCTGTGTGTGTGTGTGGCTGGAGCCTGTGTGTGTCTGTGTGGCTGGAGCCTGTGTCTGTGTGTGGCTGGAGCCTGTGTCTGTGTGTGGCTGGAGCCTGTGTGTGTCTGTGTGGCTGGAGCCTGTGTGTGTGTGTGTGGCTGGAGCCTGTGTGTGTGTGTGTGTGTACTCATCTATTTGTACTCACCTATTTGTGTGTGCGTGGCTGGGGTCAGTGTTTACTAGGCCCAGGAAAAAGTTAGATTTGAATGTGTTCTTTCTCAGGCCTTCTAAAAAATAAATAGCATTGAATTTGTTTTGACTATATTTTGTACTACCATTTTTTACATGACAGGTTGCAATTTGGATAAAACTAACTCATTTAATGCCTAACAAGAAAAAATATATGACACCCAAACTTGAACAGAATAGAAAGGGGCCATAATTTGAATGAATTATCTTTAAACACTTAGGGTTGGTGACATCTGCATCATATTTTATTAAAATTGTTGTAAATTGAGCTACAGACATAAATCTGAGAATGATAAGGCAACAATGTTTTACAACTGATTTACGACTGCTATCTAAAACCATGTACTGTATTACGGAGCCAGCGTTATCGCCAAGTGGTTGATGACTGTAAGATATTACAGATATATGTACAATCAATGTGTTATCATAAGTTATTGTATTGTACAATATTAGGTCTTATTATAGGATTATTGTTCATTATTATTAGACTATNAAGAACGGTCTTTAGAAACTTGTGTAAGGAATCATTCAGAACCTTGTATACACGTATGTCAGACCAATCTGGAGTATGCAGCTCTAGCATGGAGTTCATATCTCGTCAAGCATAAAACTAAATTGGAGAAGGCTTAGAGGTTTGCCACCAGACTAGTGCCTGAACTGAGGGGCATGAGCTATGAGGAGAGACTACGGGACTTAAACCTCACTCTGCTGGAAGACAAGAGAATTAGGGGGAACATCAGCACCACATACAAGATTCTCAAGGGAATTGATAGGGTAGATAATGACAATTTATTTAACACAAGGGCACACGCTCAGGGGACACAGATGGAAATTGAGTGCCCAAATGAGCCATGAAGACATTAGAAAGAATTATGTTAGTGTCAGATTAGTTAATAAATGGAATGCATTAGGAAGTGATGTGGTGGAGGCAGACTTCGTACATAGTTTTAAGTGCTGATATGATAGAGCCCAATAGGCTCAGGAACCTGTACATCTGTTGATTGATGGTTAATAAGTGGCAGGACCAAAGAGCTGAAACTCAATCCCTGCAAGCACAACTAGGTGAGTACAAGCTGACTAAACAAAGCTGTTGAAGAAATGTAAGAAAATTAAATTTCACAGAGGGGTAGATGGTTGGAATAAGTTAAGTGAGAAGATGGAGGAGGTCAAAAATCAGTACTTTCAAAGTGTTATATGACAAATAGAGCTGGGTAGATGGAATACCACAAGCGAATCTCTCATCCTGTAATTACACTTGGGTAATTACAAGATGGTTTGCCAATGCATTTTAAAGCCTAACAAACCTAACCTAACCAAACCTAACACAGCCAAACCTAAGTCAATACAGTACAGTGTATATTCTAATTTAACAATATACAGTGTGTATATGGTTTAATAAACAGAAAACAAACCTTGTCAAATCATCTGTGTATGATTTGACTATATCCCTCTCCCTCTAAGTGATAATTGGTGTCCCCAGAAGAGCCAATTACTGCTTTACAAACTAGTGAGTTATAGATTAGAGGACCTTGCATACAGTTTAAAAATGTACTTGGACTGAAGGTCAGAGGACCCAGCATCTCTGCCGTGTCTACTGGGAGGGGACACTGTTTAATAGCCTGGAACAATAGTGTAGTTATCCAGAAAAAGTTTCATATTAAGTACTTAACATCTATTTTTTTTTTTTAGGGGATACTCATGCTGGGGAGCTCGGGTTTGCAGCCATTCCAGGGAAAGAGGCACGCTTTAGAGATAGTCTTGAGCGATCCATTTTATATGCAAAGGCACTCGGCTGCGGCAAGTGAGTTCCATAACTATGGGTACATTTTATTATAATTGGTGAATATCCATGAAAATGCTGTTATGTTAAAATGTTTTTATGTATGAATATTATTCTAAAACTGAGTGAATGTCTGTTGTAGAAGTAAGGTGCTGATTGACCTCAGTGTCTCGGCACCTGGCCATAGGCCTAAACTCGGATCACAATAACTGAGCCTTTTCTGTTGCAGGCTTCACATAATGTCAGGACGTCGATGTGAAAATCATGATGAAAGTGCCCACATTACGACTTTTGAGGCCAACCTCAGGCATGCTGTCAGCCGTCTTGCTGAAGAAAACATCACTGGGCTCATAGAACCCATTAATCCAGTCTCCATCCCAGGCTACTTCCTCAATAACTATGATACAGGTTAGCATTGGAGCCATGCTGTTTCTCTTTGTGCCGTCCCCTTCAGTACTTCACTAGAGCTTTTGTTAGACACTTAACTAAATAAACCAGCGTTGACTGTAATGGAACTCCAATTTTTGGGCGAGTTCCAGTGGCTCCCTGATGCTATCTCATTGAGGTGGCTCATAATCTACTAAGTCGCATCAGCTGCAGAGTTTTCAGGCCTACCAGGGACCAGAGCCAGAACCTGGCCTCTCAAAAGAAGCGCAGGAGGCAGATGATAGTCCATCTCACTTGGGAAAGCATCGAGAAAATCGGTGAACCAAAACATGCAACTGCTGGGTTCAAGAGACCAATGCCTCACAACTAACCTAATGAACTCCTCAAATTAGGTAAACAAAATGAATTTCTCAAAACTAGGGTGGGCTCATTCAAAAAAAAAAAAAAACTTGTTTGAGGGAAAAAGAGCCCAGGGCCTTCCAAGGCCTGAGCCCTCGGTTCTGGACCAGTCCAGATGAAAGGTATCTACTGAAAGGCCTTGCAATCGGGGACTGGAGCTGTGTAAAGAGGAAGATGCCAATTCCACGCCTATGTGAAGAGGTGTACATCGAGGCACCTGAACATCCAACACTTCCTGAACAAGATCCCTGACCAGCAGACACACGGACTGAAAGGGAGTCCACACCAGCCAGTCATCGAAGTAAGCTATAACATGAACCCCCAGCAACTGAAGACGAACCACCACAACTCGAGCCACCCTGATAAAAACACGGAAGCCAGATTCAGACGAAAGGGAAGAACTCAAAAGCAGAAAGCCTGATGTCGCACTACAGTCTAGCCAAAACCTGTAGTATAGAACACATCCCAGAAGTCCAGGGAGATCATCGAAGTGCTCACATCTAAGACCAGGTGAACCAGGTCTAAAGTGGTCATCCAGAGTGGGGCGAGGTATGTACTGGTCTCATCCCTGAAAGATCGAGAATGAACCAGAGCTCTGCTGTTTCGAGACTGGAAAGAGATGGGACACCCACTGCAGCGATGTAGTCATTTCTACCATGCCACAAGCTACCCACTCCAAGATGGCCTGATGCAGGACCATTCACAACAGTCACCTAACTCCTGGGTACCTATTTGCTTGGTGAACAGAAGCATTAGATGAATGTAATGTGTCCAGCCATTCTTTTTTTGATCAGGAGTACTGTATTATAATTATTCTTAATCTGTTATCAAGTGTTTTAATTAGTATAATGATAATTCTAGTGCACTTTATGTAACTTTTCAGCTGTGTCTGTAATAGAGAAGATCAACTCTCCCAACCTACGACTTCAGCTTGACATCTTCCACCTGCAGATGATTTGTGGCAACATTTCTAACAACATTAAGAAGCTTGCACCTCTTATTGGTTAGTACGATTGGTATACCTTGAGGTTACCTTGAGGTGATTTCGGGGCTTAGCGAACCCTGCGGCCTGGTCGTTGACCAGGCCTCCTGGTTGCTGGACCGATCAACCAGGCTGTTTGACACGGCTGCTCGCAGCCTGACATATGGGTCACAGCCTGGTTGATCAGGTATCCTTTGGAGGTGCTATTGTAAGGTATTGTAAGTAGCTGTGTTTTAATCATTGAGTTGAACCACTATTTACTTCTTTCTGTATCAGCTATGCACAATTATTTGCTCTTTCTGTATTTCATATTGATTTTAAATGTTTTTTGACTAGCTTGATTTTTGTGTTGATATTTGGCATATATAGGACATTTTATAAAATGGAGATATTGTCATCATACAAAACAATAGAATAATAGTAGTAGGCATGTAAACAGATTATAAATAATGTGTGTTATTCCTGCAGGACATGTGCAGATAGCCCAAGCCCCTCATCGGCATGAGCCATCATGCCCAGGGGAACTAGATTACATATTTATTTTCAGCAAGTTACGGGAGGCAAGTGAGTATAGAAAGTGACAAACAGTTTCTGAATTTTATTCAGAGAAAGAAATTGTGAGCCAAAGTATTTGTAAAGCATTAATGGTTGTAATGTAAAGTATACTCTCAGGACTGACTGTAAAATTTAAGGAAATGTAGCCGCCTATGCTACACTTTCTAACTTCAGAATTGCTTTTAAATACATGGATGGAGAAATACTAAAGAAAGTGTTCACGACTTTATTAGGCCAAAGCTAGAATATGCAGCGGTTGTGTGCCCATATCTTAAGAGCACATCAACAAACTGGAAAAGATGCAAAGACATGCTACTAAGTGGCTCCAGAACTGAAGACAAGAGCTATGAGGAGAGGTTAGAGGCATTAAATATGCAAAAACTAGAAGATAGAAGAAAAAGAGGCGATATGATCACTACGTACAAAATAGTAACAGGAATCGATAAAATTAATAGGGGAAGAATTCCTGAGACCGGAACTTCAAGAACAAGAGGTTATAGATTTAAACTAACAAATAAAGCTGCCGGAGAAATATAAGAAAATTAACTTTTGTAAACAGAGTGGTAGACGGTTGGAACAAGTTAAGTGAGAAGGTGGTGGAGGCCAAAACCGTCAATAGTTTCAAAGTGTTATATGACAGAGTGCTGGAAGACGGGACACCACGAGCGTAGCTCTCATCCTGTAACTACACTATATGTAAAATGGTGAGAATCGATCAGAAACTGGATTATGAAGCTTACTCAAAGTTAAATTCTAGTTTTCGAGATAATTGAAGTTAAAGTTATCGATGATGTATATGGTAGTCCTAATTATTTATCTACTTGTATGTTTTAATAAAATTGCCTGGCATTCTCGTACACCAAAATGTGAAAGTTGTAGGTCAATATGTTTTGAAATGAAGTCAAGAAAAAATACAAAAATAAATACATTCACATATATACTTTATACATACATAAAATAATAGTATAATACAATATAAGTTTACAACATTTTACAGGTACGAATTGATAGCCTTTGCCTATACAGTATTATCATCTGTACTGCATATTTACTTGTGTTCTGATGATTGTCATTATATTTCAACNAAATGGGCAAAGGTTTCTTTCACTCTGAATGCCCTGTTACCTAGCAGTAAATAGGTACCTGGGAGTTAGTCAGCTGTCACGGGCTGCTTCCTGGGGTGTGTGTGTGTGTGGGAAAAAAAAAAAAAAAAAAAAAAAAAAAAAAAAAAATTAGTGTAGTTAGTAAAACAGTTGATTGACAGTTGAGAGGCGGGCCGAAAGAGCAAAGCTCAACCCCCGTAAAATACAACTAAGTGAATACAACTAAGTGAATACACAGTACTGCATAAGAGGCTGGTACATAAGCTGGAGAGACAGGCAGGTGTAGCTGGTAAGGTGCTCCAGTGGATAAGGGAGTACCTAAGCAATAGGAAGCAGAGTTACGGTGAGGGGTGAGACCTCCGATTGGCGTGAAGTCACCAGTGGAGTCCCACAGGGCTCTATACTCGGTCCTATCTTGTTTCTGATATATGTAAATGATCTCCCGGAGGGTATCAATTCATTTCTCTCAATGTTTGCGGACGATGCCAAAATTACGAGAAGGATTAAAACAGAAGAGGACTGTTTGAGGCTTCAAGAAGACCTAGACAAGCTGAAGGAATGGTCGAACAAATGGTTGTTAGGGTTTAACCCAACCAAATGTAATGTAATGAAGATAGGTGTAGGGAGCAGGAGGTCAGATACAAGGTATCTGGGGAGAGGAAATTCTTCAAGAGTCAGAGAAAGAAAAAGACTTGGGGGGTTGATATCACGCCAGACCTGTCTCCTGCAGCACATATCAAGAAGATAACATCAGTGGCATATGCCAGGCTGGCCAACATACGAACGGCATTCAGAAACTTGTGTAAAGAATCATTCAGAACTTTGTATACCACATATGTCAGGCCAATCCTGGAGTATGCAGCCCCAGCATGGAGTCCATATCTAGTCAAGGATAAGACTAAACTGGAAAAGGTTCAAAGGTTTGCCACCAGACTAGTACCCAAGCTGAGAGGTATGAGCTACGAGGAGAGACTACAGGAATTAAACCTCACTTCGCCGGAAGACAGAAGAGTTAGGGGGGACACGATCACCACATTCAAGATTCTGAAGGGAATTGATAGGGTAGATAAAGACAGGCTATTTAACACAAGGGGACACAGGTGGAAACAGTGCCCAAATGAGCCACAGAGATATTAGAAAGAACTTTTAGTGTCAGAGTGGTTGACAAATGGAATGCATTAGGAAGTGATGTGGTGGAGGCTGACTCCATACACAGTTTCAAGTGTAGATATGATAGAGCCCAATAGGCTCAGGAATCTGTACACCTGTTGATTGACGGTTGAGAGGCGGGACCAAAGAGCCAGAGCTCAACCCCCGCAAATACAACTAGGCGAGTACACACACACACACACACACACAGGGAGGGGATCACTATAGGTTAATTGAAATTAAGTTATACATTTATTATTTAAATTTATTAAGTTATTATATACAGGTTATGAAATTAAGGATAGGGGCAGAAGGATTCACTACAAATGACAAGGAAGTGTGTAAGGAGCTGAATAAGAAATTCCAGAAGGTTTTCACCTTAGAGCAAATAGAAATTCCAGAGATAAGAGAGGGAATAGTTAACCAGGAACCACTGGAAGAGTTTGAGATTACCAGCGGGGAAGTAAGGAAGTGTTTACTAGAGTTGGATGTGACAAAGGCTATAGGCCCAGATGGAATCTCCCCTTGGATACTAAAGGAAGGAGCAGAAGAACTGTGCCTGCCACTCTCCATAGTGTATAACAAATCACTGGCAACAGGGGAACTGCCAGAAATTTGGAAAGCAGCTAACATAGTCCCAATATACAAGAAAGGGGATAGACAGGAGGCACTGAACTACAGGCCAGTGTTCCTAACCTGCAAGTTGATGGAACATCTGGAGTGAAAGAACTTTCTAACACAGCATCAACATGGGTTCAGGGATGGCAGGTCCTGCCTCACAGGGTTACTTGAATTCTACGACCAGGCAACAAAAATCAGGGAAGAAAGAGAAGGGTGGACAGACTGCATATTTTTGGATTGCCAGAAGGCCTTTGATACAGTACCACACAAGTGGCTAGTGAAAAAGCTGGAGATGCAGGCTGGAGTGAAAGGGAACTTACTCCATTGGATAAAGGAGTACCTAAGCAACAGGAGACAACGAGTCAGTGTGAGGGGTGAGGTCTCAGATTGACGAGACGTTACGAGTGGAGTCCCGCAGGGGTCAGTCCTTGGACCTATACTGTTTCCGATATATGTAAATAATCTCCCAGAAGGTACAGACTCGTTTCTCTCAATGTTTGCCGATGATGCAAAAATTATGAGGACTGAAACACAGGATGATAGTAGGAGGCTACACGATGACCTAGACAGACAGTGAATGGTCCAACAAATGGCTGTTGAAGTTCAACCTGAGTAAGTGCAAAGTAATGAAACTAGGCAGTGGAAACAGGAGGCCAGACACAGGATACAGAATAGGAGATGAAGTACTTAATGAAACGGATAGAGAGAAAGATCTAGGAGTTGATATCACACCAAACCTGTCTCCTGAAGCCCACATAAAAAGAATAACGTCTGCAGCATATGCGAGGCTGGCTAACATCAGAACGGCCTTCAGGAACCTGTGTAAGGAATCATTCAGAATCTTGTACACCACATATGCAAGACCAATCCTGGAGTATGCGGCCCCAGCATAGAGCCCATACCTTGTCAAGCACAAGATGAAGCTGGGAAAAGTTCAAAGGTATGCCACTAGACTAGTCCCAGAACTAAGAGGCATGAGTTACGAGGAAAGGCTGCGGGAAATGCACCTTACGACACTGGAAGACAGAAGAGTATGGGGAGACATGATCACAACCTACAAAATCCTCAGGGGAATCAACCGGGTAAACGAGGATAAACTATTCAACACTGGTGGTACGCGAATAAGGGGACACAGGTGGAAACCGAGTATCTACATGAGCCACAGGGACATTAGAAGGAACATTTTCAGTGTCAGAGTAGTTAATGGATGGAATGCATTAGGCAGTGATGTGGTGGAGGCTGACTCCATACACAGTTTCAAGTGTAGATATGATAGAGCCCAGTAGGCTCAGGAACCTTACACCAGTTGATTGACAGTTGAGAGGCTTTTACCATAGAGACAAATCTCAACCCCCGCAAGCACAATTAGGCGAGTAGGTGAGTGCTGGGTGGGGAACACACACAGGGAGGGGATCAGACTCCCAGACCCCTGTACATGCCCCTTTTCCTGTGGATTTTTTGGGCCATCACATTAACCCCCTCAAAAAAAAATTATCATCAAGTAAAGAAAGGGGATGGGGGGGTAGGAAAAAACATCTTTTACCATTAAATTTTCTATTACTGTTAGTATGCACATTTCAACATATGACAAATTTATTTGCATGATGCAGGTATGTGCATACTACATCGTATGTACACTTTCAAACTAGATATGCGAAACCTACAAATTTAAGCAGTTATCCAGAGGGCTGCAGTAGTACCACAAATTTTGATTCCATCAGTCACTGCTCAAGTGAAGAGGGAAAAGTAGGGGCCAAAAGTGTAGTTGGATGAGGGTCCATGAATGTAGTACTCTTGGACAATAGGGTCAAAATAGCGCTTGTCAGATACGGTTTTGAAGATGGGTTCACTGTAATATTTACCCACCTCCCAGCCTTCAACATTGGCCATCAGTTTTGCCTACAGAAAGAAAAAAAATGCCACATTACAGTATTGAAAAACTTAAAAATTGGTGCTTTAAAGTCCTGTACATACTAGTCAAGTGTTGACTCAAAGCCTTACATTTATTAAAGATTAGGACTTCTAGATTAACTTTGCAAGCATTCTCTAGCATCTCTATATACTTTTACTTTAAATTTCTACGCATAAACTGAGCATAGCTTTAAAGTCTCATCATCTGTAAAAAAAAGATAAGATTGCTTTGTTGAAAAGCCCTGGTCCAAATGTAACTAAATACTGCACTGCCAGTAGTAGAAACTAGCCATCAAAAGTCAATAAGTCTATCTGTTTAGTGCCCGTCCCCTTTTGTGCCCTAACAAATTTTTATTAAAAAAAGTTTGCTTTATATATTAATTGGCAAACCAATTCAGGAGCTAAAACAATATCATGGGGACAATACATCATCATCTCCGCTCCATTTAAAAACAAATTGCAATACACTCCAGACTATAATTATAAACCACACTACTGTATACTGTACTAGTATAACTAAAATACTTGTACAGTACTGTATTGCTGGGAGATAGGATGCATGTTTTTCGTCCTCCAACCCAATTTATATTTATTTACATGCACAAAATCATGTTTTCACCTGCAAAACCATTTGAAAATTACTTTCAATAAATGTACTGTACGATGAAACATTGTTTTTCCCAGAAAACATTCTTGTATCTTAGGTGTAACTTGTATGCCAGCAGATAGTCAATTTGTGGGACACAAATGCATCCCCCACTTCCCAAACCATTCCCAATAACATCAATAATATTCTGACCTCTTCGTCACGGTTGCGTCTCATCTGCTTGAGGAACTCGCGATCTCTCTCGGCCAGCAGTAGTGGTTCAATGGCTAGATCTCCACTCCTCTTTTCAATTTCACGTATCCTACATACAAAAAATGTCCTCATATTAGAGAAATTTGGAGCCTATTTCTTCAAAATAATTCAATTATTTATTTGTTTGTTTGGGTTCAAGGGCATAGCTTTCAAATAAAATATACATCCTATTTATGCAATATTTTACTACTGTGGTCTTTATGCCCTAAAAGAAACTCAACAAATGGATTTATTATGAACTTATTAATTTAATACTGGAGACAATAGCATGTTTTACAGTATTTTAAAAGTGGCTTCTGTAGAAGTCACTACCAATTATATGAAGATAAAGATCAGTTTGATGATCCTACACAAAGTACTGAAATTTATGCAGAACATAGCTGAAAATTTAGACACCCAACATATCTGAAAACGAAGGAAATAATGACATTTTGGGCTGTCCAAAACATCATTTCTTGTTTTCTCAGATTTGTGGGTTAGGTGTCTACTAAAATATAATTTTCAAGTCAAAATGGAACAATAAGAAATAAACACAAAGTAAAAACACTATCTACAGATCTCAAATCTAAACTCCCTTTTATGCTAAAACACAAAAGTTTTAAGTTTCAAGTGAATGTGAGTAAGAACTTTGACAGGGGAGTAGAGCAACTGCCTCACATCTTGCAGGCGAGTGTTCGTTCCCTGATGGGCCAAATTGTTGAGCATCTTTCCATTATTCCATCTTCATTCCTGTCCAATTAATCCCATCCATGTATGACAAATATATAGTCATACTGGCTAAGTGCTTTCTCCTCATTATTTTCTTCACTCTCATGGTATTGAACAGTAAACATGGTTGGAATTTTTTTTACAGTAATACAAATATTAACAATAATACTGTACCTCTTAACAGACTGGAAAATATAATGGTATATGACAACCCTTTCTCTCACCCAATGTGTGCCCCACCAGTTCTGTCCCATCCAGAGGTTGAACCCAGAATTCTCAATAGCAAGCTGAGCATGTAGACATTTATACTACAGGTTCTCACCTATGAGATGTTGCATTTCTAGCTGGCTAGAGATGCTCTGGCACATTGAAAATACAGTATTGTACTTATTTGGCAATGTTTATTGCCAAATAAACATTGTCCTCCAATTATAATGGCAAATTGTCATTCTAACAGCAAATACAAAACATCCAACAGCTTTAGGTAAGGTACATACTTAATCTTCTTGTATGTTTTGTAGTAGAAGTAGGCAGCAATAGATGTCACAACTGCATAGCCTGCAAACAGCTGATAGCCTGAAAATCACAAAATAAAATACATTTTGAACACAATAATAATAATAATGGTTACAATGCTGCAAACACTAGGTACTGTACCTAAACTAGCAGGTATAAGACCTGGAAAAAGTTTGACCTGTATGTCAACACTACACTTGAAACCAATATATCCTAATCAAGTAATTATCAAAGAAGGCACCAAGCTGGGAAGGCTACGCAGCAATATCTTAATCAAACAAAACTTAAAGATCAAATTTTGCATTTTGTATATACAGTACTGTAAACAAGATTTGTGTTACTATTATGGAAATTGTAATCCTGGCACAGTTTTGGATTATACAGCCTGGAGAGGGTACTAGTTCAACTACTCTCACAAGCCCAACTCAATTTCTGCATTTAGGGCCCCATGGTCAAGGTCCCCCCCAGACATTGGGTAGGGTTTTGATAAGGGGCCCCAAGAGTAGTCACGCAATGTCATTCTTCCTCTTAAGCAAACAAAACACGTTTTACATAGTATATTCTACACAATGTGTAACACCCCACACTTGGATTATTACATCCAAGCATAGAGGCCTCATCTTCAGAAAGACATAGCCGCTTTGGAGAAAGGTCAACACGGCAATAAAAATAATTTCAGAACCAAGTCGACACTCCATACCAGGAACGGTTGAGGGCCACAGGGCTAACAACATACAAATTAGACATGACATGGCTGATCTCATTGTAACTTAAAATATTGAACAATTTGGAGGATATTGATCCAGACAGCTTCTTCAAAAAGGTCAGATGTAACACACACAAGGAACAACGGATTCAAGCACAACAAGCCACAATGTAGGAGAGAAAACAGGAGATGCTTTTCCACCCAGAGAGGGTCCGTCTAATTACCACAAGCTACCACAAGCTTCACAAAGCTTCCTGGCAATTCGTTAGTAATGAATAAATATTATATGTTAGGTTAGGCTCACCTAACTTAACCAAATCAAACCTGACCTAACCGACGCTTGGATCGTCGACTTAATTTGGTGTCACCAGCTCTTTATTTTCATCTAATTTCTTTATAAAAAGATACTTTTTCAGATTAAAATTATGTTTTTTCATGTTGTACATTCAGCACCAACATTATAATGAGTAAATATATCATATTTATTCATTACTAACGTATTGCCAGGAAGCTTTGTGAAGCTTGTGGTAGCGTGTGGTAATTAGACAGACCGCCCAGAGAATTAAATTAATGAAGATTAAGCCACCCAAAAGGTGGCACGGGCTTGAATAGCCCGTAAGTGGTGGCCCTTTGGAGCCATTACCAGTATCAAGAGCTGATACTGGAGATCTATGGAGGTGCAACTGCATCCTGCGTGACGGGAGATTTCTCCCGTCTCCACCCAGAGGGTTATTAACTCTTGAAACTGCCTACCCGATGAAGCCATAAGTGCCAAAACACTGCTGAATTTTAAAATCTAACTCAATAAAATCATCAGAACAAATGGGGGAGCTTTGACAAGCATTCAACGAGGCTTCCTAGCCTCGTCGTCACCACTAGAGTGTTAATGGCATTCAGATAAGTTCTGCTTGTATCTGATAATCATTTTGGATACTACTGTACAGTACTTTAAAACAGACATCAGGGCCACATCGTCTAGGGCTGCTAGAAATCAGTCCCACAAATTTCAGGACACTATCATCCAGGAGCCCTTACAGATCCAGGTTCCTCCAATACCAAAGCTCCATCATCCTGGAACCCTCAAATATCAGTGCTCAAAATTTCAGGTTCCCAGACTTCAGGATTATAAATTGCAATGTACACAAGACAATTCACCAAAGGATTTTACAACTTAAATTTAACTTTATCAAACCCAACCTAGCCTAACCAAAGCTAATACATTGTAATCTAATGATATAATGTATATAGTTTTGATAATTAGAAACTGAGCTTTGACAAACCATTTAGTGCACGACTTGCACATCCCAGATGTAAATATCCAAAATACGATAACATAACATAACCCATCCCAACTAATCTACCACAACCTAACCTAACCTTATACACATTAGCCCTATGTTACTCTAACTTACCCTATCCTAACTTATCTGAATTGCGACTAAACTCCCAAACATACTTCGGCTCACAAACTCACCATCTCTTGACAAAACCACACACTTTTCATACAACAGCAACACTTTGCTATCACCATCAACACAACTCCTCATCTTTGTCATCCTAGTCCATTTCCACTCATATGTTTATATTTGTCTTTATCCTCACAAAAATAGAAAACATCAATAATGTTCAATCTCTGCCACATTATGAACATTGCTGCGCCACTGTGAGCCCAACACCTTTCAACATCACCACTCGTGCAGTCATCGGGAGCAAAAACTTTCATGCAAACTGCATGTATCGCGAAGAAAAAGACGACGACTTGACCACGCCCTGAAATTAAAGCCCTATATAATTTTTTTTTTTTTTTGAGATATATACAAGAGTTGTTAGATTCTTGTACAGCCACTAGTACGCGTAGCGTTTCGGGCAGGTCCCTGGAATACGATCTCCTGCCGCAAAGAATCGTTTTTTCATCCAAGTACACATTTTACTGTTGCGTTAAACAGAGGCTACAGTCAAGGAATTGCGCCCAGTAAATCCTCCCCAGCCAGGATACGAACCCATGACATAGCGCTCGCGGAATGCCAGGCGAGTGTCTTACCACTACACCACGGAGACTGTGTCTCCGTGGTGTAGTATCTCCGTGATATATTAATTTAAATTTTGCACTAGAGGTCTAGTTTATTGGGCAGTGCCACTCATCCTGCAAATGAACACAACACACAGCAGCATGTACAACATCCCCAATAGGATGAGAATCCACCAGGTTGTTCATACAAGGAACAGCCGATGACCACAGGACTAACACTGAAATCAGACACGACATGGTTGACATTGAAACTTAAAATTTCTGTAATTATAATTCCATTGTGTCGGGGGACAGGAAGTCGGCGTATTGACACACGTTAGGGTTATATCGAGATTCCCCCCCCCCCAGGTCAAGCCATTTAGATTATACTGTATAGCACTTGAAAGGGGTCAGGATAAGGATTTGCATTTGGACGGGGAGTAGGAATGGTGCCCAACCACTTGGACAATCGGAGATTGACCTGCATGAAGCGAGACCGACGCTCTACATCCACCCGAAGTGAAGAAAACAGATGTTTCTTCACCGATGTTATAAACTCACGGAATAGCCTACCCACACAAGCCGGTAATTCACGGGCTCACCATAGCCTGTGCTACTTGGAACTTATTGTTCCAGGTAGCGAATCTTTAACAACAACAACGGTAATTCCAAGTCATTACTGCTGTTCAAAATTCAGTTGGAAAATATTCTCGGGAAAAATGGGAGGAACATTTAATAAGCCGCCAGCTTCCTGTCCCTCTGTTGGGGACACTAGATAGATGGTGGTCCTCAGATAAACACTGTCTGATAGGTTAGGGTTTTCTAAGTATCAGGACTCATCCTGGGGCCCTAAATGTCAGGACCATCACCCTGGGGCCCCAAATATCAGTATCAGGACCATCATCCTGGGGCCCAAACTATTAGAACCGTCATCCTGGAGCCCAAATATCAGGATCATCATGGGGCCCCAGAGGACCGCCATCCTGGGCCCCAGAGGACCGCCATCCTGGACCCCAGAGGACCGCCATCCTGGGCCCCAGAGGACCGCCATCCTGGGCCCCAGAGGACCGCCATCCTGGGCCCCAGAGGACCGCCATCCTGGGCCCCAGAGGACCGCCATCCTGGGCCCCAGAGGTCCGCCATCCTGGGCCCCACAGGACCGCCATCCTGGGCCCCAGAGGACCGCCATCCTGGGCCCCAGAGGACCGCCATCCTGGGCCCCACAGGACCGCCATCCTGGGCCCCACAGGACCACCATCCTGGGCCCCACAGGACCACCATCCTGGGCCCCACAGGACCGCCATCCTGGGCCCCACAGGACCACCATCCTGGGCTCCAGAGGACCGCCATCCTGGGCCCCACAGGACCGCCATCCTGGGCCCCACAGGACCGCCATCCTGGGCCCCACAGGACCACCATCCTGGGCCCCACAGGACCACCATCCTGGGCCCCACAGGACCGCCATCCTGGGCCCCACAGGACCACCATCCTGGGCCCCACAGGACCGGCCATCCTGGGCCCCACAGGACCACCATCCTGGGCCCCACAGGACCGCCATCCTGGGCCCCAGAGGACCGCCATCCTGGGCCCCACAGGACCGCCATCCTGGGCCCCACAGGACCGCCATCCTGGGCCCCACAGGACCACCATCCTGGGCCCCACAGGACCGGCCATCCTGGGCCCCACAGGACCACCATCCTGGGCCCCACAGGACCGCCATCCTGGGCCCCAGAGGACCGCCATCCTGGGCCCCACAGGACCGGCCGTGACCACCATCCTGGGCCCCACAGGACCGGCCGTGACCACCATCCTGGGCCCCACAGGACCACCATCCTGGGCCCCACAGGACCGGCCATCCTGGGCCCCACAGGACCACCATCCTGGGCCCCACAGGACCGCCATCCTGGCCCCAGAGGACCGCCATCCTGGGCCCCACAGGACCGGCCGTGACCACCATCCTGGGCCCCACAGGACCGGCCGTGACCACCATCCTGGGCCCCACAGGACCGGCCGTGACCACCATCCTGGGCCCCACAGGACCACCATCCTGGGCCCCAGAGGACCACCATCCTGGGCCCCACAGGACCGCCATCCTGGGCCCCACAGGACCGCCATCCTGGGCCCCACAGGACCGGCCGTCCCCTCACCTGAGAAGTAGGACCTGGCAGGGATCCTGGCGAAGGTTATAGGAGCATATCCGCCCCTGGGAGGGAGGTCCTGGCTGGGCGCCGCCGCCATTGTTACGTCCGGCTGGCCGGCCTCTCACTGCCTCGCATCCGGATTACTTCCCACTCCGGCTCTCTCACTCTCTTGGTATCCGGCTTCCCACTCCGGATTTCACTGTCTTGTGGTATCCGGATTGTTCTCAGTGCCTGGGGTACCCGGATTACCCGAGTTTACTTCCCAATTCGGAACTCAGTGCTCCACGGTATCCGGAATTCCGGATTAGTGTCGGCTGTAAACCGGCTTGTGTGGTGGATATGAGTACTGGTTGTGACTCAGGACACACTGAGGTGTATACCAGTGTCTAGCGTGTAGTATACATACTGTGTATACTCTTGTCCACGACTAAAGTATACTTGAGTATACTCAGGTTATTTATATATATATATAAGGCAGGTGATGGTATAATTAATTATTATACCATCACCTGCCTGATCTTGGCCGAAATAGATCAATATATATATTAGTTGCAATTGGAAAAAATGACAATTGTATTGGTGATTAATGGTGATGGTAGTTGTGGTTGTAATGGTGATGGTAGTTGTGGTTGTAATGGTGATGGTAGTTGTGGTTGTAATGGTGATGGTAGTTGTGCTTGTGATGGTAGTTGTGCTTGTGATGGTAGTTGTGCTTGTAATGGTGATGGTAGTTGTGCTTGTGATGGTAGTTGTGCTTGTGATGGTAGTTGTGCTTGTGATGGTAGTTGTGCTTGTGATGGTAGTTGTGCTTGTAATGGTGATGGTAGTTGTGCTTGTGATGGTAGTTGTGCTTGTGATGGTAGTTGTGCTTGTGATGGTAGTTGTGCTTGTGATGGTAGTTGTGCTTGTGATGGTATTGTGCTTGTAATGGTGATGGTAGTTGTGCTTGTGATGGTAGTTGTGCTTGTAATGGTGATGGTAGTTGTGCTTGTGATGGTAGTTGTGATTGTGATGGTAGTTGTGATTGTAATGGTGATGGTAGTTGTGATTGTAATGGTGATGGTAGTTGTGATTGTGATGGTGATGGTAGTTGTGATTGTGATGGTGATGGTAGTTGTGCTTGTGATGGT
>WNGS01111181.1:52507049-52529299 GCA_020271785.1 Procambarus virginalis
TAGATATCTATACCAAATCGCATTAGAGGGTAGAATTATTTTTATGCTTTTGGCTTCAAAGACTCCATATATAGATAACTCAGAACAGGGAAAAAAGAGGAATTGCCCATTGCCATTCCAAATGTCTAATGAAGTATTTTCTATTGAAACTAAAGTAATTGTTTTAATGCACAATTAATTAATTGAACAATAGTATTAGCCTGTAAAGTTAAATATATTTGGGAAGTTCAGTCAATAAGTTATAAAGTCATTAACGGGAAACTTTGTAAATAGGGCTGTCACATCAAAACTCGCTACGTTAAAATAAAAATCTAATTTCAAAATGGAAAGCTTGTCGAGTAAGTCTGCATTGTTGAGTGTGAGGTTGTAATCGAATAATGTCAACCCAACTTGTCAAATTAATTAGTGCATTAATTTAATGACAAATATGTTAGTGGTCAAGGATTTTGATCCTCGAAGGAACAGTAGAGATGACCCCCCCTCAACTCACTGCCTTCTCCTCGTCCTCTCCCCCTCCTCATCTTGTCCTACCCCTTCCCCACTTACCTCCTCTTCCCTTTCATAGAATATAATCCACCCTCTCACCACCTGCTTAGCCCATCTTCCCTATCATAAAATATAATACTAGAGACCAATGAATCCACTGTATAATTTAAAAGACCACCGTTGAATGTAGCACCGTTGAATGTAGGCACCTCTACCGTTGCACCGTGGAACAAGGAGGAGGCAGGGCTCCGAACTCAAGCATGGTTAGACAAGCATAGGAGAGGGGCAGGATGAGAACAGGCAGGAGCTGCCTCGAATGGGCCAAGAGGCCTCCTGCAGTCACCTGTGATCCAAGGAAGGAATCGGGTGGTGAGAACAAGAGCTGCCACGTATGGACCAATAGCCCTGCAGCAGGCACCTCGGTTTTTATGTTGGACATCCTCAAGTACGTATGTACCTCCATTCCTACTCCCAAAAATAAAAACAGCATCCGGACTAAGGACGCCAGACCACACCAACTCACCTGCAGAACATAGGCGCTGAAGGGCCATGCATGACGCAAGCCTATGAGAACGTAGCCATCGGAGGCGGCCAGGGCGCTCATGCCAGAGAAGAGGAGGGGAGCGGCGAAGGAGGCTCCCCCCACCCAAAAATGCAGGAAAAAACCTTGTGACCTCCCCACAGCAGCACTCCAGAACACCCAAGAGCAACGGGGCATGGACTGGAGAATAAGAGCGAGACGCGAAGCCCCCGAGATAAAATGGACGCAGAACACCAGCACGTGTGCACACCGCCCGGAACCAAAACAAACTCCCACGGCGCATGCGCAGGACACGAAAGAAAAGTAGCCCAACAGGTTGGGCTACACAGGTCCATCCTACTCTGACCAACAACAGATCAGAAAAGTAGCTCAACGGGTCGTATCTCCAGCGATCCGTTGAGAAAACAGGCCAACTCACGGAAACAGAAGCCAACTTAGCCGGCCCATGTAAGGAAAACAACGAACCAAAACGAAACCCAAGCGGGCCACCAGTAGCCCAACAAGGCGACAAGTGACCCAACATGGCTGCAAGTGGCCCAACATGGCAGCAAGTGGCCCAACATGGCGCCATGTGGCCCAACATGGCGCCAAGTGGCCCAACATGGCGCCAAGTGGCCCAACATGGCGCCAAGTGGCCAACATGGCGCCAAGTGGCCCAACATGGCGCCAAGTGGCCCAACATGGCGCCAAGTGGCCCAACATGGCGCCAAGTGGCCCAACATGGCGCCAAGTGGCCCAACATGGCGCCAAGTGGCCCAACATGGCGCCAAGTGGCCCAACATGGCGCAAGTGGCCCAACATGGCGCCAAGTGGCCCAACATGGCGCCAAGTGGCCCAACATGGCGCCAAGTGGCCCAACATGGCGCCAAGTGGCCCAACATGGCGACAAGTGGCCCAACATGGCGCCAAGTGGCCCAACATGGCGCCAAGTGGCCCAACATGGCGCCAAGTGGCCCAAAATGGCGACAAGTGGCCCAACATGGCGACAAGAAGCCCAACTGGCGACAAGTAGCCCAATCCGGATCCCGGACCAGAACGGAAGGAAAACGAGCAGTGCCGAGACACAGAGTAGAGAGGAGAGATGTGAATAAACGAATGAGAAAGCCCCCCCCCCAAAAAAAAAAAACAGAAGCTGCCCAGAATAGGACCCACAAGCCCTAGAAAGGACCCGAGGGAAGCAACACCGATTGACAACAGACGTACCAGTAAAACGGAAAGGAGCAGAACCATACCGAACCTTCAAGAACATAGAAGCAAACACAAAGGACGAAGGCACAGAAATCCAAGAAGAGGGCAATATGATGGAGAAGTCCCGCCCCAGGAAAAAGGGGCATAGCACGTAGAGAAGCACCCACCGACAGGACGGAAACTACGGGCAGAATGGACAAGGAACCGAGCAGTGGGAGGTGCCGACGCACAAATGGACCTTGAATGAATGTTGGACAAATGAATCTTAGGGTGGACCTAAGATAATAGTGGCAGTCATGTACAACCCTCCCCTAAATGACAGAAGACCAAGACAGGAGTTTGATAGGAACAACATGGCAACCATTAATATAATAGAGAGAGCAGCTTCAGTTGCCTGCAGAAATGGCTCCAGACTCTTAATCATGGGCGATTTCAACCATGGAAAGATAGACTGGGAGAATGGGGACCCACATGGTGGTGCAGATACGTGGAGAGCTAAACTCTTGGAAGTGGCAACAAGGAATTTTCTGAGCCAGCATGTCAAGGAACCCACAAGAGTGAGAGGCAATGATGAACCAGCTAGACTCGACTTGATATTCACCCTGAATGAGTCAGAAATAAGGGAAGTCAAAGTGGAAGCCCCCATAGGAATGAGTGACCACAGTGTACTGACCTTTGAGTACTTGGTGGAGGTAGGGATAACCTATCCAAGGATGGGAGTGGAGGGAAAAAGACTGAATTACCGAAGAGGAAAATATGAAGAGATGAGGAGCTTCCTCAGAGGAATACCATGGGAAACAGAACTTAGAGACAAGAATGTGCAGGTCATGATGGATTTTGTCACCCAGAAGTGCCAGGAAGCTGCAGACAGGTTTATCCCTGTCCAAAAGGAGAAAAACGAAAAACAACAGAAAAACCCATGGTTCAACCAGGAATGCAGGGTAGCGAAGCAACTGAGTAAAAGAACATGGAGAAATTACAGAAATAACAGAACACCAGAGAGCAGGGGGAGATACCAGAGGGCCAGAAATGAGTACCTCAGAGTGAGGAGAGAAGCAGAGAGACAGTTTGAAAATGACATCGCGAGTAAAGCCAAGACCCAACCAAAGCTGCTCCACAGCCACATCAGGAGGAAAACAGCAGTGAAAGAACAAGTGATGAAGCTGCGAAAAGCGGAGAACAGATACACAGAGAATGACAAGGAGGTGTGTGAAGAACTCAACAAGAGATTCCAGGAGGTCTTCACAATAGAACAAGGAGAAGCCCCTGCACTAAATGAGGAGGTGGCAAACCAAGCAACCTTGGAGGAATTTGACCTCACCAGTGATGAGGTCAAAAGGTGTCTGCTGGAGCTGGATGTGACAAAGGCTGTTGGGCCTGACAGAATCTCACCATGGATACTAAAGGAAGGTGCAGAAGCACTAAGTGTGCCACTCTCTATGGTGTATAACAGGTCACTGGAAACAGGAGACTTACCAGAAAGTTGGAAGACAGCTAACGTGGTCCCAATATACAAAAAGGGTGACAGGCAAGAGGCACTGAATTACAGGCCAGTTTCCTTAACTTGTATACCATGCAAGGTAATGGAGAAGATCGTGAGGAAAAGGCTCGTAGAGCATCTAGAGGGAAATAACTTTGTAACGCACCACCAACATGGGTTCAGGGATGGTAAATCGTGCCTCACAGGTTTAATAGAATTTTATGACCAAGCAACAAAAATTAGGCAGGAAAGAGAAGGGTGGGCCGACTGCATTTTCCTGGATTGCCAAAAAGCCTTTGACACAGTACCGCACAAAAGGCTGTTAAAAAAGTTGGAGCAACAGGCAGGAGTAAAAGGGAAGGTGCTCCAGTGGATAAGGGAGTACTTAAGCAACAGGAAACAGCGAGTAACGGTGAGGGGGGAGACATCAGAGTGGCGAGATGTCACCAGCGGAGTCCCACAGGGCTCAGTACTTGGACCCATCCTGTTTCTAATATATGTGAACGATCTTCCGGAGGGTATAGACTCATTCCTCTCAATGTTTGCTGATGATGCAAAAATTATGAGAAGAATCAAGACGGATGAAGATAGACAGAGACTACAGGATGACCTGGATAAACTGGAGGAATGGTCTAGAAAATGGCTGCTAAAGTTCAACTCGGGAAAGTGTAAGGTGATGAAATTAGGAGAAGGGAGCAGGAGGCTGAACACAAGGTATCATTTGGGAGGGGAAATCCTACAAGAGTCAAATAGAGAGAAAGATCTGGGGGTTGATATCACACCGAACCTGTCCCCAGAAGCCCACATCAAAAGAATATCATCAGCGGCATATGCTAGACTGGCCAACATAAGAACTGCCTTTAGAAATTTGTGTAAGGAATCTTTCAGAACCCTGTATACCACTTATGTAAGACCAATCCTGGAGTATGCAGCTCCAGCCTGGAGTCCATACCTAGTTAAACACAAGACAAAGTTAGAGAAGATTCAGCGGTATGCCACCAGGCTCGTCCCGGAACTGAGAGGATTGAGCTACGAGGAAAGGCTAAAGGAGCTAAACCTCACATCCCTGGAAAACAGAAGAGTAAGGGGAGACATGATAACCACCTACAAAATTCTCAGGGGAATTGACAGGGCGGACAAAGAGAAACTCTTCACCACGGGTGGGACACGAACAAGGGGACACAGGTGGAAACTTAGTACCCAGATGAGCCACAGAGACGTTAGAAAGAATTTTTTCAGTGTCAGAGTAGTTAATAAATGGAATGCATTAGGCAGTGATGTGGTGGAGGCTGACTCCATACACAGTTTCAAGTGTAGATATGATAGAGCCCAGTAGGCTCAGGAATCTGTACACCTGTTGATTGACAGTTGAGAGGCGGGACCAAAGAGCCAAAGCTCAACCCCCGCAAGCACAATTAGGTGAGTACAATTAGGTGAGTACAAATACTCGTGTGGAGGGGGGGGGAGGGAAAACCCCACTCTACAAAACCGCAAGCCCCGCCAAGAGGGGTAGAAAAACCCCGGCGGGGACCAACAGGGCCTGAGGCCCCCCACGTCAGCCCCATCCCAGCCCCAAGAACCCTCCCGGCAGGCCCTGGGGCTGAGCTGTCTCCCAAAAGCACCAGCCTCAAGAAAACCCGGGCAGCCGCGAAAAGCACTAAGGAAGGGAGTGCACTGGCAGACTCTTACAACACGGCTGGAGGAAACAGGCTCCAATGCCTCCGTCGCTACCCCGGAAGGGGAAGTCCCCGAGACCAACCGAGGCTCAAAACCATGGAAGCCCCGCCCCGACCCTGAACCCACAGACGGTAAAGACCCGGATGTAGGGAGGAAGGGGGGGAGGGACCCGACAAGACCACCAACGAAAACAGGGGCAGCCTCGGGGCTTCCGGGGAGCAAACAACTAGCGTGTTGCCACTGAAACCGAATGTAATTACCTAAGTGTAGTTACAGGATAAGAGCTACGCTCATGGTGTCCCGTCTTCCCAGCACTCTTTGTCATATAACGCTTTGAAACTACTGACGGTCTTGGCCTCCACCACCTTCTCCCCTAACTTGTTCCAACCGTCTACCACTCTGTTTGCGAAAGTGAATTTTCTTATATTTCTTCGGCATCTGTGTTTAGCTAGTTTATATCTATGACCTCTTGTTCTTAAAGTTCCAGGTCTCAGGAAATCTTCCCTATCGATTTTATCAATTCCTGTTACTATTTTGTATGTAGTGATCATATCACCTCTTTTTCTTGTCTTCTAGTTTTGGCATATTTAATGCCTCTAACCTCTCCTCGTAGCTCTTGCCCTTCAGTTCTGGGAGCCACTTAGTAGCATGTCTTTGCACCTTTTCCAGTTTGTTGATGTGCTTCTTAAGATATGGGCACCACACAACCGCTGCATATTCTAGCTTTGGCCTAACAAAAGTTGTGAACAATTTCTTTAGTATATCGCCATCCATGTATTTAAACGCAATTCTGAAGTTGGAAAGCGTGGCATGGGCTCCTCGCACAAAATTCTTTATGTGGTCCTCAGGTGATAGTTTTCTATCTAGAACCACCCCTAGATCTCTTCCTTTATCAGAATTCTTTAAAGATTTCTCACATAATATATAGGCTGTGTGGGGTCTATGTTCTCCTATTCCACATTCCATAACATGGCATTTATTAACATTAAATTCCATTTGCCAAGTGGCGCTCCATGTACTTATTTTGTCCAGGTCATTTTGAAGGGCATGACAATCATCTAAGTTTCTTATCCTTCCTATTATCTTAGCATCATCAGCAAACATGTTCATATAATTCTGTATACCAACTGGTAGATCATTTATGTAGACAATAAACATCACTGGTGCAAGAACTGAACCCTGTGGTATTCCGCTTGTGACATTTCTCCAGTCCGATACATTGCCTCTGATCACTGCCCTCATTTTTCTATCAGTCAGAAAATTTTTCATCCATGTTAGAAGCTTACCTATCACCCCTCCAATATTTTCCAGTTTCCAGAACAACCTCTTATGTGGAACTCTGTCGAAAGCCTTTTTTAGGTCCAGATAGATGCAGTCAACCCAACCTTCTCTTTCCTGTAATATCTCTGTTGCTCGATCATAGAAACTGAGTAAATTCGATACACAGGATCTTCCAGATCGAAAACCATACTGTCTGTCTGATATTATATCATTTCTCTCCAGGTGTTCTACCCATTTAGTTTTAATTATTTTTTCCAATATTTTGACTATTACACTTGTCAATGATACCGGTCTATAATTAAGGGGGTCTTCCCTGCTTCCACTTTTGTAGATTGGAACTATGTTAGCCTTTTTCCACACATCAGCTACAACTCCTGTAAACAGGGATGCCTGAAAAATCAGTTGAAGAGGAATGCTGAGCTCAGGTGCACATTCTCTCAGAACCCATGGTGAAACTCCATCTGGACCAACTGCTTTGTTCTTATTTAGCTCCTTGAGCATTTTTTCCACTTCGTCTCTAGACACCTCTATGTGCTCTATGTTGTTCTCTGGAATTCTTATTGTATCTGGTTCCCTGAAGATTTCATTTTGTACAAACACACTTTGGAACTTTTCGTTTAATGTTTCACACATTTCCTTTTCATTTTCCGTGAATCTATTTCCCATTTTCAACCTCTGAATATTATCCTTTACCTGCAATTTGTTGTTTATGAATTTATAGAATAGACCTGGTTCTGTTTTACATTTGTCTGCAATCCCTTTTTCAAAATTTCTTTCTGCCTCTCTCCTCACTGCCGTGTAGTTGTTTCTCGCATCTTTGTATCGCTGGTATGTTTGGGGGTTTGGCCTCTTCCTGTATTGATTCCATTTTTGTGTCTTTTGGTCTCTGGCCCTCTCGCACTTTCTGTTGAACCAATCCTGTTTCCTAGTTCTGCTTCTCTGTTTTGGTATAAATTTTTTGTGCCTTTATCATATATTTCACAAAACTTGACATACATCTCATTCACTTCCTTGCCTAGCAACAAGTCTGTCCAATTATACTCACTAAAAATTTTCTAAGGTTGCCATAATGTCCTCTCCTAAAATCAGGTTTTTCAATTGCATCGACTGTCATATTTTCTTCCAGATTATATCGCATTGCATACTTTATTCCCAAAAAGACATGGTCACTTTTACCCAAGGGAGGAAGGTACTGAATGTCAAATATTTCTTCCTCCTTCCTGGTAAATATCAAATCTAGCATGGAGGGAACGTCCCCTTCCCTCATCCTCGTAGCTTGTTTAACATGTTGATACAAGAATGTTTCCAGGATGAGGTCTACAAATTTACAGGTCCAGAAATCTTCTGTTTTAGCTTCATATGCTTCCCAGTCTATGGATTTCAAGTTGAAGTCGCCGACTATCAACAGCCGTGAACTATCGTTATCCGCTCTTGCTATGATCTCTCTCATTATTGTTATAAGACCTTCTCGTTTACTATCTAGCTCCTCCTTTGACCATGTGCTGCTTAGCGGTGGACTATATGCATTTATGATCATTAGTTTATCATCCTCATGGCAGATCTCTAGTGCTATTATGTCAACTTCTTGTGGATTGGCAGTCATTATTTCGTTCACCTTTAGGTGTTCTTTCACCAGCACAGCAACGCCACCGCCTTTCCTGATTTTTCTGTCCCGTCTCCAAATTGAGTAGCCCCTTGGGAATATGACCTCATTTAAAATAACATCTTCAAGTTTTGTCTCCGTGAGTGCAACAATGACTGGTGTCTGCAGCTGTATTATATCACTTAACTCTAGTATCTTTGACCTTACTCCATCTATGTTGGTGTATGCAATCTTCAGTAACTTGTTCCCCCTCTTCTTATTTTTCACTCCCCCTTTCTCTAATGATTTTGTTGGTTTGCCTTTATGTACCACTTCACTGGTCTGCCTACTCCTATCACTTTGTAGAAAAAACCAGCGTTGAATGTAATGAAACGCCATTTTCTGGGCGAGTCCCGGAGGCTCCCTGGAGCTATCCATGACTGATATGGATACCCTAACTATTTTGCATCAGTCGATGTGGGTGGAGTTCTAGGCCTACCGGGGACCACGAGCCAGATCCTGGCCCCCTCAGAGAGGCACGGGGAGCAATGGCCCATAGAAATGCACATGTGATTTGGAGCATTCTATATCTGCCATCGACCGGGACAGGCACCCAGAAAGGTAAGCGCCACAAAACAAACCCCTATTCTGGTTAACCACAAAAATTGACAAACGAGTGGACAGAACTCCCCCAGGAAAACGAACTAACAAGCATGACGTCACACGAGCCGCGCCGCATGTCTGCGCAGCTCCCCCCTCCCCGGGAGGGGGAAGGGGGAGCCCCAGACCCCCGCGCCGGCTATCCACACCCCAGTTCCGAGGCTGGATATCAAAACCACGAAAAACCGCCGACCGGAGGGCGGGAGGGATGCCGGGGAGCCTCCGGGACTCACCCAGAAAATGGCGTTTCATTACATTCAACGCTGGTTTTCTGGGGGGAGCCCCTACGGCTCCCCGGAGCTACCTCACCAAAGACTACCTAAGAAAACAAGGGGACATACCCGGGAGGCGGTCGGTGAACCACTCCTCAACACGAAGTCGAGACAACAACCAAAAGGACCCCTCCGGAAAGCAGCAGGCACAACATTCGCCAGAAAAAGGGAGAACGGCCACAGACGAAGAAAACTATGACCAAGATCATAGAAGCCAAGAAACCACTGCGCCTGAGAAGAGCATGAAGCACTGCCACACGACCCCCAGAGGCCAATGCCAAAAGATAGCCGAGGCAAAGCAAACCTGGCCCCGAGGAGCCACAACCACCAAGGAGAAGAAAAACAGGAGAGCACCCTGTCCAAAGACCTGGACGGCACAGGCAGTGCAGAAACAGGCCGGAGGTGAAACAATGCACGATACAGCCTGCGAAACGGCACAGAAGGAACATCGAAACCGAAAGCTAGCAGCAGAAACCAAGGTGCAAGACCCAGGAACAGTCCCAAGCGCCTCTACACCTTCTGCAAGCCAATCCTATGACAGCCCCAGGAGGGAAAAGAAAACGCAGGACCAAAACCAAAATGCCACAAGCGTGCAAGGCCACCACCACAAGTGCAGCCGACAGGGAAGGAACCTGCATAAGGAGCCGCCCCGCACCAACCCCCGGCAGAAGGGCAGGAGCGAAGACTCAGTAAAAGGAGCAAAATCACCCACAGGAAAACGAGGAGCGCCGAGACAGCGCGAAGAGGAGATATATGCACAAAAGAACCAGAAGGCCAAACATCCAGAAACTGCCGGGAAGAGGACCCACAAGCCCTAGAAAGGACCGGAGGGAAGCTCAACCGAATGACGACAGACGTACCAGAAAAAGGGAAAGAGCTGACTGGGGTTAGAAGACACAGAATTGCTCTTTCCCACTCTCATTATTCCTGCCCTGTCATTCTCCGCCGCACACGTACATGTACGTTTACAGGAGAGTGAAGGAGGAGGGGCCCACTGGGAAGTGTGTCAAGGAAAACCCAGCACAAAGACGCCGCCAGAGTAGCAGGCGCCGGCCCCGTCAACGAGAGGAGCAGCAGTGTCATCGCCGGCTGCATTCTCTCTATGGTGTGGGTGCCAGAAGCCACGGAGCGACCGGGGACAAGGAAGATGTCGTTGACGGGTGTCACGAGCCCCAACAGATGACCAATGCAGTATACGGCGCTAGGACTGACCTGCGCCGGTCGGACTGACTGACATGTCAACGTCACACAGTGGGTGTTGAACTCCCCTCTGTTTATCCGCTTTCTCCTTTCCCACGGCAATTGGGTGCAGCTACCAAGGCTACCCCAAAACAGTCCCAAACCTTCGAAAACAAAAGCAGCAAACAAAGAACGAAGGCACAAAAACTCCGTCGCACCCGAGACCAAAAGTCATGCAGAACCCCAAGAAGAGGGGGACATGACTGAGAAGGCCGTCCTGGAAAAAGGTGCGAAGACTGTAGAAAAACACCCACCGACAGGACGGAAACAACGGGCACGCTGGACAAGGAAAACCGAGCCCAGGGAGGGACCGATGCCCACAAAGCACGTGCGGAGCGGGGGGACGGAAAAACCCCACACCACAAAACCGTAAGCCTGGCCCAGAGGGGTAGAAAGACCCCGGCGGGGACCAACGGGGCGAAGGCCCCTTACGTTAGCACCACCCCAGCCCCGGGAACCCACCCTGCAGGCCCCGGGGCCGAGCTGTCCCCTCAAAGCCCCAGCGTCAAGAAAACCCGGGGCAGCCGTGAAAAACACCAAGGAAGGAGCCCACTAGGCTCCGGAACTTGAACGGAAACCGGAGGAAAAAGCGAGGGGCGAGACGACGACCCCAAGCTCATCCCCAACCAGCACAATGAGGCAAGGACAAAACAGAATCCAAGGAACCTGGAAAACCAGGCCCAGCACAGCAAGACCGACAAGGAAGGAGGGCCCCAAAAGGAGCACGGAAGGGCCGAACATAATGCCACAACCAACCCCGACACACAGCTGCAGTACCAAAACCGCAGCAAAACGTCCCCACACTCCCCGAGGGAGCGACAGAGAAGATAGATAAATCGTACACGAGCGGCACACAAGGGGACACAGGCGGAAACCGAGCACCCAACCGAGCCACAGGGACGGTAGGAGAAACGTGTGCAGTGTAACAGGCAACCGAAGGAACACATTGGGCAGCCCAACATGGGCTGATCCCATACACAGCCCCAAGAGCAGAGACGAGAGCGCCCATGAAGCACAGAAACCGCTCAACAGGCAAACGACAGGGGAGAGGCGGAACTAAGGAGCCAGAACCCAACTCCGCAAGCACACAACACCGTCGACACAGGAAATGTACCACCACACAGGCACCCCCACCGTTGCACCGTGGAACAAGGTGGAGGCGGGGCCCCGAACTCAAGCCAGGTGAGACAAGCATAGGAGAGGGGCAGGAGTACAGGCAGGGGTCGCCTCGAAAGGGCCAAGAGGCCACCCGCAGACACCCGTGAACCGAGGAAGGAATCAGGTGGAGAGAACAAGAGCAGCCCAATATGGGCTAATAGCCCAGCAGCAGGCACCTCGGGCGATACGGACCACTGTCACAAGTACGTACGTACACCCATGCCTACGCCCAAAAACAGCGTCAGGACGAAGGAAACGCCAAACCGCACCAACTCACCTGCAGAACTGTTTTAGTGTCAGAGTGGTTGACAAACGGAATGCATGAGGAAGGGATGAGGTGGAGGCTGACTCCATACACAGAGTCAAGTGTAGAGATGATAGAGCCCAATAGGCTCAGGAATCGGTACACCTGTTGATTGACTGTTGAGAGGCAGGACCAGAGAGCCAGAGCTCAACCCCCGCAAACACAACTAGGAGAGTACAGCAGCACCCCAGACAACCCCCAAGCAACGGGGCACGGATGGGATGAAGAGCGAGAGGCGAAGCCCCCCGAGAAAATGGAAGCACAACACATGTGCACACCGCCCGGAACCAAAACAAACTCACGGCGCATGCGCAGGACGCGAAAGAAGTAGCCCAACAGGGCGAGAAGTAGCCCAATACTGCTACAAGTAGCCCAATACTGCTACAAGTAGCCCAATACTGCTACAAGTAGCCCAATACTGCTACAAGTAGCCCAATACTGCTACAAGTAGCCCAATACTGCTACAAGTAGCCTAAAACTGCTACAAGTTCCGGGACACGCAGGAGGTAAGCCGCAAAGGCCAACGGCACCGCAGACGAAGAAATGCGGTTAGCCGAAAAACTCCGGAAGACGGAACCGAAGGAACCACAGGGACACGGAACCGAACCCGGGGAGGAGCAGAACCCAAGCCCAAGTCGTACGCAGAGGGGGGCAAGAAAAACCCCACTCCTCGCAACAGTAAGCCCCGCTCAGAAGGACGGAATCCAGGCGGGGCGCAATGGAGCACAAAGCCCCCCAAGGTCGCTCCTCCCCAACCCCAGGAGCCTCTACACTAGGCCCCGGGGCCGAGTCGACCTCCAAAGCCCCGGCCCCACAAGAAAAAGCCGGGGCAGCCGAGAGAGCTGGAAGAGAAGGGGCCCACTGGTCAGACCCCGGAGCATCGGCAGGAGGAACAGACTCGAATGCCTCCGCAGCTACCCCGGACGGGGCAACCCCCGAAACTGCCCAAGTCTCAGAACCTCGAACCCCGCCCCGACCCCAAAGCCTACAGATGCGTAGGGGCCGGAAGCAGGAGGGGGAAAATCAAGGGGCGTGGAAGAACCAAGGCCGAAAACGACCAAAACCCCCAAGTGTCCCTACACAAGCGGGGCAGCATCGGGGCGTCCGGGGAAGCGACAAACCTGAGCGCGTTGCAACCAACCTACCCTGCAACGCGCGAGCTGCCTGCACCCACGGGAATTCATCAGCAGACTGGGTGACGGGAGTCACGAACAAGCAACAAAGCTCGCAGGACTCAGGGTCGAATGTGTCACCGACCCAAAGGCAGCATGACGGAGGCAAAAACAAGGAGAGTCACCCTGAGACAAAGGGACAGAGCAACCCTCAACTCGCACAAAGCGAGAGGGGACGCAAGGGTCTCCACAATCGGACCCGAGAGCCCCCGGGGGGTTTTCCAGGGCCCCTAGACTGGGTCTGCTAAGGGTTATCCCAGGCAGGGCACTGCTAACCGGCGCCCCAAACTACCAAGCAAACTGCTAAAGCTGAACCCACGGGACGTGTCCACTCGCGAGGGCGAAGCAGGGGGTGCCACCACACAACGAACCTAACATAAGGGGGATGGGGACAAGGCAGACCCCCCTACCAGGCACAAACAAATATAAAAGAAAAACCACACAAGTGGACAACGTACCCAGAGGGAACAGAGCCGGCCGCTGTCATAGGTGAAAACTAGCTACGCAGTGCCCTGCGCCCCACCAGTGCTATAACTACCACTTACCCCAAGGTAACAAGGGAGTAAAACTCCCAAACACTCGGGGCGGCCAAACGCCAAGCAGCGAAAAGCCAACAGAGGTAGACCCGAGGTGACTTGTGGAAGATAACCCCAAGCCCCAAGGGCGGTACTTACAGGGCACTCAGGGAAGGTGACCCTAAGCACATGCAGCCCGAGTACCTGAGAATACTACTCCCAGCTCACACGATCACCGTAAGAGCAGCACTGAAAACAAGTCACAGCACTGAAACAAGACCGGAGCTGGAGCCACACGACCGTGCAAGATCCCATCAGCCGAGGAACTGGGGTGTGGATAGCCGGCGCGGGGGTCTGGGGCTCCCCTTCCCCCTCCCGGGGAGGGGGGAGCTGCGCAGACATGCGGCGCGGCTCGTGTGACGTCATGCTTGTTAGTTCGTTTTCCTGGGGGAGTTCTGTCCACTCGTTTGTCAATTTTTGTGGTTAACCAGAATAGGGGTTTGTTTTGTGGCGCTTACCTTTCTGGGTGCCTGTCCCGGTCGATGGCAGATATAGAATGCTCCAAATCACATGTGCATTTCTATGGGCCATTGCTCCCCGTGCCTCTCTGAGGGGGCCAGGTTCTGGCTCGTGGTCCCCGGTAGGCCTAGAACTCCACCCACATCGACTGATGCAAAATAGTTAGGGTATCCATATCAGCCATGGATAGCTCCGGGGAGCCGTAGGGGCTCCCCCCAGAAAAGATGATATCTTCTTCATTCTGCTCTCATTTAACGTTTGCCTCGGCGAGGTTCAGTTTCAGTTCTCTCTACCTCTCTTCTTTTGAAAGATCTCGTCTTAACGACCACACTTCCCATCCTCATCATTACGTAATTTTTTAGCATTCCTTAGTACTTCTTCCTCTGTTTGGCACCATTTAGGTGATCCTCAGGGTCGATCTTTTTCCCTTTTACATATCGGCCTATTCTCCTGTAGTCGCTCACATTCTCTATGGTTGTAAGACCTTCCACGAGGCCAACAATTTTATCTACTACTTTTGCTTCTTCTACAGCTCTTTCTGACCTAGATGTTATCTCCTTTTCTTTGCAGCAACGCCCTGCAGCCTGCACCCACATAGTCAACATAAGACTGGGTAACAGTCACAACAAGCAATAAAACTGGCAAGACCCCAGCCCGAAGGTGTCATTGACCCCACAGGCTGCAGACGGAGGCAAAACCGTGAGTCACCCTGAGACAAGGGGACAGAGCAACCCTCGAACTCGCACAAAGCGAGGGGGGGACACCGGGTCCACACTCCCCCTAGGGGGTTTCCCAGGGTCCCGCACGTTTACTATAAGAGGACTTGCACTCACGTAATCCCAGGCAGGGTACTGCTAACCGGCGCCCATGGCTGCCAAACAACATTCTAAGAGCTGAACCCCCGGGACGTGTACACTCACAGGGACCTAGCAGGGGGAACCACCGGAAGAAGGAAGAGAACTCGACACAAAGGGGAAAGAACCAAGGCAGAGCCCCCCACCAGGTAGACAAACCAAAGAAAAAGAAAACCCCACAAGAGTACAGCGTACCCAGGCAGAAGACAGCCGGCCGCTATGGTTGGTGAAAACAAGCTGCGCAGCACCCTGCGCCCAACCAGTGTAAACTGCCCCTTACCCTAAGGCGAACAAGGGAGACAGAATCCCCGATCACACAAAGGCCCCGAAAACCGAGCAGCAAACGGCCTAGCAAGGAAGGGAACCCTAGGCACATGCAGCCCGAGTACTGGTGACTCGCTCCCGGCTCACGTACCACCTAGAAGACAGACACCACACTCTAGATACAGTGCTGACTGATGCCAAAGTCTGACATTAGCATATCAGCCTGGTAAGCTCCAGGGAAGCCTCCGGGACTCACCCTGAAAATAGCTTTTCATTACATTCAATGCTGGTTTTTAAAATTATACAGTAGATTCATTGGTCTCTAGTATTATATTTTGATAGGGAAGATGGGCTAAGCAGGTGCCGAGAGGTTGGATTATATTCTATAAAAGGGAAGAGGAGGTAAGTGAGGAAGGGGTAGGACAAGATGAGGGGGGGGGAAGAGGACAAGGAGAAGGCAGTGAGTCGAGGGGGAGGGGTCATCTTTCCTGTTCTTTCGAGGATCAAAATCCTTGACCACTAATGTATTTGTCATTAAATTAATGCACTACTTAATTAATTTGACAAATTGGGTCGACATTATTCGATTCAACCTCACACATAACAATGTACACTTACTCGACAAGCTTTCCATTTTTAAATTAGATTTTGATTTTAACCTAGTGAGTTTTGATGTGACAGCCCTATTTACTAACCCTCAAACTGCGCATATCATATATAAATGATATCAGTGACAAAACCGATACCGCGTACATCATTTATAAATGATTTCGTGTCTAGCGGTATAATTTAAACGCCCCACCTGGGATAGGGACAGCTATAGTACAGCCACGACTGATAGTTGCCAGATGCCACCTAGAAAAAAATCCAGCCCAACATTCTTGCGTGTGAGAGCGTCAGTATTCAGCCAGCCACCAAGGCTGGCGCACGCAGCACGAGCTCACAGCACCGCTGTTCAGCTTGTGACCACAGCATCGCCTACAAATGCCATAATATAAATGATACTGCTATTATTTAGCAGTGATAGTATTACTGAAGACCCCTGACTTTGATAAAACTGACCAGGATTCTGATAACAGCGTGATTGTGGTGATATTTATCGCTGTGCTTGATGGAGGGAGTAGTACTGCTGTGGAGGGAGGGTTGTGGGCGTCGTCTTCTGACTGTGTGGCCACCATTTATTGACTGCACTCACCATACCAGCTTAGTGGTTCGCTATGGTGAACACAAATGTAGATACTTATATACAACGTGTGTATAGTGTGAGATAACAGCGAGAGGAGTAGGTTGGGAGCAGCCATTTTGGTGAAGGAGGAGCGTCGTCTGCACGACTTGGCATATGTTGTTTACTGGTGGCCACGATGGTCTTTGGGCACCATACCAGCTTATTTGTACAAGTATGGTGAATAAAACAGGTAGATACTTATATATAATGTGTGTATATAGCGTAATAACACCACAACCAATATTGTTGGAGGAGAAATATTAGTGCGTCTGGCCTTGAGGGCGGTCGCCCATCAGCTGACTGTGGAGTAGCTACGTCTTTGTGGCTTTACTCACCATACAAGCTTAGATGTACAGTTATGGTGAACAAAACATGTAAATGCATATATATAACGTCTGTGTATAGTGAATAAATGCAAAAACAGTATTGTGGGAGGAGAATGAGGGTGAGTGAGGTGGTGTTGAGGGAGGGAGTGGCAGTGAGTGGCTCGCTGGTGTTTGGCGGCCACTCCTCGTTGCTTTTTGACTCACAAGACCAACTTAGTAGTTCGTTATGGTGAACAAAACATGCAGATACTTATATATATAACCTGTGTATATAGTGTAACAACAGCAAAACTATTTGTTTATTGTTTTATGAACATAATAATGGAATCACTTATATGCACACCATAATTTTGAGTACAGCGATGGTTCACACATTTTATAATATAAATATACCACAATTCACTGTATGGAATAATATTACTGCAAAAAAACTAAGAAAAAATCAATCAGAGACATTGAAATAATTAGGTAATAATATATTTGTGGCAACTGCCGTCTGACAGCTCGGGCGGAGCAGACTTCGTCTGGCGAAGGCTCTGTCAACGCCCCTTTTTTGCAACACTTCCCTACCCTATTGCGGCTAAAATATGCTATCTACGATTTTTTTGTTATTTTTTCCGTGATCAGGGAACAAAAATAAACACTTCTATAAGACGAAAAAAAATTTTGGATTTTTTTTTTTTGTTGCGCCTGTGGGTGTGAATTCCATTTGGGCCCCTAGCGGTTTGAGGGTTAAAGCCGTAGGGGCTCCCCCAGAAAAAAATAATTTTTTCTAATTACAAAAAGTTGAGGCATCTTGACATATATTTGACACTTTACCAAAACTGAATCCATGACAATTAGATGGGGGGAGGAGTATGTGAAATGACTTAATTCTTAAATAGTTTAACTTAGGCCTACCCCAATAAGACTATGACCAGCCCATTTCCACTACAAACTTGAGCAAGACTAGCCCCAAGTGTCTAGCCTCCAACTTTCCACACACACATTGGTATACAGTACATGTCCCTGACAAAATTAATTTTAATTAATTAATAATTATCACTTTCTCACTTTTATATCGCGTCCGGTCGTTAAACCGTTTTCTTACGGTTCTGCCCGTATATCTCTCTATGGCGTTATGCGGAAAAATATTTGTATAAATTCCATTTTTGCTTCGATTTTCTTGGGTATAGTTTAGAAATGTTCGCCATGAAATTTACGTTTTCTCTAATAACAGAAGAGCTTATTAAAGAAAACGTCATGGCAGTGAATCATCGAGGTAAAACTATTGCATTTTTGACACGACGAGTATGATCGACGTAGTTTTTATATTTGTTGCCGGTCGAATACATTCTTATTTGACGGTTTATACTTATATTCTTCTAGAACATTCTATTGCGAACACATTGGTACAAAAATTAAATACGTACATCCAAAAATAATGTCAGGACAGTGAATTGAATATACACTTTTCGCCGATATGCCGCCGATATGCCGACGCGGGTAACACTTCAGCCACGTCCCACACTCTCGTGGGTCAGTTGCGACATTGATTCTATATTTATATGCATATGTCAGTATTGAGAATTTTATTGCGATTCCAATGATACCAAAATCAACGATGTAGGACAACTGTGGGCTTCACAACCATTAAGAGAATGGAAACACTTTGTTGCTGTTTGGCGCTCTCGGCAAGTGATGTCAATAGTTTTTTATTTGGTTTTGATATGCCTTATGATTTGATGGCATTTTATACGTATGTTCTTATAGACAATTCTATTGCGAACACAGTGATACCAAATTTAAATACGTATGGCTACAATTAGTGACAGGACAGTAAAAAGAGTATACACTTTTCGGCCTTACCGCTTAGGCGTGCGAAACGACAAAAAGCGCTTAGGGTAAGTTTTTTTTCAGTTCACCGATAGCGTGGAAGTGTTAATTGCCATCCCAGATGTTTTTAGAATGCAACATTACAATGTATACCTACCTTGGCAATCTCCACGTGACCCTTTAAAGCAGCATGCATCAGTGGGGTGTGGCCATTCTCTTCATGGTCTTCAACATTTGCACCATGATGGAGTAAAATCTGTAAATATATTTGTAAATGTATTAAACCTACATACAGAAAACATAACACAATAACAAGATTGAACTAGAGCCATGTCCTGCTTGCCTATCGACATAAGTACAAATAAATGCCCATTAAGCACATAAAATCTTAAACCTGTCATCACACTTCATGCAACAGTAAGTAATTATCAAAAGGCACCAAATCGGGAAGGCTATGTAACACTATCAAATGTGCGCAATAATCAGAGGGCGCTAAATATCACCAAGGATGCTAATACAAGAACAAAAACGCATAAGACGAATGATATCAAAAGTATCTGATTCACCAAGAATTCTATCGAGTGACAAGTGACCGCGAGGGACAGTCAGAAAACAAGACACGCTCAACCTGGAAGTCAGGACATTCAACAAGAATATGCACGAAAGTAAGAGGAACAATGCAATTTGGACAATAAGGAGCAGGGCGGTGCTTCATTAAGTGACCGGTGATTAAGCGTGTATGGCCAATATGCAACCTCGCCGGAGCTATTTTCCATTGTCGGTTACGGTGGTAGGAGGACAGCCATGAGGACACACTACTCTTAAGAATGCACAGTTTGTTACCAGTAACAGAAGACCAACATTCCTGCCAACGGGTAAGGATGGAGGAATGAATAACTGGGTAGACCTTACTTTGCCAGTGGCAGCCTGCCACTGGCTGCTACTTCCTCCCTCCCTCAAGTCACCTGACACCCACATTCTCCTCCCACAATACTGTTTTTGCTTTTATTCGCTATATACAGACACTATATATAAGTATCTACATTCGTGTTCACCGTAACGAACCACTAAGTTGGTATGCTGAGTGGCAGTGGCAGCTGCCACTGGCTGCCACTCCCTCCCTCCTTCCCTCCCTCACCCAACTTGCCACCATACTGTTTTTGCTTTTATATACAGACGTTATAAGTATATGTTTTGTTCACCATAACTGTACATCTAAGCTTGTATGGTGAGTAAAGACACAAAGACGTAGCTACTCACACAGTCAGCTGATGGCTGCCGCCCTCACGGCCAGATGCACTAATATTTCTCCTCCAACAATACTGTTTGTAAAAGTTATTATGCCATATACACACATTATATATAAATATCTACCTGTTTTATTCACCATACTTGTACAAGTAAACTGGTATGGTGCCCAAAGACCATCGTGGTCACCATAAACAACATGATAAGTCGTGCAGACGCCACCGCCGCCCTCACCAAAATGGCAGCTCCCAACCTCCTACTCTTGCTGTTTATAACCTCTACACACACGTTATATATAAGTATCTACATTTGTGTTCATCATAGCGAAGAACTAAGCTGGTATGGTGAGTGCAGTCAATAAAAGGTGGCCACACACAGTCAGAAGACAAAGCCACCACCCTCCCTCCCACAGCATTACTCCTCCCTCCATGGAGCACAGCGCTAAATATCACCACAATCCTGCTATTATCAGAACCCTGGTCAGTTTTATCACAGTCAGGGGTCTTCTGTAATAATATCATCGCTACATAATAGCATGAACAAGTATATTATGGCATTTTTAGGCAATGCTGTGGTCACAAGTTGAACAGCAGTGCTTTGAGCTTATGCTGCATGCGTCAGGCTTGGTAGCTCACTCAATACTGAGGCCCCTAACACCCAGGAATTTGGCCCACGATTTTTTTTAAATGGTGTCTGTTTACAAGAGCCCTGATGAAGGTGTGGTGAACCCAGTGTATCCACGGGCCGTTTAAATCTTGCGTAGTACTCCAAAGCATCATATGATGCGATGCGCAATTTAAGGGTTAAGAGTGACGTTAAATTGAGTAAAAAACATGGAAGTGCTTAGAAATGCCAGGAAATTGCAGAGTGACGAGGTTATCTTGAGATGATTTCGGGGATTTTTAGTGTCCCCGCGGCCCGGTCCTCGACCAGGCCTCCACCCCCAGGAAGCAGCCCGTGACAGCTGACTAACACCAAGGTACCTATTTTACTGCTAGGTAACAGGGGCATAGGGATAAAAAAACTCTGCCCATTGCTTCTCGCCGGCGCCTGGGATCGAACCCAGGACCACAGGATCACAAGTCCAGCGTGCTGTACGCTCGGCCGACCAGCTCCCGTGCCGTTGCCAAACTTTGGTCAATAAGACAAGACCTCTTAAAGGAAGACGGAGAAAAGCTGAAAATGAACCAAATTGAAGCAAAACATCTAAATGGGGATAGAAATGAAAAAGACAAATTCTTTTCTACAAAGTGTCAGGGACTGGAAAGCTTGTGAAATGGTACATAAAAACAAAGCAAAATCAGTAGTGGAAGGGGGGAGAAAAGAGCAAAGAGAAAGGGAACATGTTCCAAAAATTGTATATACCAACATGGATGGAGTGAGGTCATGGAGTTGCAAGATATAATTCAGCTTAGGGTCCCAGATACTGTCACATTATCAGAGACGAAACTTGAAGGAAATATATTAAATGAAGTCATATTCCTAAGGGGCTATTCAGTTTGGAGATGTGACAGGAAAACTAGGAAGGGAGGAGGAGTGGCTGTGCTGGTGAAAGAACACCTGAAGGTAAGAGAGTTAATATTTGAAAACCCTCGAGATATTGACATAATGGCATTGCAGGTCTGGAATCAGGATGATAAGCTGATAATTTTAAATGCCTACAGCCCAACAGCAAGTAGCACATGGACAAAGGAAGAACTAGATGACAAACGAGAGGGACTCATAATGGACATAAGAGATATTATTGTACAAGCAGATAAAGATAAATCACGACTGTTGATACTGGGGGACTTCAACTTTAAAGCAATAGACTGGGAGGCCTATGAAGCAAGAATGGAGAACTTTTGCACATGCAGATTTGTGAACCTCATTCTGGAGACATTCTTGTATCAACACATAAAGCAGGCCACAAGAATGAGGGAAGGAGATGTACCGTCAGTACGAACATGGATTCTCGGGTAGTGTAGTGAAGACCATCATGGCTCCGTGGATGAACAAGGGACACATTTTATACACGGATAATTACTATACAAGTCCCTTGCTAGCTCGGTTCTTGCTAGAAAATAGAACCGGATTGGTTGGTACAGTAAAGCCACAACGAAGGGAAATGCCTGTGTTTGACACCGACATTGCAGTTGGTGAGTGTCAGAGAAGGAAATGTGATAACATTCTGTCCGTTCGGTGGAAAGACAAACGAGAGGTGAACTTGTTGACAACAATTCATGATGGAACAATGGTGAACAGTGGGAAAGTGAGCCATAAACAAAACGCACCACTATATAAGCCAGACTGTGTTTTAGACTTATAATATCAACATGCGGTGGATTGATAAATCAGACATGATGATTGGCACGCAGAGTGGTGCGGAAGACATGTATGTGGACGAAAAAGTGTTCTTCCATCATGTGGACATGAGCATGCTGAACTGTTTCAACATGTACCTT
>WNGS01111181.1:52537385-52548755 GCA_020271785.1 Procambarus virginalis
CTCTACACACACGTTATATATAAGTATCTACATTTGTGTTCACCATAGGAAGCACAAGCTGGTAGGGTGAGTTCAGTCAATAAAAGATGGCCACACACAGTCAGAAGACAAAGCCACCACCCTCCCTCCCACAGCATTACTCCTCCCTCCGTGGAGCACAGCGCTAAATATCACCACAATCCTGCTATTATCAGAACCCTGGTCAGTTTTATCACAGTCAGGGGTCTTCTGTAATAATATCCTCGCTACCTAATAGCATGAACACGTATATTATGGCATTAGAGGTATAAACAGCAAGAGTAGGAGGTTGGGAGCCGTCATTTTGGTGAGGGCGACGGTGGCGTCTGCACGACTTCTCATGTTGTTTATGGTGACCACGATGGTCTTTGGGCACCATACCAGTTTACTTGTACAAGTATTGGTGAATAAAATAGGTAGATTTATATATTAAGTTTGTATATGGCGTAATAACACCAACAACCAGTATTGTTGGAGGAGAAATATTAGTGGTCGGCCTTGAGGGCGGCAGCCATCACCTGACTGTGTGAGTAGCTACGTCTTTGTGCCTTTACTCACCATACAAGCTTAGATGTACAGTTATGGTGAACAAACATATACTTATAACGTCTGTATATAAAAGCAAAAACAGTATGGTGGCAAGTTGGAGAGGTGAGGGAGGGAGTTGGCAGCCAGTAGCAGGCTGCCACTACCACTCAGCATACCAACTTAGTGGTTCGTTATGGTGAACACGAATGTAGATACTTATATATAGTGTCTGTATATAGCGACTAAAAGCAAAAACAGTATTGTGGGAGGAGAATGTGGGTGTCAGGTGACATGAGGGAGGAAGTAGCAGCCAGTGGCAGGCTGCCACTGGTAAAGTAAGGTCTACCCAGGTCTACGCAGTTATTCATTCCTCCATCCTACCCGTTGGCAGGAATGTTGGTCTTCTGTTACTGGTAACAAAACTGCGCATTCTTACGAGTAGTGTGTCCTCATGGCCGTCCTCCTACCACTGTAACTGACAATGGGAAATAGCTCTGGCGAGGTTGCGTATTGGCCATACACGCTTAATCCCGGTCACTTATGAAGCACCGCCCTGCTCCTTATTGTCCAAATTGCATTGTTCCTCTTACTTTCGTGCATATTCTTGTTGAATGTCCTCACTTCCAGGTTGAGCGTGTCTTGTTTTCTGACTGTCCCTCGCGGTCACTTGTCCCTCGATAGAATTCTTGGTGAATCAGATACTTTTGATATCATTCGCCTTATGCGTTTTTGTTCTTGTATTAGCATCCTTGTTGATATTTAGCGCCCTCTAATTATTGCGCACATTTGATAGTGTTACATAGCCTTCCCGATTTGGTGCCTTTTGATAATTACTTACTGTTGCATGAAGTGTGATGACAGGTTTAAGATTTTATGTGCTTAATGGGCATTTATTTGTACTTATGTCGATAGGAAGCAGGACATGGCTCTAGTTCAATCTTGTTATTGTGTTATGTTTTCTGTATGTGGGTTTAACACTTTCGCCCGGCGAGAACTCGGCATTGAGTCCTCCGTAAAACAGGGGCAAGTCCGGCGAGGACTCTGCATTGAGTCCTCCGTGCGGCAACTTTAGTGGCGTTTTTGGGACGGTCTTGCTGTGGTTTTGGACATTCTATGCATATACACTAGTAGGGAATTTCATTGCAAATACATTGATACCCAAATGAAAGTCCTAGGACCAGAATTGAGGTAACAAAGTTGAAAACAGAATACCCATTTTATTGGTCTTTATTAGCGCTCAAGGGGGTAACTCTGTCACTTTCTGTGCTTTTGTGGATGGTACGCAGGGCTTTTGGGCTTTATATTTGCATGCTCATGTAGGGAATTCTATTGTGAACACAATGATACCAAAATGAAAGACTTAATACGAGAATTGAGATGTCCAAAGTGAAGAGTGTACACATTTTATTGCTCTTGTGCGCTCCCGGGTAACTTTCTCTCACTTTCTCTGTTAGTTGCGGATGGTAAGCCGGCTTTTGGAGTTTATATGCATTTAGTCCTGTAGAGAATTCTATTGCGAACACATTGATACCAAATTGAAAAACCTAGGATGAGAATTGAGATGACAAAGTTCAAAAGAATATATACTTTTCAGAATGAGAAGCGCCTTGGGATGGCGCAGCGCTCTCTTTCTTGTAACCGCGACCTGTTTTCATCATGTCGGCAGGTGGAGATCGTTGCTATTTTTTATATTATATGCATATAGGCCTGTTGGGAATTCTATTGCGAACACATTGATACCAAAATGAAAGACCTAGGACGAGAATTGAGTTGACAAAACTGAAAAGAGTGTAAACATTTTATCACTCTTGCGCGCTCCCGGGTAACTTTCTCTCATTTTCTCTGTTAGTTGCGAATGGTATGCAGGGCTTTTGGAGTTATATGCATTTATTCCTGTAGAGAATTCTATTGCGAACACATAGATACCAAATTGAATATCGTATGACAAAATTAAAGTGACAAAGTTGAACAGAGTATACACATTTCAGAAATTCCGCGCGCTCCCGTGAAACGCTCAGTGCACTTTGGGATAGTTGAGAGGTCGCGCTCCCAGTGCGCGGAAGTGTTAGTACATTTACAATATATTTACAGATTTTACTCCATCATGGTGCAATGTTGAAGACCATGAAGAGAATGGCCACCCCACTGATGCATGCTGCTTTAAAGGGTCACGTGGAGATTGCCAAGGTAGGTATACATTGTAATGTTGCATTCTAAAAACATCTGGGATGGCAATTAAAATTAATTTTGTCAGGGACATGTACTGTATACCAATAAGTGTGTGTGTGTGTGGAAAGTTGGAGGCTAGACACTTGGGGCTAGTCTTGCCCAAGTTTGTAGTGGAAATGGGCTGGTCATAGTCTTATTGGGGTAGGCCTAAGTTAAACTATTTAAGAAATAAGTCATTTCACATACCCCTCCCCCCATCTAATTGTCATGGATTCAGTTTTGGTAAAGTGTCAAATATATGTCAAGATGCCTCAACTTTTTTGTCATTTGAAAAAATTATTTTTTCTGGGGGAGCCCCTACGGCTTTAGTAAATAGGGCTGTCACATCAAAACTCGCTAGGTTAAAATCAAAATCTAATTTAAAAATGGAAAGCTTGTCGAGTAAGTGTACATTGTTATGTGTGAGGTTGAATCGAATAATGTCGACCCAATTTGTCAAATTAATTAAATAGTGCATTAATTTAATGACAAATACATTAGTGGTCAAGGATTTTGATCCTCGAAAGAACAGGAAAGATGACCCCCCCCCCCTCGACTCTCTGCCTTCTCCTCGTCCTCTCCCCCTACTCATCTTGTCCTACCCCTTCCTCACTTACCTCCTCTTCCCTTTCATAGAATATAATCCACCCTCTCACCACCTGCTTAGCCCATCTTCCCTATCATAAAATATAATACTAGAGACCAATGAATCTACTGTATAATTTAAAAACCAGCATTGAATATAATGAAAAGCTATTTTCAGGGTGAGTCCCGGAGGCTCCCCAGAGCTTACCAGGCTGATATGCTAATGTCAGACTTTGGCATCAGTCATGTGTACGGAGTTCTTATGGGCCTACCAGGGACCACAAGCCAGAACCTGGCCCCCTCAGAAAGGCAAGGGGAGCAATGGCCTATAGAACCCCTGTGTGGTTGGAAGCGTTCTATGTCTGCCATCGACCAGGTTAGGCACCCAGAAAGGTAGGCGTCCCAAAACAAACCCCTATTCTGGTGAAAATTGCAACCAAAAGCCGAACGATTGGATAGAACTCTCCAAACAAAAACGAGCAAACTAGTATAACGTCATTCGTCGTCGCGCCGCTATCAGCGCTGGCGATCCACACCCCAGTTCTTCGGCTGATGCTAACGGCACCGGTTGTTTGCTCCGGCCCAGGTGGTTGTTTCAGCACTGTATCTAGAGTGTGGTGTCTGTCTTCTAGGTGGTGCGTGAGCCGGGAGCGAGTCACCAGTACTCGGGCTGCATGTGCCTAGGGTTCCCTTCCCTAGGTACCCTGTAAGTACTGCCCTTGGGGCTTGGGGTTACCTTTCACAAGTTCCTTGGGTCCTGCTTCTGCTAGGCCGTTTGCTGCTCGGTTTTCGGCTGCCCTTTGTGTGATCGGGGATTCTGTCTCCCTTGTTCGCCTTAGGGTAAGGGGCAGTTTACACTGGTTGGGCGCAGGGTGCTGCGCAGCTTGTTTTCACCAATCATAGCGGCCGGCTGTCTTCTGCCTGGGTACGCTGTACTCTTGTGGGGTTTTCTTTTTCTTTTTGTTTGTCTACCTGGTGGGGGGCTCTGCCTTTGGTTCTTTTCCCCTTTGTGTCGAGTTCTCTTCCTTCTTCCGGTGGTTCTCCCTGCTAGGTCCCTGTGAGTGTACACGTCCCGGGGGTTCAGCTCTTAGAATGTTGTTTGGCAGCCATGAGCGCCGGTTAGCAGTACCCTGCCTGGGATTACGTGAGTGCGAGTCCTCTTATAGTAAACGTGCGGGACCCTAGGAAACCCCCTAGGGGGAGTGTGGGCCCGATAGATGTGGACCCGGTGTCCCCCCCTTGCTTTGTGCGAGTTCGAGGGTTGCTCTGTCCCCGTCTCAGGGTGACTCACGGTTTTGCCTCCGTCTGCAGCCTGTGGGGTCAATGACACCTTCGGCCTGGGGTCTTGCAAGTTTTATTGCTTGTTGTGACTGTTACCCAGTCTTATGTTGACTATGTGGGTGCAGGCTGCACGGGCGTTGCACATTGGGTTTCAGTGGCAACGCGCTAGTTGTTTGCTCCCCGGAAGCCCCGAGGCTGCCCCAGTTTTCGTTGGTGGTCTTGTCGGGTCCCTCCCTCCCCTTCCTCCCTACATCCGGGTCTTTACCGTCTGTGGGTTCAGGGTTGGGGCGGGGCTTCCATGGTTTTGAGCCTCGGTGGGTCTCGGGGACTTCCCCTTCCGGGTAGCGACGGAGGCATTGGAGCCTGTTTCCTCCAGCCGTGTTGTAAGAGTCTGCCAGTGGGCTCCCTTCCTTAGTGCTTTTTGCAACTGCCCCGGTTTTCTTGAGGCTGGGGCTTCGGGGAGACAGCTCAGCCCCAGGGCCTGCCGGGTGGGTTCTTGGGGCTGGGATGGGGCTGACGTGGGGGGCCTCAGGCCCCGTTGGTCCCCGCCGGGGTTTTTCTACCCCTCTTGGCGGGGCTTGCGGTTTTGTAGAGTGGGGTTTTTCCTCCCCCCCCCCCCTCCACACGAGTATTTGTGCGTCGGCCCCTCCCCGTGCTCGGTTCCTTGTCCATTCTGCCCGTAGTTTCCGTCCTGTCGGTGGGTGCTTCTCTACGTGCTATGCCCCTTTTTCCTGGGGCGGGACTTCTCCATCATATTGCCCTCTTCTTGGGATTTCTGTGCCTTCGTCCTTTGTGTTTGCTTCTATGTTCTTGAAGGTTAGGGATGGTTCTGCTCCTTCCTGTTTTACTGGTACGTCTGTCGTCAATCGGTGGGGCTTCCCTCGGGTCCTTTCTAGGGCTTGTGGGTCCTATTCTGGGCAGCTTCTGTTTTTTTTTTTGGCTTGTTCGTTTATTCACATCTCTTCTCTCCACGCTGTGTCTCGGCACTGCTCGTTTTCCTTCCGTTCTGGTCCGGGATGCCGGATTGGGCTACTTGTCGCCGGTTGGGCTGCTTGTCGCCGGTTGGGCTACTTGTCGCCATGTTGGGCTGCTTGTCGCCATGTTGGGCTGCTTGTCGCCGGTTGGGCTACTTGTCGCCATGTTGGGCTGCTTGTCGCCATGTTGGGCTGCTTGTCGCCATGTTCGGCTGCTTGTCGCCATGTTGGGCCACTTGTCGCCATGTTGGGCCACTTGTCGCCATGTTGGGCCACTTGTCGCCATGTTGGGCCACTTGTCGCCATGTTGGGCCACTTGTCGCCATGTTGGGCCACTTGTCGCCATGTTGGGCCACTTGTCGCCATGTTGGGCCACTTGGCGCCATGTTGGGCCACTTGGCGCCATGTTGGGCCACTTGGCGCCATGTTGGGCCACTTGGCGCCATGTTGGGCCACTTGGCGCCATGTTGGGCCACTTGGCGCCATGTTGGGCCACTTGGCGCCATGTTGGGCCACTTGGCGCCATGTTGGGCCACTTGGCGCCATGTTGGGCCACTTGGCGCCATGTTGGGCCACTTGGCGCCATGTTGGGCCACTTGGCGCCATGTTGGGCCACTTGGCGCCATGTTGGGCCACTTGGCGCCATGTTGGGCCACTTGGCGCCATGTTGGGCCACTTGGCGCCATGTTGGGCCACTTGGCGCCATGTTGGGCCACTTGGCGCCATGTTGGGCCACTTGGCGCCATGTTGGGCCACTTGGCGCCATGTTGGGCCACTTGGCGCCATGTTGGGCCACTTGGCGCCATGTTGGGCCACTTGGCGCCATGTTGGGCCACTTGGCGCCATGTTGGGCCACTTGGCGCCATGTTGGGCCACTTGGCGCCATGTTGGGCCACTTGGCGCCATGTTGGGCCACTTGGCGCCATGTTGGGCCACTTGGCGCCATGTTGGGCCACTTGGCGCCATGTTGGGCCACTTGGCGCCATGTTGGGCCACTTGGCGCCATGTTGGGCCACTTGGCGCCATGTTGGGCCACTTGGCGCCATGTTGGGCCACTTGGCGCCATGTTGGGCCACTTGGCGCCATGTTGGGCCACTTGGCGCCATGTTGGGCCACTTGGCGCCATGTTGGGCCACTTGGCGCCATGTTGGGCCACTTGGCGCCATGTTGGGCCACTTGGCGCCATGTTGGGCCACTTGGCGCCATGTTGGGCCACTTGGCGGCCATGTTGGGCCACTTGGCGCCATGTTGGGCCACTTGGCGCCATGTTGGGCCACTTGGCGCCATGTTGGGCACTTGGCGCCATGTTGGGCCACTTGCGCCATGTTGGGCCACTTGGCGCCATTTGGGCCACTTGCTGCCATGTTGGGCCACTTGCTGCCATGTTGGGCCACTTGCTGCCATGTTGGGCCACTTGCTGCCATGTTGGGCCACTTGCGCCATGTTGGGCCACTTGGCGCCATGTTGGGCCACTTGGCGCCATGTTGGGCCACTTGCTGCCATGTTGGGCCACTTGGCGCCATGTTGGGCCACTTGCTGCCATGTTGGGCCACTTGGCTGCCATGTTGGCCACTTGCTGCCATGTTGGGCCACTTGCTGCCATGTTGGGCCACTTGCTGCCATGTTGGGCCACTTGCTGCCATGTTGGGCCACTTGCTGCCATGTTGGCCACTTGCGCCATGTTGGGCCACTTGCTGCCATGTTGGGCCTCTTGCTGCCATGTTGGGCCACTTGCGCCATGTTGGGCCACTTGCTGCCATGTTGGCCCACTTGCTGCCATGTTGGGCCACTTGCTGCCATGTTGGGCCACTTGCTGCCATGTTGGGCCACTTGCTGCCATGTTGGGCCACTTGCTGCCATGTTGGCCCACTTGCTGCCATGTTGGCCCACTTGCTGCCATGTTGGCCCACTTGCTGCCATGTTGGCCCACTTGCTGCCATGTTGGCCCACTTGCTGCCATGTTGGGCCACTTGCTGCCATGTTGGGCCACTTGCTGCCATGTTGGGCCACTTGCTGCCATGTTGGGCCACTTGCTGCCATGTTGGGCCACTTGGCGCCATGTTGGCCCACTTGCTGCTATGTTGGCCCACTTGCTGCCATGTTGGCCCACTTGCTGCCATGTTGGCCCACTTGCTGCCATGTTGGCCCACTTGGCGCCATGTTGGGCCACTCGCTGCCATGTTGGGCCACTTGTCACCTTGTTGGGCTACTGGTGGCTCGCTTGGGTTTCGTTTTGGTTCGTTGTTTTCCTTACATGGGCCGGCTAAGTTGGCTTCTGTTTCCGAGAGTTGGCCTGTTTTCTCAACGGATCGCTGGAGATACGACCCGTTGAGCTACTTTTCTGATCTGTTGTTGGTCAGAGTAGGATGGACCTGTGTAGCCCAACCTGTTGGGCTACTTTTCTTTCGTGTCCTGCGCATGCGCCGTGGGAGTTTGTTTTGGTTCCGGGCGGTGTGCACACGTGCTGGTGTTCTGCGTCCATTTTATCTCGGGGGCTTCGCCTCTCGCTCTTATCATTCTCCAGTCCATGCCCCGTTGCTCTTGGGTGTTCTGGAGTGCTGCTGTGGGGAGGTCACAAGGTTTTTCCTTGCATTTTTGGGTGGGGGGATCCTCCTTCGCCGCTCCCCTCCTCTTCTCTGGCATGAGCGCCCTGGCCGCCTCCGATGGCTACGTTCTCATAGGCTTGCGTCATGCATGGCACTTCAGCGCCTATGTTCTGCAGGTGAGTTGGTGTGGTCTGGCGTCCTTAGTCCGGATGCTGTTTTTATTTTTGGGAGTAGGAATGGAGGTACATACGTACTTGAGGATGTCCAACATAAAAACCGAGGTGCCTACTGCAGGGCTATTGGTCCATACGTGGTAGCTCTTGTTCTCACCACCCGATTCTTTCCTTGGATCACAGGTGACTGCAGGAGGCCTCTTGGCCCATTCGAGGCAGCTCCTGCCTGTACTCATCCTGCCCCTCTCCTATGCTTGTCTAACCATGCTTGAGTTCGGGGCCCTGCCTCCTCCTTGTTCCACGGTGCAACGGTAGAGGTGCCTACATTCAACGGTGCTACATTCAACGGTGGTCTTTTAAATTATACAGTGGATTCATTGGTCTCTAGTATTATATTTTATGATAGGGAAGATGGGCTAAGCAGGTGGTGAGAGGGTGGATTATATTCTATGAAAGGGAAGAGGAGGTAAGTGGGGAAGGGGTAGGACAAGATGAGGAGGGGGAGGATGAGGAGAAGGCAGTGAGTTGAGGGGGGGGTCATCTCTACTGTTCCTTCGAGGATCAAAATCCTTGACCACTAACGTATTTGTCATTAAATTAATGCACTAATTAATTTGACAAGTTGGGTTGACATTATTCGATTTCAACCTCACACTCAACAATGCAGACTTACTCGACAAGCTTTCCATTTTGAAATTAGATTTTTATTTTAACGTAGCGAGTTTTGATGTGACAGCCCTATTTACAAAAGTTCCCGTTAATGACTTTATAACTTATGGACTGAACTTCCCAAATATAATTTAACTTTACAGGCTAATACTATTGTTCAATTAATTAAATTGTGCATTAAAACAATTACTTTAGTTTCAATAGAAAATACTTCATTAGACATTTGGAATGGCAATGGGCAATTCCTCTTTTTTCCCTGTTCTGAGTTATCTATATATGGAGTTCTTTGAAGCAAAAAGCATAAAAATAATTCTACCCTCTAATGCGATTTGGTATAGATATCCGAGGATGTTGTCTTTGTGGCCAGTTAACCTGACCAGTCTGATTTCCTGAACCAACTTAACTTGCTGGAACCATCAATCAAATTCTTGAGTGAGAATGGTGGTTTTCCTTCTTTTCTTGACATTATTATCCATAATCAACAAAATGTAGAAAAGATTGATGCAACACTTTTCTTGAATAGTGTGGTTCTTAGATTTTTTAATTGCCAGAACCTTTTCAAATACAAAATTATGATTTAGAAAGTTGAGCAGTTAAATGAAACTGCCATGACTTTATTTTTTGGAATATTTTATTAGGCAGTGGATGAAAGGAGCAATACAGTAGTTGAGCAAGAGAGAAAAATTGGAATTCTAGCAATACACAAAAGGCTGGCGGAGCTTGTTATGTGATAAACATGATGCAACATCAAGAACAAGAGGTCATAGATTTAACCCTTAAAGTGCGCATCACATCATATGACGTGCTAGGCGTTTTACCAGTCAACTGCTCTTCACGTCATATGATGTGTTGGAGCACTACGCAAGATTTAAACGGCCCGCGGATACACGGGGTTCACCACACCTTCATCAGGGCTCTTGTAAACAGACGCCATTTTTTAAAAAAATCGTGGGCCAAACTCCCGGGTGTTAGGGGCCTCAGTATCGCGTAAGCTACCAAGCCTGACGCACGCAGCATGAGCTCACAGCACTGCTGTTCAGATTGTGACCACAGCATCGCCTAAAAATGCCAAAATATACTTGTTCATGCTATTATGTAGCGATGATATTATTACAGAGGACCCCTGACTGTGATAAAAGTGACCAGGTTCTGATAATAGCAGGATTGCGATGATATTTAGCGCTGTGCGCCATGGAGGGAGGAGTAATGCTGTGGGAGGGAGGGTGGTGGCGATGTTTTCTGACTGTGTGTGGCCACCTTTTATTGACTGCACTCAGCATACCAGCTTAGTGGTTCGCTATAGTGAACACAAATGTAGATACTTATATATAACGTGTGTATAGAAGTATAAACAGCAAGAGATGGTTTGGAGCCGCCATTTTGGTGAGGGCGGTGGCGTCGTCTGCACGACGCCACCGTGCAGACGACGGTGTTGTTTACTGGTTACCACGATCGTCTTTGGGCACCATACCAGTTTATTTGTACAAGTATGGTGAATAAAACAGGTAGATATTTATTTATAATGTGTGTATATAGCGTAATAACACCACACAGTATTGTTGGAGGAGAAATATTAGTGCGTGTGGCCTTGAGGGAGGCAGCCATCAGCTGACTGTGTTAGGTCCTATGTCTTTGTGCATTTACTCACCATACAAGCTTAGATGTACAGTTATGGTGAACAAAACATGTATACTTATATATACCATCTGTATATAGTGAATATAGCAAAAACAGTATTGTGGGAGGAGAATGTGGGCGAGTCAGATGACTGGAGGAGGGCGGAGTGGCTGGCTGGTACACGGCGGTCACTCCTCGTTACTTTTTGACTCATAATAGCTACTTAGTGGTTCGTTATAGTGAACAAAACATGCAGATACTTATATATAACCTGTGCTTATAGTGTAATAACCCAAAGTATTTGTTCACTGATTGATGAACATAACTGAATCAACAATATGCACACCATATTTTTGAGTACAGCAATGATTCACTCATTTTATTATATAAATATATCAAACTACACACTATTGAATAATATTACAGCAAAAAAACTATGAACATCAATCAGAGACATTGAAATAATTAGGTAATTATCTCTTTGTGGCAACTCTGGCCTGACAGCTGGCGAGCAACAGACCGCCTGGGACGCATGCTGAGTCAGCGCCTATATTTGCCAGACTTCCCCGCCCTATAGCGGGCAATATATGGCACTTACGATTTTTTTATTATTTTTCCCGTGATCAGTGAACACAAATTAACAGGTTAGGAAGAAAAAATATTTTTTTTTTTTTTCAAAATGACATGCGCCTGTGCGGATAGCAGATATTAGACCCCGAGCATGTTAAGGGTTAAACTGACAAAATAAAGCTGCCAGAGAAATATAAGAAA
>WNGS01111181.1:52549755-52565314 GCA_020271785.1 Procambarus virginalis
AGGCAGAAGAATGAAAGGCTTGCAGAAATGTAAACGAACAGGTCTATCATAATTCATACAAACAAACAAATTGCAGGTAAAGTATAATATTCAGAGGTTGAAACAGGGAAATAGATTCACGGAAAAATGAAAAGGAAAGTGGTTGAAACATTTAAACGGAAATGTTCCAAAGTGTGTTTGTACAAAATGAATCTTCAAGGAACCAGATTACATAAGAATTCCAGAGAACGTCATAGAGCACATAGAGGTGTCTAGAGACGAAAGAGTGAGAAAAAATGCTCAAGGAGCTACATAAGAACAAATAGCAGTTGGTCCAGATGGAGTTTCGTCATGAGGGTTCTGAGAGAATGTGCACCTGAGCTCAGCATTTCCACTTCAACTGATTTTACAGGCATACCCTGTTTACCAGGAGTTGTAGATGATATGTGGGAAAAAGGCTAACATGTTTCCAATCTACAAAAGTGAAGGCAGGGAAGACCCCCTTAATTATAGACCGGTATCATGACAAGTGGTAATAGTCAAATATTGGAAAAAATACTTAAACTAAATGGGTAGACACATGGAGGAGAAATTATATAATATCAGACAGGATGGTTTTCGATTTGGAAGATCTTGTGTATCGAATTTATTCAGTTTCTATGACCGGGCAACAGGGATATTACAGGAAAAAGATGACTTTCAGAGATAACTGGTTGACTGCATCTATCGGGACCTAAAAAAAGGCTTTCGACAGAGCTCCACATAAGAGAGGTTTTTCTGGAAAATATTGGAGGGGTGGGATACGGTAAGCTTCTAACATGGATAAAAAAATTTTCTGACTGATAGTAAAAATGGAGGGCAGTTGATCGAAGGCAATGTATCGGACTGGAGAAATGTCAAGAAGCGGAATACCACAGGGTTCAGTTCTTGATCACAGTGATGTTATTGTCTACATAAATGATCTACCAGTTGGTATACAGAATTATATGAACATGTTTGCTGATGATGCTAAGATAATAGGAAGATAAGAAACTTAGATGATTGTCATGCCCTTCAAAATGACCTGGACAAAATAAGTACATGGAGCGCCACTTGGCAAATGGAATTTAATGTTAATAAATGCATGTTATGGAATGTGGATAGGAGAACATAGACCCCACACAGCTATATATTTATGTGAGAAATCTTTAAAGAATTCTGATAAGAAAGAGATCTAGGGGTGGTTCTAGATAGAAAACTACCTGGACCACATAAAGAATTTTGTGCGAGGAGCCCATGCCACGCTTTCCAACTTCAGAATTGCGTTTAATACATGGATGGCGATATACTAAGAAATTGTTCCGACTTTGTTAGGCCAAGCTAGAATATGCAGCTGTTGTTGGGTGCCCATATCTTAAGAAGCACATCAACAAACTGGAAAAGGTGCAAAGACATGCTACTAAGTGGCTCCCAGAACTGAAGGGCAAGAGACTACGAGGAGAGGTTAGAGGCATTAAATATGCCAAAACTAGAAGACAAGAAAAGAGGTGATATGATCACTACATACAAAATAGTAACAGGAATTGATAAAACGATAGGGAAGATTTCCTGAGACCTGAACTTTAAGAACAGAGGTCAAGATATAAACTAGCTAAACACAGATGCCGAAGAATATAAGAAAATTCACTTTCGCAAACATGGTAGACGGTTGGAACAAGTTAGGGGGAAAGGTGGTGGAGGCCAAGACCGTCAGTAGTTTCAAAGCGTTATATGACAAAGAGTGCTGGAAGACGGGACACCATGAGCGTAGCTCTTATCCTGTAACTACACTTAGGTAATTACATTCGGTTTCAGTGGCAACGCGCTAGTTGTTTTGCTCCCCGGAAGCCCCGAGGCTGCCCCCGTTTTCGTTGGTGGTCTTGTCGGGTCCCCTCCCCCCTTCCTCCCTACATCCGGGTTCTTTACCGTCTGTGGGTTCATGGTCGGGGCGGGGCTTCCATGGTTTTGAGAGCCTCGGTTGGTCTCGGGACTTCCCCTTCCGGGGTAGCGACGAGGCATTGGAGCCTGTTTCCTCCAGCCGTGTTGTAAGAGTCTGCCAGTGCGCTCCCTACCTTAGTGCTTTTCACGGCTGCCCGGGTTTTCTTGAGGCTGGTGCTTTTGGGAGACAGCTCAGCCCCAGGGCCTGCCGGGAGGGTTCTTGGGGCTGGGATGGGGCTGACGTGGGGGGCCTCAGGCCCTGTTGGTCCCCGCCGGGGTTTTCTACCCCTCTTGGCGGGGCTTGCGGTTTTGTAGAGTGGGGTTTTCCCTCCCCCCCCCTCCACACGAGTATTTGTGCGTCGGCACCTCCCACTGCTCGGTTCCTTGTCCATTCTGCCCGTAGTTTCCGTCCTGTCGGTGGGTGCTTCTGTACGTGCTATGCCCCTTTTTCCTGGGGCGGGACTTCTCCATCATATTGCACTCTTCTTGGGATTTCTGTGCCTTCGTCCTTTGTGTTTGCTTCTATGTTCTTGAAGGTTCGGTATGGTTCTGCTCCTTCCCGTTTTACTGGTACGTCTGTTGTCAATCGGTGTTGCTTCCCTCGGGTCCTTTCTAGGGCTTGTGGGTCCTATTCTGGGCAGCTTCTGTTTTTTTTTTGGGGGAGGGGGGGGGGGGCTTTCTCATTCGTTTATTCACATCTCTCCTCTCCACGCTGTGTCTCGGCACTGCTCGTTTTCCTTCCGTTCTGGTCCGGGATCCCGGATTGGGCTACTTGTCGCCAGTTGGGCTTCTTGTCGCCATGTTGGGCCACTTGTCGCCATTTTGGGCCACTTGGCGCCATGTTGGGCCACTTGGCGCCATGTTGGGCCACTTGGCGCCATGTTGGGCCACTTGTCGCCATGTTGGGCCACTTGGCGCCATGTTGGGCCACTTGGCGCCATGTTGGGCCACTTGGCGCCATGTTGGGCCACTTGGCGCCATGTTGGGCCACTTGGCGCCATGTTGGGCCACTTGGCGCCATGTTGGGCCACTTGGCGCCATGTTGGGCCACTTGGCGCCATGTTGGGCCACTTGGCGCCATGTTGGGCCACTTGGCGCCATGTTGGGCCACTTGGCGCCATGTTGGGCCACTTGGCGCCATGTTGGGCCACTTGGCGCCATGTTGGGCCACTTGGCGCCATGTTGGGCCACTTGGCGCCATGTTGGGCCACTTGGCGCCATGTTGGGCCACTTGGCGCCATGTTGGGCCACTTGCTGCCATGTTGGGCCACTTGCAGCCATGTTGGGTCACTTGTCGCCTTGTTGGGCTACTGGTGGCCCACTTGGGTTTCGTTTTGGTTCGTTGTTTTCCTTACATGGGCCGGCTAAGTTGGCTTCTGTTTCCGTGAGTTGGCCTGTTTTCTCAACGGATCGCTCGAGATACGACCCGTTGAGCTACTTTTCTGATCTGTTGTTGGTCAGAGTAGGATGGACCTGTGTAGCCCAACCTGTTGGGCTACTTTTCTTTCGTGTCCTGCGCATGCGCCGTGGGAGTTTGTTTTGGTTCCGGGCGGTATGCACACGTGCTGGTGTTCTGCGTCCATTTTATCTCGGGGGCTTCGCCTCTCGCTCTTATCATTCTCCAGTCCATGCCCCGTTGCTCTTGGGTGTTCTGGAGTGCTGCTGTGGGGAGGTCACAAGGTTTTTCCTTGCATTTTTGGGTGGGGGGAGCCTCCTTCGCCGCTCCCCTCCTCTTCTCTGGCATGAGCGCCCTGGCCGCCTCCGATGGCTACGTTCTCATAGGCTTGCGTCATGCATGGCCCTTCAGCGCCTATGTTCTGCAGGTGAGTTGGTGTGGTCTGGCGTCCTTAGTCCGGATGCTGTTTTTATTTTTGGGAGTAGGAATGGAGGTACATACGTACTTGAGGATGTCCAACATAAAAACCGAGGTGCCTGCTGCAGGGCTATTGGTCCATACGTGGCAGCTCTTGTTCTCACCACCCGATTCCTTCCTTGGATCACAGGTGACTGCAGGAGGCCTCTTGGCCCATTCGAGGCAGCTCCTGCCTGTTCTCATCCTGCCCCTCTCCTATGCTTGTCTAACCATGCTTGAGTTCGGAGCCCTGCCTCCTCCTTGTTCCACGGTGCAACGGTAGAGGTGCCTACATTCAACGGTGCTACATTCAACGGTGGTCTTTTAAATTATACAGTGGATTCATTGGTCTCTAGTATTATATTTATGATAGGGAAGATGGGCTAAGCAGGTGGTGAGAGGGTGGATTATATTCTATGAAAGGGAAGAGGAGGTAAGTGGGGAAGGGGTAGGACAAGATGAGGAGGGGGAGAGGACGAGGAGAAGGCAGTGAGTTGAGGGGGGGTCATCTCTACTGTTCCTTCGAGGATCAAAATCCTTGACCACTAACATATTTGTCATTAAATTAATGCACTAATTAATTTGACAAGTTGGGTTGACATTATTCGATTACAACCTCACACTCAACAATGCAGACTTACTCGACAAGCTTTCCATTTTGAAATTAGATTTTTATTTTAACCTAGCGAGTTTTGATGTGACAGCCCTATTTACTAAAGTTCCCGTTAATGACTTTATAACTTATGGACTGAACTTCCCAAATATAATTTAACTTTACAGGCTAATACTATTGTTCAATTAATTAAATTGTGCATTAAAACAATTACTTTAGTTTCAATAGAAAATACTTCATACAGACATTTGGAATGGCAATGGGCAATTCCTCTTTTTTCCCTGTTCTGAGTTATCTATAAATGGATTTCTTTGAAACAAAAAGCATAAAAATAATTCTACCCTCTAATGTGATTTGGTATAGATATCTAGACTTTAGCTTTGATGTCCAAAGGGCTTGGAAAGGATGGGGGAGGTAGAGGGATGGGGAGATGAAATTCAGGAAGAGGATGCGGGTGTAGAGAGAGAGGAGGTTTTGAAAGTTCGGTGGCCTGTCCACCATGGGTTGACATTTGTGTATGTGTCGTTTGTTTGTGTGTGTGTTATGTTGGGTTGTCAGTACATTTGCTGGGGGGCTAATGTTTGTGACCTTGCTGGTTTCCTAAAGCACTAGAGCCGATGGAGTTGGCTGAGGGAGGTTAATCTTAGCAACCTCAGGGTAGTTACACTTCTGATAGCACAACAAATGGTTTTTTGGTTATATATTTTTTTGTAGTAGTTTTATTTGTTTATATATTTTTTAATGTATTTATTTTTTTGGTATTTTATTTACTTTCTTGATTCTTCATTTGGTGTAGATCGGGTCCGGGATGGGCCACTCATCTGGGTCGTCTGGCAGGCCGCTTAGTATTTGAGGTCTTGGGAAGGCCTGATCATGGATGTGTCTGATCACTTTTTGTTGGAGAGTGATTCTTCTGGTTGTGTGGTGGTTCGTGGATCTCGTAGTCGCTGGTGGTGTTTACTTCTACGTAGGGATCTTCGGGGTCTGGGACATACATGTTCTTCATGTGGTACAGCTGTCTTCTGGCCAGGTAGCCGATTTGGTATAGATATCTAGAGGATGTTGTCTTTGTGGCCAGTTAACCTGACCAGTCTGATTTCCTGAACCAACTTAACTTGCTGGAACCATCAATCAAATTCTTGAGTGAGAATGGTGGTTTTCCTTCTTTTCTTGACATTATGATCCATAATCAACAATATGTAGAAAAGATTGATGCAACACTTTTCTTGAATAGTGTGGTTCATAGATTTTTTTAATTGCCAGAACCTTTTCAAATACAAAGTTATGATTTAGAAAGTTGAGCACTTAAATGAAACTGCCGTAACTTTATTTTTTGGAATATTTATTAGGCAGTGGATGAAGGGAGCAATACAGTAGTTGAGGAAGAGAGAAAAATTGGAATTTCAGCAATACACATAGATGGAGGAGCTTGTTATATGATAAAGATGATGCAACTTCAAGAACAAGAGGTCATAGATTTAAACTAACAAAACAAAGCTGCCGGAGAAATATAAGAAAAATCTCCTTTGTAAACAGAGTGGTAGACGGTTGGAACAAGATAGCTGAGAAGGTGGTGGAGGCCAAAACAGTCAGAAACTTCAAAGCGTTATATGATAGTGCTGGGTAGACGGAACACCACGAGCGTAGCTCTCATCCTGTAACTATACTTAGGTAATTACAGGGAATAGCTCAACTGAAGGCTGAAGCATACAAGGTCTGCATGAAGCATGTACCTGTGAGGAGGGTCAGAAAGAGGACCACTCTAGAAAGAGAATGCAGACAACTGTACAGAAGAATAAAGAAGAAACTGAAATGCTTAGACAGACACGACTATCACAAGAAAGGAAAATAAACCTAAACAGGGATCTCGAAGAAATAGAACAAATGTTGAAGCGATCATACGTGTCCGAGGAAATAGAATTGGAACAGAAAGCTATACAAGAGATAAAGAAAAATCCGAAATATTTTTTCACATACGCAAAATCAAAATCCTCCACCAGTATTGGACGTTCAATTACAACTGAAGGTACGTACAGTACACAGAGGACTACAATGAATTTGGTGAAATTGTAAGAAGCCAGTATGAAGCTATGTTTAGCACACCAATAAACAACATGGAAGTTGATGATCCAGACAGCTTCTTTATGAATGACATTCAAGCTGCAGATAATATAACGGATGTTAACACAAGCTCGGAAACTTTGAAATAGAAATTGACAATATGCCCATGCACTCAGCTCCTGGGCCAGACTCACGGAATTCAATATTCATTAAGAAATGTAAAGTACCAGTTTTGCGAGTGCTCGGCATAATATGGAGAGAGAGCCTGGATACAGGGGAGATACCAGCTGCAATTAAATCAGCAGATATAGCTCTGCTGCACAAGGGTGGGTAGTAAGGCCTTGGCAAAAATTATAGACCAGTTGCACTAACATCTCACATAATAAAAGTTTTTGAAAGAGTGATTAGGAATCAACTTTCTAGTTTTATGGAAAATAATGAACTACACAACCCAGGAGAACATGGGTTTAGAATGGGAAGATCCTGTCTGTCACAGTTTCTCAACCACTATGACAAAATCACAAACTCTGGAAGAAAAGCAAAATGCAGAAGTAGTATACACAGACTTTGCAAAGGCATTTGACAAATGTGATCATGGGGTGATAGCACACAAAATGAGGTCAATGGGAATATATGGTAAAGCAGAATGCTGGATACTCAATTTCCTGTTGAATGTAACACAGAGTAATAGTCAATCAAATAAAATAGAGCCCAAGCGCAGTTAAAACCTCTGTACCTCTAGGTACAGTCCTTGCACCACTGCTTTTCCTTATTCTCATATCAGATATAGGCAAAAATACAAGGCACAGCTTTGTGTCGTCCTTTGCAGATGACACGAAAATCAGCCTGAAAATTACCTCTGCTGAAGACATTGAAAACCTACAAGCAGATATCAACAAAGTTTTTGATAGGGCAGCAGAAAATAACATGATGTTTAACAGTGATAAATTCCAGGTACTCAGGTACAGCAAAAATGAGGAACTGAAACATAATATAGGGTGCAAAACACAATCGAATCTACCCATAGTAGGAAAACAGCATGTCAAGGATTTGGGAATAATGATGTCCGATGACCTAACGTTTAGGGAGCATAACCAAGCAAATATTGCGGCAGGCAGTAAATGATAGGATGGATTAGGAGAACTTTCAAATCCAGGGATCCCATCACAATGGGTGTACTCTTGAAGTCACTTGTGTTGTCCTGTCTTGAGTACTGCTCAGTACTCACTTCTCCCTTCAGAGCAGGAGAGATTGCTGAAATAGAGAGGAATACAGAGAACACATATGGCACGCATAGACGCAATAAAGCACGTAAATTATTGGGATCATCTCAAAGCTCTACAAATGTACTCACTAGAAAGGAGACGAGAGAGATACTAAATAATATACACATGGAAAATACTGGAGGGCCAGGTCCCAAATCTACACAGTAAAATAACAACATACTGGAGTGAACGATATGGAAGAAAATGCAGAATAGAACCAGGGATGAGCAGAGGTGCCATAGGCACAATCAGAGAACACTGTATGAACATCAGATGTCCGCGGTTGTTCAACGTCCTCCCAGGGAGCATAAGAAATATTGCCGGAACAACCGTGGACATCAAGAGGAAATAACAGTAGATTGTTTCCTTCCAAGGAGTGCCGTACCATCTGGGCTGTGGTGGGTATGTGGGCCTGCGGGCTGTCCCAAGCAACAGCCTAGTGGACGAAACTCTCACAAGTCAAGCCTGGCCTCGGGCTGGGCTTGGGGAGTAGAACTCCTCCCAGAACCCCATCAAGCAGGTATCACTAAGCTGGTATGGTGAGTTCAGACAATAACAGGTTGCCACACAGAGTCAGCAGATGATGCTACCTACCTCCCTCACCAATACTACTACTCCCACCATACTATGCACAGTGCTAATTATCACCACAATCATGCTATTATCAGAATCCTGGTCATTTTTATCACAGTCAGAGGTCTTCAGTAAACCTATTATTGCTAAATAAAATATATATTTTGACATTTTTAGGCGATGCTGTGTTCACAAGCTGAACAGCAGTGCTGTTAGCTCATGCTGCGTGGGTCAGCGGTAGTTGCTCACTCAATACCGAGAACTCAAACCCAGGAATGTTACCCACAATTTAAAAAAAAAAAAAAGTCATCTGTTTAGAGCTCTGAGGAAGTTGATGAGAACACTGTGTAGCCACGGGACATTTAAATTGTGCACGAGACCCTTGATCGTATATGTAGGATGTGCACTATTCAGTGACAGTTACTCCCATCGTATATCTATGCATTGCACCATTTAAGGGTTACTGAGGTTGTCCTTGTACACGTCTGCTCACCTAAGTATATTATTTGGGATGCTATATATTGTTAATCATTTAATGAATGGTGAGTGATAGTTTAATTTTGTATCATTTAATATTATAACTGCTATATTATTTACCTCTATTTTTCAAGGTTTGTTTTCTGACCCCATGAGATGGGACATGTCATGTATTCAACATGCTTTTTCCTGTCTTATTATCCCCACAAAGTTTTGTTGCTAACAACCTGTATCAACATTAAATATATTTTTGCAGGTTCTCCTTGCAATGCATGCCAATGTGGATGATCGAGGCATCGAGGGGGGCTGTACTCCCTTGATGGAAGGGGCCGCTGCTGGACATGTAGAAATAGTCAAGCTGTTGATTGCCCACAATGCTGATGTCAATGCGCAATCATCATTTGGCTCTACACCTCTCATGTATGCCTGTAAAGGTGGCCACATTGATGTAGTAAAGGTAAGAACTGGGAACTTTTTATACATTGACAGCTGGTATGTTCAGTGTAATTCCCCAAGTGTAGTTACAGGATGAGAGCTACGCTTGTGGTGTCCCGTCTTCCCAACACTCTTTGTTATATAACTCTTTGAAACTACTGACGGTCTTGGCCTCCACCACCTTCTCACCTAACTTGTTCCAACCGTCTACCACTCTGTTTGCGATAGTGAATTTTCTTATATTTCTTCTGCATCTGTGTTTAGCTAGTTTATATCTATGACCTCTTGTTCTTGAAGTTCCAGGTCTCAGAAAATCTTCCCTATTGATTTCATCAATTCCTGTTACTATTTTGTACGTAGTGATCATATAATAATTTTTCTTCTGTCTTCTAGTTTTGGCATATTTAATGCCTCTAACCTCTCCTTGTAACTCTTGCCCTTCAGTTCTGTGAGCCACTTAGTAGCATGTCTTGGCACCTTTTCCAGTTTGTTGATGTGCTTCCTAATTAGGAGATGGGCACCACACAACTGTTGCATATTCTAGCTTTGGCCTAACAAAATTCGTGAACAATTTCTTTAGTATATCTCCATCCATGTATTTAAAAGCAATTCTGAGGTTAGAAAGCATGGCATAGGCTCCTCGCACAACGTTCTTTATGTGGTCCTCAGGTGATAGTTTTCTATCTAGAACCATGTCTAGATCTCTTTCTTTATCAGAATTCTTTAAAGATTTCTCACATAATATATAGGTTGCGTGGGGTCTATGTTCTCCTATTCCACATTCCATAACATGGCATTTATTAACATTAAATTCCATTTGCCAAGTGGTGCTCCATATACTTATTTTGTCCAGGTCATCTTGAAGGGCATGACAATGATCTAAGTTTCTTATCCTTCCTATTATCTTAGCATCATCAGCAAACATGTTCATATAATTCTGTATACCAACTGGTAGATCATTTATGTAGACAATAAACATTACTGGTTCAAGAACTGAACCCTGTGGTACTCCACTTATGACATTTCTCCAGTCTGATACATTACCTCTTATTACTGCCCTCATTTTTCTATCAGTCAAAAAAAATTAATCCGTGTTAGAAGCTTACCTGTCACCCCTTCAATATTTTCCAGTTTCCAGAACAACCTCTTACGTGGAACTCTGTCGAAAGCCTTTGTTAGGTCCAGATATATGCAGTCAACCCAACCATCTCTTTCCTGTAATATCTCTGTGGCTTTATCATGGAAACTGAGTAAATTTGATATACAAGATCTTCCAGAGCGAAAATCATACTGTCTGATATTATATAATTTCTCTCCAGGTGTTCTACCCATTTACTTGTGATTAGTTTTCCAATACTTTCACTATTACACTTGTAAGTGATACAGGTCTATAATTGAGGGGGTCTTCCCTGCTGCCACTTTTGTCAATTGGAACTATGTTAGCCTGTTTCCACACGTCTGCTTTGACTCCTGTACACAGGGATGCCTGAAAGATCAGGTGAAGTGGAATGCTGAGCTCAGATGCACATTCTCTCAGAACCTATGGTGAAACTCCATCTGGGCTTTGTTCTTACTGAGCTCCTTTAGCATATTTTCCACTTCTAGACACCTATACGCTTTATGTTGTTCTCTAGAATTCTTTTGTGTCTGGTTCTCTGAAGATTTCATTTTGTACAAACACACTTTGGAACTTTTCGTTTAATGTTTCACACGTTTCCGTTTCATTTTCTGTGAATCTGTTTCCCATTTTCAACCTCTGGATATCCTTTACCTGCAATTTGTTGTTTATGAATTTGTAGAATAGGCCCGGTTCTGTTTTACAATTATCCGCTATCCCTTTTTCAAAATTTCTTTCTGCCTCTCCCCTTACTGCTGTATAGTTGTTTCTCACATCTTTGTATCGCTGGTATTTTGGGGGTTTGGCCTTTTCCTACAATGATTCCATTTATGTGTCTTGGTCTCTGGCCCTCTCACAATTTCTATTGAACCAATCCTGTTTTCTGGCCCTGCATCTATGTTTTGGTATGAATGTTTGTGTGCCTTCATTGTATATTTTGTAAAATTTGGCATACATTTCATTTACTTCCTTGCCTAGCAACAAGTCTGTCCAATTACACTCGTTAAGAAAATTTCGAAGTTCCCCATAGTGACCTCTCCTTAAATCGAGTTTATCAACTTTTTCAATGTCCCTATTTTCTTCTAGATGATATCTTAAAGCATAATCAATGTCTAACAGGATGTGATCACACTTTCCCAAGGGAGGAAGGTACTGGATGTCAAATATCTTCTTTTTTCCTGGTGAATACTAGATCCAGTACTGAGGGTACATCTCCTTCCCTCATTCTTGTGGCCTGCTTAGTGTACTCACCTAGTTGTACTCACCTAGTTGTGCTTGCGGGGGTTGAGCTCTGGCTCTTTGGTCCCACCTCTCAACCGTCAATCAACAGCTGTACAGTTTTCTGAGCCTAATGGGCTCTATCATATCTACACTTGAAACTGTGTATGGAGTCAGCCTCCACCACATCGCTTCCTAATGCATTCCATTTGTCAACCACTCTGACACTAAAAAAGTTCTTTCTAATATCTCTGTGGCTCATTTGGGCACTCAGTTTCCACCTGTGTCCCCTAGTGCGTGTGCCCCTTGTGTTAAACAGCCTGTCCTTATCAACCCTGTCGATTCCCCTGAAAATCTTGAATGTGGTGATCATGTCCCCCTTAACTCTTCTGTCTTCCAACGAAGTGAGGTTTAATTCCTGCAGTCGCTCCTCGTAGCTCATACCTCTCAGCTCGGGTACTAGTCTGGTGGCAAACCTTTGAACCTTTTCCAGTTTAGTCTTATGCTTGACTAGATAGGGACTCCATGCTGGAGCCGCATACTCCAGGATTGGTCTGACATATGTGGTATATAATGTTCTGAAAGATTCCTTACACAAGTTTCTAAAGGCCGTTCTTATGTTAGCCAACCTGGCATATGCCAGGTTGCAGTGTAATTACCTAAGTGTAGTTACAGGATGAGAGCTACGCTCGTGGTGTCCCGTGCGTTGGTACAAGAATGTCTCCAGAATGAGGTTCACAAATCTGCATGTCCAAAAGTCTTCCGTTCTTGCTTCATAGGCCTCCCAGTCTATTGCTTTAAAGTTGAAGTCCCCCAGTATCAACAGTCGTGATTTATCTTTATCTGCTTGTACAATAATCTCTCTTATGACCATTATGAGTCCCTCTCGTTTGTCATCCAGTTCTTCCTTTGTCCATGTGTTGCTTGCTGGTGGGCTGTAGGCATTTAAAATTATCATCTTATCATCCTGATTCCAGACCTGGAATGCCATTATGTCAATATCTCGAGGGTTTTCAAATATTAACTCTTACCTTCAGGTGTTCTTTCACCAGCACAGCCCAACCCGTCCTCGCAAATGCGTATAGTCAATATTGACTTATTAGTTACGTGCATAGGTGACATACTAAACATAATAGTTTCCCTTGAAAAGCTTCATAGAAAACACTGACCTTACCTAACCTACTTAGTATGTTAAAATAAGCATCTTATAGCTTCGTAATTACAATTGTTACTTAACCTATTATAGGTATAGGCTAGGTAATAATTGTAATTACAAAGCAATAAGATGCTTAACTTAACATACTAAGTAGGATAGGTAAGGTCGGTGTTTTCTATGAAGCTTTTCAAGGAAAATTATTATGTTAAGTATGTCACCTATGCACTTAATAAGTCAATATTGACTATATGAATTTGCAAGGACGGGTTGTACAGCCACTCCTCCTCCCTTCCTAGTTTTCCTATCGCATCTCCAAACTGAATAGCTCCTTGGGAATATGACTTTATTTAATATATTTCCTTCAAGTTTCGTCTCTGATAATGCGACAATATCTGGGACCCTAAGCTGACTTATATCTTGCAACTCCCCCCAAAGTTTTTGACCTCACTCCATCTATGTTGGTATATACAATTCTCAGGAACATGTTCCCTTTCCCTTTGCTCTTTTCTCCCCCTTCCTCTACTTATTTTGTTGCTTTGTTTTTATGTACCATTTCACAAGCTTTCCAGTCCCTGACACTTTGTAGAAAAAATAATTCGTCTTTTTCATTTCTATCCCCATTTAGATGTTTTGCTTCAATTAGGTTCATTTTCAGCTTTTCTCTGTCTTCCTTAGAGAGGTCTTGTCTTATTGACCAAAGTTTGCCAGCGGCACGGGAGCTGGTCGGCCGAGCGGACAGCACGCTGGACTTGTGATCCTGTGGTCCTGGGTTCGATCCCAGGTGCCGGTGAGAAGCAATGGGCAGAGTTTCTTTCACCCTATGCCCTTGTTACCTAGCAGTAAAATAGGTACCTTGGTGTTAGTCAGCTGTCATGGGCTGCTTCCTGGGGGCGGAGGCCTGGTCGAGGACCGGGCCGCGGGGACACTAAAAATCCCCGAAATCATCTCAAGATTACCTCAAGATAACCTCGTCACTCTACAATTTCCTGGCATTTCTAAGCACTTCCGTGTTTTTCACTCAATTTAACGTCACCCTTAACCCTTAAATTGCGCATCGCATCATATGATGCTTTGACCGACTTGCAGTAAATTGAGCATCGCATCATATGATGCTTTGGATTACTACACAAGATTTAAACGGCCCGCGGATACACTGGGTTCACCACACCTTCATCAGGGCTCTTGTAAACAGACACCATTTAAAAAAAAATCGTGGGCCAAATTCCCGGGTGTTAGGGGCCTCAGTATTGAGTGAGCTACCAAGCCTGACGCATGCAGCATGAGCTCAAAGCACTGCTGTTCAGCTTGTGACCACAGCATTGCCTAAAAATGCCATAATATACTTGTTCATGCTATTATGTAGCTTTGATATTACTACAGAAGACCCCTGACTGTGATAAAACTGAACATGGGTTCTGATAATTGCAGGATTGTGGTGATATTTAGCGCTGTGCTCCAGGGAGGGAGGAGTAATGCTGTGGGAGGGAGGGTGGTGGCTTTGTCTTCTGACTGTGTGTGGCCACCTTTTATTGACTGCACTCACAATACCAGCTTAGTGCTTCGCTATGGTGAACGCAAATGTAGATACTTATATATAACGTGTGTGTAGAGGGTATAAACAGCAAGAGTAGGAGGTTGGGAGCCGTCATTTTGGTGAGGGCGACGGTGGCGTCTGCACGACTTATCATGTTGTTTATGGTGACCACGATGGTCTTTGGGCACCATACCAGTTTACTTGTACAAGTATGGTGAATAAAACAGGTAGATATTTATATATAGTGTGTATATGGCGTAATAACACCACAAACAGTATTGTTGGAGGAGAAATATTAGTGCGTCTGGCCTTGAGGGCGGCAGCCATCAGCTGACTGTGTGAGTAGCTACGTCTTTGTGCCTTTACTCACCATACAAGCTTAGATGTACAGTTATGGTGAACAAAACATGTACTTATAACGTCTGTAGATAAAAGCAAAACAGTATGGTGGCAAGTCGGGTGAGGTGAGGGAGGGAGGGAGTGGCAGCCAGTGGCGGGCTGCCACTGCCACTCAGCATACCAACTTAGTGGTTCGTTTCGGTGAACACGAATGTAGATACTTATATATAGTGTCTGTATATAGCGAATAAAAGCAAAAACAGTATTGTGGGAGGAGAATGTGGGTGTCAGGTGACTTGAGGGAGGAGGAAGTAGCAGCCAGTGGCAGGCTGCCACTGGTAAAGTAAGGTCTACCCAGGTCTACCCAGTTATTCATTCCTCCATCCTTACCCGTGGCAGGAATGTTGGTCTTCTGTTACTGGTAACAACTGCGCATTTTACGAGTAGTGTGGTCCTCATGGCCGTCCTCCTACCACCGTAACCGACAATGGGAAATAGCTCCGGCGAGGTTGCGTATTGGCATACACGCTTAATCACCGGTCACTTAATGAAGCACCGCCCTGCTCCTTATTGTCCAAATTGCATTGTTCCTCTTACTTTCGTGCATATTCTTGTTGAAATGTCCTCACTCCAAGTTGAGCGGGTCTTGTTTTCTGACTGTCCCTCGCGGTCACTTGTCCTCGATAGAAATCTTGGTGAATCAGATACTTTTGATATCATTCGCCTTATGCGTTTTTGTTCTTGTATTAGCATCCTTGGTGATATTTAGCGCCCTCTGATTATTGCGCACATTTGATAGTGTTACATAGCTTCCCGATTTGGTGCCTTTTGATAATTACTTACTGTTGCATGAAGTGTGATGACAGGTTTAAGATTTTATGTGCTTAATGGGCATTTATTTGTACTTATGTCGATAGGAAAGCAGGACATGGCTCTAGTTCAATCTTGTTATTGTGTTAGTTTTCTGTATGTAGGTTTAATACA
>WNGS01111181.1:52600921-52624747 GCA_020271785.1 Procambarus virginalis
TAGCCTGCGTTCGTACAGTATGCACCCAGTGCCCTTAGCTTTGTCTGCGATTGATGTACAGCATTTATCTGCCGATGGAAGAATAATTGTGGAATTGACCATTTTTTTACTACAGCTCTTTGGTTATAAAACAAAATGTCTCAGGGGCTTACTAATAGTGCCTTATTAATGCCAAAAACGAAGCAATATTTTGCAAGAACTAGTAGCAGAAAATCAACCAGCACGAGAACAGCCGTACCCAGCACGAGAACAGCCGTACCCAGCACGAGAACAGCCGTACCCAGCACGAGAACAGCCGTACCCAGCACGAGAACAGCCGTACCCAGCACGAGAACACTGTACCCAGCAAGAGAACAGCCGTACCAAGCACGAGAACAGCCGAACCCAGCACGAGAACAGCTGTACCCAGCACGAGAACAGCCGTACCCAGCACGAGAACAGCCGTACCAAGCACGAGAACAGCCGTACCCAGCACAAGAACAGCTGTACCCAGCACGAGAACAGCCGTACCCAGCACGAGCACAGTTGTACCCAGCACTGGTACAACAGCCATACCCAGCACGAGCACAGTTGTACCCAGCACTGGTACAACAGCAGCCAGCACCAGCTCAGAAGCAGCTGAACTCACAGCAGCAGCGAGCACCAGCAAAGCTGATGCAAACATCTAAAAACATCGTGTGCAGCATGAACAGTTAGAACAAGTGTTAAATTTAAGTGTGTACTCAGTGTTAAAATTAAAGTTGCAGTAATTTTTGTGTACAATAGTTTTCATAAACTGTATTGTAGTACTCAACATACAGCAGAACTACTTTTAATCAACACAGTGCTAACGGCATAATGCACTGCAGTACGTATTTACTGTAGAGCATTCACAACTTCACGAAACTTCAAGATGGACATAACTTCAACAATAAGGTAAATTTATGAATTACAGTATTTTTTTAGTAGAGAAGTAATATATAGGCATAGTATGTAATATGATAATGCATTTTTATTGTGTAAAAGAAAAAAAAAGACACTGACACAAACGCCTCCTGAAGGTCACCTCTTGCAACGAATCCAACGCTCCAACGAACTGGGGTTGGTCCCATATAGTATGTTGAATCGAGGTTGTACTGTATGTAGACAAACAGCGTTGAATAAAAAAAAAAAAATAAGACATGGGTTGACAATAGAGGGGTAAGGTAGTTTACAGGGAGTTTATCAGGTAGTGTTTAGTTTTAATCTTAAACTGGTTGAGAGAGGTACAGTCTTTAACATGGTTGGGAAGGTCATTCCACATTCTGGGTCCCTTGATTTGTAGAGCATTTCTAGTTTGATTAAGTCGAACTCTTGGAATATCAAAACTGTATTTATTTCTGGTGTGGTGCTCATGGGTTCTGTTACAGCTTTCAATGAAGCTTTTGAGGTCAGGATTGGCATTACAGTTCAGCGTTTTATATATGTATAATACACATGAGAGAATGTGCAGTGACTTAATATCTAACATATTGAGAGATTTGAGTAGGGGTACCGAGTGATGTCTGGGGCCAGAGTTGGATATTGTCCTAATAGCAGCTTTGTGTTGAGTAATTAGAGGACGTAAATGATTTTGGGTAGTAGAACCCCAAGCACAAATACCATAGTTGAGATATGGATAGATATGGAGTAATAGAGAGTCACCAGGGCAGGGCGGGGTACATAATATCTGATCTTAGAAAGAATGCCAACAGTTTTTGAAACTTTTTTTGATATATTTAGAATGTGTCCCTGGAAATTAAGCTTGTGATCAATGAGAACGCCAAGGAATTTGCCATCTAATTTGTTACAAATTTGGGTATTGTTAATCTTGAGATTTATTTGGTTAGAGGATTTATTGCCAAACAGAATATAGAAAGTTTTGTCAATGTTAAGGGTGAGTTTGTTGGCAGTTAGCCAAAGATGGACTTTATTAAGCTCGGTATTTACTGTGGCATGTCGTATGTCATAAGTATGTCACCTATGCACTTATTTAATAAGTCAATATTGACTATATGAATTTGCGAGGACGGGTTGTACAGCCACTCCTCCTCCCTTCCTAGTTTTCCTGTCGCATCTCCAAACTGAATAGCTCCTTGGGAATATGACTTTATTTAATATATTTCCTTCAAGTTTCGTCTCTGATAATGCGACAATATCTGGGACCCTAAGCTGAATTATATCTTGCAACTCCCCCCAAAGTTTTTGACCTCACTCCATCTATGTTAGTATATACAATTCTCAGGAACATGTTCCCTTTCCCTTTGCTCTTTTCTCCCCTTCCTCTACTTATTTTGTTGCTTTGTTTTTATGTACCATTTCACGAGCTTTCCAGTCCCTGACACTTTGTAGAAAAAAGAATTTGTCTTTTTCATTTCTATCCCCATTTAGATGTTTTGCTTCAATTAGGTTCATTTTCAGCTTTTCTCTGTCTTCCTTTGAGAGGTCTTGTCTTATTGACCAAAGTTTGGCAACGGCACGGGAGCCGGTCGGCCGAGCGGACAGAACGCTGGACTTGTGATCCTGTGGTCCTGGGTTCGATCCCAGGCGCCGACAAGAAGCAATGGGCAGAGTTTCTTTCACCCTATGCCCCTGTTACCTAGCAGTAAAATAGGTACCTTGGTGTTAGTCAGCTGTCACGGGCTGCTTCCTGGGGGTGGAGGCCTGGTCGAGGACCGGGCCGCGGGGACACTAAAAATCCCTGAAATCATCTCAAGATTATTTCAAGATAACCTCGTCACTCTGCAATTTCCTGGCATTTCTAAGCACTTCCATGTTTTTCACTCAATTTAACGTCACCCTTAACCCTTAAATTGCGCATCGCATCATATGATGCTTTGACCGACTTGCAGTAAATTGCGCATCGCATCATATGATGCTTTGGAGTACTACGCAAGATTTAAACGGCCCGCGGATACACTGGGTTCACCACACCTTCATCAGGGCTCTTGTAAACAGACACCATTTAAAAAAAAATCGTGGGCCAAATTCCCGAGTGTTAGGGGCCTCAGTATTGAGTGAGCTACCAAGCCTGACGCATGCAGCATGAGCTCAAAGCACTGCTGTTCAGCTTGTGACCACAGCATTGCCTAAAAATGCCATAATATACTTGTTCATGCTATTATGTAGCGATGATATTATTACAGAAGACCCCTGACTGTGATATAACTGACCAGGGTTCTGATAATAGCAGGATTGTAGTGATATTTAGCGATGTGCTCCATGGAGGGAGGAGTAATGCTGTGGGAGGGAGGGTGGTGGCTTTGTCTTCTGACTGTGTGTGGCCACCTTTTATTGACTGCACTCACCATACCAGCTTAGTGCTTCGCTATGGTGAACACAAATGTAGATACTTATATATAACGTGTGTGTAGAGGGTATAAACAGCAAGAGTAGGAGGTTGGGAGCTGCCATTTTGATGAGGGCGGCGGTGGCGTCTGCACGACTTATCATGTTGTTTATGGTGACCACGATGGTCTTTGGGCACCATACCAGTTTACTTGTACAAGTATGGTGAATAAAACAGGTAGATATTTATATATAATGTGTGTACATGGCATAATAACACCACAAACAGTATTGTTGGAGGAGAAATATTAGTGTGTCTGGCCTTGAGGGCGGCAGCCATCAGCTGACTGTGTGAGTAGCTACGTCTTTGTGCCTTTACTCACCATACAAGCTTAGATGTACAGTTATGGTGAACAAAACATATACTTATAACGTCTGTATATAAAAGCAAAAACAGTATGGTGGCAAATCGGGTGAGGTGAGGGAGGGAGGGAGTGGGAGCCAGTGGCAGGCTGCCACTGCCACTCAGCATACCAACTTAGTGGTTCGTTACGGTGAACACGAATGTAGATACTTATATATAGCGTCTGTATATAGCGAATAAAAGCAAAAAAGTATTGTGGGAGGAGAATGTGGGTGTCAGGTGACTTGAGGGAGGGAGGAAGTAGCAGCCAGTGGCAGGCTGCCACTGGCAAAGTAAGGTCTACCCAGGTCTACCCAGTTATTCATTCCTCCATCCTTACCCGTTGGCAGGAATGTTGGTCTTCTGTTACTGGTAACAAACTGCGCATTCTTAAGAGTAGTGTGTCCTCATGGCCGTCCTCCTACCACCGCAACCGACAATGGGAAATAGCTCTGGCGAGGTTGCGTATTGGCCATACACGCTTAATCACCGGTCACTTAATGAAGCACCGCCCTGCTCCTTATTGTCCAAATTGCATTGTTCCTCTTACTTTCGTGCATATTCTTGTTGAATGTCCTGACTTCCAGGTTGAGCGTGTCTTGTTTTCTGACTGTCCCTCGCGGTCACTTGTCCCTCGATAGAATTCTTGGTGAATCAGATACTTTTGATATCATTCTTTTTATGCGTTTTTGTTCTTGTATTAACATCCTTGGTGATATTTAGCGCCCTCTGATTATTGCGCACATTTGATACTGTTACATAGCCGTCCCGATTTGGTGCCTTTTGATAGTTACTTACTGTTGCATGAAGTGTGATGACAGGTTTAAGATTTTATGTGCTTAATGGGCATTTATTTGTACATATGTCGATAGGCAAGCAGGACATGGCTCTAGTTCAATCTTGTTATTGTGTTGTGTTTTCTGTATGTAGGTTTAATACATTTACAAATATATTTACAGATTTTACTCCATCATGGTGCAAATGTTGAAGACCATGAAGAGAATGGCGACACCCCACTGATGCATGCTGCTTTAAAGGGTCACGTGGAGATTGCCAGGGTAAGTATACAATGTAATGTTGCATTCTAAAAACATCTGGGATGGCAGTTAAAATTAATTTTGTCAGGGACATGTACGTATACCAATAAGTGTGTGTGTGTACTCACCTAGTTGTGCTTGCGGGGGTTGAGCTCTGGCTCTTTGGTCCCGCCTCTCAACCGTCAATCAACAGGTGTACAGTTTCCTGAGCCTAATGGGCTCTATCATATCTACACTTGAAACTATGTATGGAGTCAGCCTCCACCACATCGCTTCCTAATGCATTCCATTTGTCAACCACTCTGACACTAAAAAAGTTCTTTCTAATATCTCTGTGGCTCATTTGGGCACTCAGTTTCCACCTGTCCCCCCTAGTGCGTGTGCCCCTTGTGTTAAACAGCCTGTCTTTATCAACCCTGTCGATTCCCCTGAGAATCTTGAATGTGGTGATCATGTCCCCCCTATGTCAAGGCGGCGGGTGTGTGTGTGTGTACTCACCTATTTGTACTCACCTATTTGTGCTTGCGGGGGTTGAGCTTTGGCTCTTTGGTCCCGCCTCTCAACTGTCAATCAACCGGTGTACAGATTCCCGAGCCTACTGGGCTCTATCATATCTACACTTGAAACTACGTATGGAGTCAGCCTCCACCACATCACTGCCTAATGCATTCCATCCGTTAACTACTCTGACACTGAAAAAGTTCCTTCTAACGTCTCTCTGGCTCATGTGGGTACTCAGTTTCCACCTGTGTCCCCTTGTTCGGGTCCCCCCAGTGTTGAATAGTTTGTCCTTGTCTACCCGGTCGATTCCTCTGAGGATTTTGTAGGTTGTGATCATATCTCCCCTTACTCTTCTGTCTTCCAGTATCGTAAGGTGCATTTCCCGCAGCCTTTCCTCGTAACTCATGCCTCTTAGTTCTGGGACTAGTCTAGTGGCATACCTTTGGACTTTTTCCAGCTTCGTCTTGTGCTTGACAAGGTACGGGCTCCATGCTGGGGCTGCATACTCCAGGATTGGTCTTACATATGTGGTGTACAAGATTCTGAATGATTCCTTACACAGGTTCCTGAACGCTGTTCTGATATTAGCCAGCCTCGCATATGCCGCAGATGTTATCCTTTTTATGTGGGCTTCAGGAGACAGGTTTGGTGTGATATCAAATCCTAGATCTTTCTCTCTGTCCGTTTCATTAAGTACTTCATCTCCTATTCTGTATCCTGTGTCTGGCCTCCTGTTTCCACTGCCTAGTTTCATTACTTTGCATTTACTCGGGTTGAACTTCAACAGCCATTTGTTGGACCATTCACTCAGTCTGTCTAGGTCGTCTTGTAGCCTCCTACTATCGTCCTCAGTTTCAATCCTCTGTGTGTGTGTGTCGAAAGTTGGAGGCTAGACACTTGGGGCTAGTCTTGCCCAAGTTTGTAGTGGAAATGGGCTGGTCATAGTCTTATTGGGGTAGGCCTAAGTTAAACTATTTAAGAAATAAGTCATTTCACTTACCCCTCCCCCCATCAAATTGTCATGGATTCAGTTTTGGTAAAGTGTCAAATATATGTCGATGCCTCAACTTTTTTGTCATTTGAAAAAATTATTTTTTTCTGGGGGAGCCCCTATGGCTTTAGTAAATAGGGCTGTCACATCAAAACTCGCCAGGTTAAAATCAAAATCTAATTTAAAAATGGAAAGCTTGTCGAGTAAGTGTACATTGTTATGTGTGAGGGTTGAATCGAATAATGTCGACCCAATTTGTCAAATTAATTAAATAGTGCATTAATTTAATGACAAATACATTAGTGGTCAAGGATTTTGATCCTCGAAAGAACAGGAAAGATGACCCCCCCCCCTCGACTCACTGCCTTCTCCTTGTCCTCTTCCCCCCTCTCATCTTGTCCTACCCCTTCCTCACTTACCTCCTCTTCCCTTTCCTAGAATATAATCCAACCTCTCAGCACCTGCTTAGCCCATCTTCCCTATCATAAAATATAATACTAGAGACCAATGAATCTACTGTATAATTTTAAAAACCAGCATTGAATGTAATGAAAAGCTATTTTCAGGGTGCGTCCCGGAGGCTCCCCAGAGCTTACCAGGCTGATATGCAAATGTCAGACTTTGGCATCAGTCATGTGTACGGAGTTCTTATGGGCCTACCGGGGACCACGAGCCAAAACCTGGCCCCCTCAGAAAGGCAAGGGGCTTGTGTTCCCCTTGCCCCCTGTGTGGTTGGAAGCGTTCTATGTCTGCCATCGACCGGGTTAGGCACCCAGAAAGGTAGGCGTCCCAAAACAAACCCCTATTCTGGTGAAAATTGCAACCAAAAGCTGAACGATTGGATTGAACTCGCCAAAAAAACGAGCAAACTAGTATAACGCCATTCGTCGTCGCGCCGCTATCTGCGCCGGCGATCCACACCCCAGTTCTTCGGCTGATGCTAACGGCACCGGTTGTTTGCTCCGGCCCAGGTGGTTGTTTCAGCACTGTACCTAGAGTGTGGTGTCTGTCTTCTAGGTGGTGCATGAGCCGGGAGTGAGTCTCCAGTACTTGGGCTGCATGTGCCTAGGGTTCTCTTCCCTAGGTGCCCTGTAAGTACTGCCCTTGGGGCTTGGGGTTACCTTTCACAAGTTCCTTGGGTCCTGCTTCTGCTAGGCCGTTTGCTGCTCGGTTTTCGGCTGCCCTTTGTGTGATCGGGGATTCTGTCTCCCTTGTTCGCCTTAGGGTAAGGGGCAGTTTACACTGGTTGGGCGCAGGGTGCTGCACAGCTTGTTTTCACCAATCATAGCAGCCGGCTGTCTTCTGCCTGGGTACGCTGTACTCTTGTGGGGTTTTCTTTTTCTTTTTGTTTGTCTACCTGGTGGGGCTCCTTTGGTTCTTTTCCCCTTTGTGTCGAGTTCTCTTCCTTCTTCCGGTGGTTCTCCCTGCTAGGTCCCCGTGAGTGTACACGTCCCAGGGGTTCAGCTCTTAGAATGTTGTTTGACAGCCATGGTCGCCAGTTAGCAGTACCCTGCCTGGGATTACCTGAGTGCAAGTCCTCTTATAGTAAACGTGCGGGACCCTGGGAAACCCCCTAGGGGGAGTGTGGGCCCGATAGATGTGGACCCGGTGTCCCCCCCTCGCTTTGTGCGAGTTCGAGGGTTGCTCTGTCCCCTTGTATCAGGGTGACTCACGGTTTTGCCTCCGTCTGCAGCCTGTGGGGTCAATGACACCTTCGGGCTGGGGTGTTGCAAGTTTTATTACTTGTTTGTGACTGTTACCCAGTCTTATGTTGACTATGTGGGTGCAGGCTGCACGGGCGTTAGACATTGGGTTTCGGTGGCAACGCGCTAGTTGTTTGCTCCCTGGAAGCCCCGAGGCTGCCCCCGTTTTCGTTAGTGGTCTTGTTGGGTCCCTCCCCCCCCTTTCCTCCCTACATCCGGGTCTTTACCGTCTGTGGGTTCAGGGTCGGGGCGGGGCTTCCATGGTTTTGAGACTCGGTTGGTCTCGGGGACTTCCCCTTCCGGGGTAGCGACGGAGGTATTGGAGCCTGTTTCCTCCAGCCGTGTTGTAAGAGTCTGCCAGTGGGCTCCCTTCCTTAGTGCTTTTCACGGCTGCCCCGGTTTTCTTGAGGCTGGGGCTTTGGGGGGACAGCTCAGCCCCAGGGCCTGCCAGGTGGGTTCCTGGGGCCGACATGGGGGGCCTTTGGTCCCCGCCGGGGTTTTTCTACCCCTATGGGCGGGGCTTGCGGTTTTGTAGAGTGGGGGTTTTCCTCCCCCCCCCCTCCAAACGAGTATTTGTGTGTCAGCCCCTCCCCGTGCTCGGTTCCTTGTCCATTCTGCCCGTTGTTTCCGTCCTGTCGGTGGGTGCTTCTCTACGTGCTATGCCCCTTTTTCCTGGACCGGGACTTCTCCGTCATATCCTCCTCTTCTTGGGATTTCTGTGCCTTCGTCCTTTGTGTTTGCTTCTATGTTCTTGAAGGTTTGGGATGGTTCTGCTCCTTACCGTTTTACTGGTAGGTCTGTCATCAATCGGTGGGGCTTCCCTCGGGTCCTTTCTAGGGCTTGTGGGTTCTATTCTGGGCAGCTTCTGGTTTTTTTGGCTCTCGTTCGTTTATTCATCTCCATTCTCTGTGCGCTGTCTCTCTGCACTGCTCGTTTTCCTTCCGTTCTGGTCCGGGATGCCGGATTGGGCTACTTGTTGCCGGTTGGGCTACTTGTAGCCGGTTGGGCACTTTGTCGCCATGTTGGGCTACTTGTTGCCATGTTGGGCTACTTGTTGCCATGTTGGGCTACTTGTTGCCATGTTGGGCTACTTGTTGCCATGTTGGGCTACTTGTTGCCATGTTGGGCTACTGGTTGCCATGTTGGGCTACTTGTCGCCATGTTGGGCTACTTGTTGCCATGTTGGGCTACTCGTCGCCATGTTGGGCTACTCGTCGCCGGTTGGGCTACTCGTCGCCGGTTGGGCTACTCGTCGCCATGTTGGGCTACTCGTCGCCATGTTGGGCTACTCGTCGCCGGTTGGGCGACTCGTCGCCATGTTGGGCGACTCGTCGCCATGTTGGGCGACTCGTCGCCATGTTGGGCTACTCGTCGCCATGTTGGGCTACTCGTCGCCATGTTGGGCTACTCGTCGCCATGTTGGCCTACTGGTCGCCATGTTGGGCCACTCGTCGCCATATTGGGCCACTCGTCGCCATGTTGGGCACTTTGTCGCCATGTTGGGCTACTCGTCGCCATGTTGGGCCACTCGCCTCCATGTTGGGCCACTCGTCGCTATGTTGGTCCACTCGTCGCCGGTTGGGCACTTTGTCGCCATGTTGGGCACTTTGTCGCCATGTTGGGCCTCTCGCCGCCATGTTGGGCCTCTCGCCGCCATGTTGGGCCGCTCGCCGCCATGTTGGGCCGCTCGCCGCCATGTTGGGCCGCTCGCCGCCATGTTGGGCCGCTCGTCGCCATGTTGGGCCACTTGCGTCGCCTTGTTGGGCTACTGGTGGCCCGCTTGGGTTCCGTTTCGGTTCGTTGTTTTCTTTACATGGGCCGGCTAAGTTGGCTTCTGTTTCCATGAGTTGGCCTGTTTTCTCAACGGATCGCTCGAGATATGACCCGTTGAGCTACTTTTCTGCTCTGTTGTTGGTCAGAGTAGGATCGGCCTGTGTAGCTCAACCTGTTGGGCAACTTTTTTTTCGTATCCTGCGCCTTCGCCGTGGGAGTTTGTTTTGGTTCCGGGCGGTGTGCACACATGCTGGTGTTCTGCACCCATTTTATCTTGGGGGCTTCGCCTCTCGTTCTTATCATTCTCCAGTCCGTGCCCCGTTGCTCTTGGGTGTTGTGGAGTGCTGCTGAGGGGAGGTCACAAGGTTTTTCCTTGCATTTTTGGGTGGGAACGGAACACCACGAATGTAGCTCTCATCCTGTAACTACACTTAGGTAATTTCAGGAAATAGCTCAACTGACGGCTGAAGCATACAAGGTCTGCATGAAGCATGTACCTGTGAGGAGGGTCAGAAAGAGGACCACTCTAGAAAGAGAATGCAGACAACTGTACAGAAGAATAAAGAAAAAAACTGAAATGCTTAGACAGACACGACTATCACAAGAAAGGAAAATAAACCTAAACAGGGATCTCGAAGAAATAGAACAAATGTTGAAGCGATCATACGAGTCTGAGGAAATGGAATTGGAACAAAAAGCTATACAAGAGATAAAGAAAAATCCTAAATATTTTTTCACATACGCAAAATCAAAATCCTCCACCAGTATTGGCCGTTCAATTACAACTAAAGGTACGTACACGGAGGACTACAATGAATTTGGTGAAATTGTAAGAAGCCAGTATGAAGCTATGTTTAGCACACCAATAAACAACATGAAAGTTGATGATCCAGACAGCTTCTTTATGAATGACATTCAAGCTGCAGATAATATAACGGATATTAACACACGCTCGTAAGGCTTTGAAAGAGAAATTGACAGTATGGCCCAGCTCCTGGGTCAGACTCACGGAATTCAATATTCATTAAGAAATGTAAAGTACCAGTAGCCCGAGCGCTTGGCATAATACGGAGAAAGAGCCTGGATACAGGGGAGATACCAGCTGCAATTAAATCAGCAGATATAGCTCTGTTGCACAAGTGGAGTAGTAAGGCCTTGGCATAAAATTATAGACCAGTTGCACAAACATCTTGCATAATAAAAGTTTTTGAAAGAATGATTAGGAATCAACTTTCTAGTTTTATGGAAAATTATGAACTACACAACCCAGGATAACTTGGGTTTAGAATGGGAAGATCCTGTCTGTCACAGTTTCTCAACCACTATGACAAAATCACAGAAGCTCTGGAAGAAAAGCAAAATGTAGTATACACAGACTTTGCAAAGGCATTTGACAAATGTGATCATGTGGTGATAGCACACAAAATGAGGTCAATGGGAATAACTGGTAAAGCAGAATGCTGGATACTCAATTTCCTGTTGAACATAACACAGAGTAATAGTCAATCAATTAAAATAGAGCCCAAGTGCAGTTAAAAGCTCTGTACCACTAGGTACAGTCCTTGCACCACTGCTTTTCCTTATTCTCATATCAGATATAGACAAAAATACAAGGCACAGCTTCATGTCATCCTTTGCAGATGACACGAAAATCAACATGAAAATTACCTCTGCGGAAGACATTGAAAACCTACAAGCAGATATCAACAAAGTTTTTGATTGGGCAGCAGAAAATAACATGTATAACAATGATAAATTCCAGGTACTCAGGTACGGCAAAAATGAGGATCTGAAACATAACACAGGGTTCAAAACACAATTGAATCTGCCCATAGTAGAAAAACAGCATGTCAAGTATTTAGGAATAATGATGTCCGACAACCTAACGTTTAGGGAGCATAACCAAGCAAATATTGCGGCACCCAGAAAAATGTTAAGATGGATTACAAGAACATTCAAATCCAGGGATCCCATCACAATGGTTGTACTCCTCAAGTCACTTGTGTTGTCCTGTCTTGAGTACTGCTTAGTATTCACTTCCCCCTTCAGATTGAAATTGAGGGAATACAGAGAACACATACGACACGCATAGACGAGATGAAGCACCTAAATTATTGGGTTCGTCTCAAAGCTCTCCAAATGTACTCAATAGAAAGGAGATGAGAGAGATACCAAATAATATACACATGGAAAATACTTGAGGGCCAGGTCCCAAATCTACACAGCAGAATAACAACATACTGGAGTGAATGATACGGAAGAAAATGCAGAATAGAACCAGTGAGGAGCAGAGGTGCCATAGGCACAATCAGAAAACACTGTATGAACATCAGAGGTCCGCGGTTGTTCAACGTCCTCCCAGCGAGCATAAGAAATATTGCCGGAACAACTGTGGACATCTTCAAGAGGAAACTAGATTGTTTCCTTCCAAGGAGTGTCGTACCAACCGGGCTGTGGTGGGTATGAGGGCCTGCAGGCCGCTCATACCCAAGCAACAGCCTAGTGGACCAAACTCACAAGTCAAGCCTGGCCTCGGGTCGGGCTTGGGGAGAAGAAGAACTCCCAGAACCCCATCAAGCAGGTATCACTAAGCTGGTATGGTGAGTTCAGACAATAACAGGTTGCCACACACAGTCAGCAGATGATGCTACCTACCTCCCTCACCAATACTACTACTACCACCGCACTATGCACAGTGCTAATTATCACAACAATCATGCTATTATCAGAATCCTGGTCATTTTTATCACAGTCAGAGGTCTTCAGTAAGCCTATCATTGCTAAATAAAATATATCTTTTGACATTTTTAGGCGATGCTGTGTTCACAAGCTGAACAGCCATGCTGTTAGCTATGCTGCGTGGGTCAGCCGTAGTTGCTCACTCAGTACTGAGGCTCTCAAACCCAGGAATGTTACCCACAATAAAAAAAAAAGGCATCTGTTTAGAGCTCTGAGGAAGTTGATGTGAACCCTGTGTAGCCACGGGACATTTAAATTGTGCACGAGACCCTCGATCGTATATGTAGGATGTGCGCTATTCAGTGACAGTTACTCCCATCGTATATCTATGCATTGCACCATTTAATTAAGGGTTAATGAGGTTGTCCTTGTACACGTCTGCTCACCTAAGTATATTATTTGGGATGCTATATATTGTTAATCATTTAATGAATGGTGAGTGATAGCTTAATTTTGTATCATTTAATATTATAACTGTGCTATGTTATTTACCTCTATTTTTTAAGGTTTGTTTTCTGACCCCATGAGATGGGACATGTCATGTATTCAACATGCTTTTTCCTATCTTATTATCCCCACAAAGTTTTGTTACTAACATCCTGTATCAACATTAAATATATTTTTGCAGGTTCTCCTTGCAATGCAAGCCAATGTGGATGAGCGAGACATCGAGGGAGGCTGTACCCCTTTGATGAAAGGGTCCGCTGTAGGACATGTAGAAATAGTCAAGCTGTTGATTGCCCACAATGCTGATGTCAATGCGCAATCATCATTTGGCTCTACACCTCTCATGTATGCCTGTGAAGGTGGCCACATTGATGTAGTAAAGGTAAGAACTGCGAAGTTTTCATACATTGACAGCTGCTGGTATGTTCAGTGTGATTACCCAAGTGTAGTTACTGGATGAGAGCTACACTCGTGGTGTCCCGTCTTCCCAACATTGTTTGTCATATAACGCTTTGAAACTACTGACGGTCTTGCCTCCCCCACCTTCTCACCTAACTTGTTCCAACCATCTACCACTCTGTTTGCGAAAGTGAATTTTCTTATATTTCTTCTGCATCTGTGTTTAGCTAGTTTATATCTATGACCTCTTGTTCTTGAAGTTCCAGGTCTCAGGAAATCTTCCCTATAGATTTCATCAATTCCTGGTACTATTTTGTACTTAGTGATCATATCGCCTCCTTTTCTTCTGTCTTCTAATTTTGGCATATTTAATGCCTCTAACCTCTCCTCGTAGCTCTTGCCCTTCTGTTCTGGGAGCCACTTAATAGCATGTCTTCCTTTTCCAGTTTGTTGATGTGCTTCTTAAGATATGGGCACCACACAACCGTTGCATATTCCAGCTTTGGCCTAACTAAAGTCGTGAACAATTTCTTTAGTATATCGCAATCCATGTATTTAGAAGCAATTGTGAAGTTAGAAAGCATGGCATAGGATCCTCGCACAACGTTCTTTATGTGGTCCTCAGGTGATAGTTTTCTATCTAGAACCACCCCTAGATCTCTTTCTTTATCAGAATTCTTTAAAGATTTCTCACATAATATATAGGTTGCGTGGGGTCTATGTTCTCCTATTCCACATTCCATAACATGGCATTTATTAACATTAAATTCCGTTTGCCAAGTGGTGCTCCATGTACTTATTTTGTCCAGGTCATCTTGAAGGGCATGACAATCATCTAAATTTATTATCCTTCCTATTACCTTAGCATCATCAGCAAACATGTTCATATAATTCTGTATACCAACTGGTAGATCATTTATGTGGACAATAAACATCACTGGTGCAAGAACTGAACCCTGTGGTACTCCACTTGTGACATTTCTCCATTCCGATACATTGCCTCTGATTACTGCCCTCATTTTTCTATCGGTCAAAAAAATTTTCATCCATGTTAGAAACTTACCTGTCACCCCTCCAATATTTTCCAGTTTCCAGAACAACCTCTTATGTGGAACTCTGTCGAAGGCCTTTTTTAGGTCCAGATAGATGCAGTCAACCCAACCATCTCTTTCCTGTAAAATCTCTGTGGCTCGATCATAGAAACTGAGTAAATTCGATACACAAGATCTTCCAGAGCGAAAACCATACTGTCTGTCTGATATTATATCATTTCTCTCCAGGTGTTCTACCCATTTGATTTTGATTAGTTTTTCCATTACTTTCACTATTACACTTGTCAATGATACAGGTCTATAATTGAGGGGGTCTTCCCTGCTGCCATTTTGTTGATTGGAACTGTTAGCCTGTTTCCACACGTCTGCTACGACTCCTGTAAACAGTGATGCCTGAAAGATCAGGTGAAGTGGAATGCTGAGCTCAGATGCACATTCTCTCAGAACCTATGGTGAAACTCCATCTGGGCCAACTGCTTTGTTTTTACTGAGCTCCTTTAGCATGTTTTCCACTTCTAGACACCTATACGCTTTGTTGTTCTCTGGAATTCTTATTGTGTCTGGTTCTCTGAAGATTTCATTTTGTGCAAACACACTTTGGAACTTTTCGTTTAATGTTTCACACGTTTCCTTTTCATTTTCTTTGAATCTGTTTCCCATTTTCAACCTCTGGATATTAGCCTTTACCTGCCATTTGTTGTTTATGAATTTGTAGAATAGGCCCAGTTCTGTTTTACATTTATCCGCTATCCCCTTTCAAGATTTCTCTCTGCCTCTCTCCTTACTGCCGTATAGTTGTTTCTCACATCTTTGTATCGCTGTTGACCAGACCACACACTAGAAGTTGAAGGGACGACGACGTAACGGTCCGTCCTGGACCATTCTCAAGTCGCTTGTGAATGGTCACAAGCAACTTGAGAATGGTCCAGGACGGACCGAAACGTCGTCGTCCCTTCAACTTCTAGTGTGTGGTCTGGTCAACATACTTCAGCCACGTTATTGTGACTCTTCGCCTGCATTTGTATCGCTGGTATGTTTGGGGGTTTGTTCTTTTCCTACAATGATTCCATTTATGTGTCTTGGTCTCTGGCCCTCTCACAATTTCTATTGAACCAATCCTGTTTTCTGGCCCTGCATCTCTGTTTTGGTATGAATGTTTGTGTGCCTTCATCGTATATTTTGTAAAATTTGGCATACATTTCATTTACTTCCCTGCCTAGCAACAAATCTGTCCAATAACACTCATTAAAAAAATTTTGAAGTTCCCCATAGTGACCTCTCCTTAAGTTGAGTTTTATCAACTTTTTCGATGTCCACATTTTTTTCTAGATGATATCTTAAAGCATATTTAATGTCTAATGGACGTGATCACTCCTTCCCAAGGGAGGAAGGTACTGGATGTCAAATCTCTCTTCTTCTTTACTGGTGAATACTAGATCCAGTACTGACGGTACATCTCCTTCCCTCATTCTTGTGGCCTGTTTTGTGTGTTGATACAAGAATGTCTCCAGAATGAGGTTCACAAATATGCATGTCCAAAAGTTCTCCGTTCTTGCTTCATAGGCCTCCCAGTCTATTGCTTTAAAGTTGGAGTCCCCCAGTATCAACAGTCGTGATTTATCTTTATCTGCTTGTACAATAATATCTCATATGTCCATTATGAGGCCCTCTCGTTTGTCATCCCGTTCTTCCTTTGTCCATGTGTTTCTTGCTGGTGGGCTGTAGGCATTTAAAATTATCAGCTTATCCTAATTCCAGACCTGCAATACCATTATGTCAATATCTCGAGGGTTTTCAAATATTAACTCTTACCTTCAGGTGTTCTTTCACCAGCACAGCCCAACCCGTCCTCGCAAATTCGTATAGTCAATATTGACTTATTAGTTACGTGCATAGGTGACTTACTAAACATAACAGTTTCCCTTGAAAAGCTTCATAGAAAACACCGACCTTACCTAACCTGCTTAGTATGTTAAAATAAGCATCTTATAGCTTCGTAATTACAATTGTTACTTAACCTATTATAGGTATAGGCTAGGTAATAATTGTAATTACGAAGCAATAAGATGCTTATCTTAACATGCTAAGTAGGATAGGTAAGGTCGGTGTTTTCTATGAAGCTTTTCAAGGAAAATTATGTTAAGTATATCACCTATGCACTTATTTAATAAGTCAATATTGACTATATGAATTTGCGAGGACGGGTTGTACAGCCACTCCTCCTCCCTTCCTAGTTTTCCTGTCGCATCTCCAAACTGTCGCTCCTTGGGCCTGTCCATGTTCCACGTCCTGCTTTTGGACTTCTCCGGTGTTCCGTTTTGGTACCAAGTTCCTGCGATTTCTGTGTGGTTTTCTGCAGGCTTCGGGTTGCGCTGTCTGTGGGGAGGGTATGGACTTTTCGGCCTGCTGCTCCTGCTTTCCTGGTTCCTTTTCCTGGAACCGGGTTTGCTGGGTTCCGGTCCTGGTTTTGGTTTTTCTTTGTTCCTTTTCCAGCCCGGGTGTGTTTGCTTCTTGCGGTTCTCGTCCTTCTATTCTTTCCGGTAGTTATATCCTTGGATGCCTCGGGGATGTGCGTCTCATTCTTCCCTGCTGGAGCTGGTTATGTTGCTCCTTGGGGTTGCGGGGTCGCTGTTTTTAGCTTCGCGTTTTGCGATTCTGGACGCAGGTCCCTGGTTCTTGGGACCAGGTTATTGGTCTCCCACTTGTGGGTTTCGTCTTGGGGGCAGTGTGTGGTTCTCCTATCATTGCGAAGGGTTCTTCGGTCTTTGATAGGGTTGGCTTGTCTTCCCTTCGCAATTGTTCTGGGACCGTCGTCTGGGATTGTCCTGTCACCTCATGTTGGGTGGTGCTGGCGAGCCGCTCCTGCTTGCGTTAAGTGTTGCGGTTCCTTCTGCTCCAGTCCACTTGCTGTCCTGGGCGTTGTTCCCCTCGGGCCTGCTCTGGAGTTTTGGGGCCGTCCTGGTCGTTGGCCTGAGTGGTCTTTGTCTTCTCGTTTTGGTCTTTGTTTTGTCTCTGGTTTTGGTTGTTGAGTTAGGACGTGTGGTATCCGAATCCCGGTTCCTTCCCTGTTTTACTTATCTTTGGGGAGGTAGCTCCGGGGAGCCGACGGGGCTCCCCCCAGAAAACCAGCGTTGAATGTAATGAAACGCCATTTTCTGGGCTAGTCCCGGAGGCTCCCCGGCATCCCGCCCTCCCGCCCTCCCTCCGGTCGGCGGCGTTTTTCGCGTTTTTGACATCCAGCCTAAGAACTGAAGGTTGGGTCGCCGGCGGTGGGGTCTGGGGCTTCCCCCCTTCCCCCTCCCGGGGAGGGGGAGGTTGCGCAGACGGAGGGCGGCGACATGATGACGTCATGAGGATTAAATTTCGTTTGGGGAGTTCTGTTCGCCTGTTCGGTCTTGGGTCGCAATAGTTTATCAGAATAGGGGTTTGTTTTGTGGCGCCTACCTTTCTGGGTGGCTTTCCCGGTCGATGGCAGACATAGAATGCTCCCAATGATAAGGGAGGTCTCTATAGGCCATTGCTCCTCGTGCCTCTCTAGAGGGGGCCAGGTTCTGGCTCGTGGTCCCCGGTAGGCAAGAACTCCATGCATTGACTGATGCCAGAAAGTTATACATATTCATTCAGCCTGGATGGCTTCGGGGAGCCTCCGGGACTCACCCAGAAAATGGCGTTTCATTACATTCAACGCTGGTTTTTTTGTTGCGCCTGTGGGTGTTAATTCCATTTGGGCCCCTAGCGGTTTGAGGGTTAATACTTTTACAAATTTATTTACAGGTTTTACTCCATCGTGGTGCAAATGTTGAAGACCATGAAGAGAACGGCCACACCCCACTGATGCATGCTGCTTTAAAGGGTCATGTGGAGATTGCCAAGGTAGGTATACATTGTAATGTTGCATACTAAAAACATCTGGGATGGCAGTTAAAATTAATTTTGTCAGGGACAAGTACTGTATACCAATATGTGTGTAATTACCTAAGTGTAGTTACAGGATGAGAGCTACGCTCGTGATGTCCCGTCTTCCCAGCACTCTTTGTCATATAATGCTTTGAAACTACTGATGGTCTTGGCCTCCACCACCCTCTCCCCTAACTTGTTCGAACTATCTACCACTCTGTTTACGAAAGTGAATTTTCTCATATTTCTTCGACATCTGTGTTTAGCTAGTTTATATCTATGACCTCTTGTTCTTAAAGTTCCAGGTCTCAGGAAATCTCCCCTATCGATTTTATCTATTCCTGTTACTATTTTGTATGTAGTGATCATATCACCTCTTTTTCTTCTGTCTTCTAGTTTTGGCATATTTAATGCCTCTAACCTCTCCTCGTAGCTCTTGCCCTTCAGTTCTGGGAGCCACTTAGTAGCATGTCTTTGCACCTTTTCCAGTTTGTTGATGTGCTTCTTAAGATATGGGCACCACACAACCGCTGCATATTCTAGCTTTGGCCTAACAAAAGTCGTGAACAATTTCTTTAGTATATCGCCATCCATGTATTTAAAAGCAATTCTGAAGTTAGAAAGCGTGGCATAGGCTCCTCGCACAATATTCTTTATGTGGTCCTCAGGTGATAGTTTCTATCTAGAACCACCCCTAGATCTCTTTCTTTATCAGAATTCTTTAAAGATTTCTCACATAATATATAGGTTGTGTGGGGTCTATGTTCTCCTATTCCACATTCCATAACATGGCATTTATTAACATTAAATTCCATTTGCCAAGTGGCACTCCGTGTACTTATTTTGTCCAGGTCTTCTTGAAGGGCATGACAATCATCTAAGTTTCTTATCCTTCCTATTATCTTAGCATCATCAGCAAACATGTTCATATAATTCTGTATACCAGCTGGTAGATCATTTATGTAGACAATAAACATCACTGGTGCAAGAACTGAACCCTGTGGTACTGCACTTGTGACATTTCTCCAGTCCGATACATTGCCTCTGATCACTGCCCTCATTTTTCTATCAGTCAGAAAATTTTTCATCCATGTTAGAAGCTTACCTGTCACCCCTCCAATATTTTCCAGTTTCCAGAACAACCTCTTCTATGGAACTCTGTCGAAAGCCCTTTTTAGATCCAGATAGATGCAGTCAACCCAACCATCTCTTTCCTGTAATATCTCTGTTGCTCGATCATAGAAACTGAGTAAATTCGATACACAGGATTTTCCAGATCGAAAACCATACTGTCTGTCTGATATTATATCATTTCTCTCCAGGTGTTCTACCCATTTAGTTTTAATTATTTTTTCCAATATTTTGACTATTACACTTGTCAATGATACTGGTCTGTAACGTACGTTTATGTTACGTTGTTGGGTTGATTAAATACACAGTGTTTAGTGTTTCATATATATTTAGTAGTCCTGGATACAGCAGTGTCGTAGACGATGAGACGAAGCCTGGAGCAGAGCAGAGAGCTGAGTGAGGCCGGAGTCGCGGAGCTCTACGTGGGAGAGCGTACTGAGCGTCGGTACAGTATCTCGCAAGTGTCTGCTCTAGACCACACTTGAAAGTAGACTGGTCACTATTTGCTATTTCTGCCGCTTATATGCTTGGGCAACACCTCACCGGGTTGCTCGGGGCAACACCTCACCTCCTTCATCTCCAAAGGTTGACAGGAATATTAACAATGCATTTGGAGCGAGTAATTTACTGGGATAATCTACTCGTTACAGAACTCCCCCTCCCAGGGGATGAAAGGAAAAATACTTGATCAAGGAACCTAGCTGGTCGGTGAATTGTACGCCCTGCTCGCGTTGTATAACCCTCAAAGTTAACTTCGTCCTCTTCGCTGATGTCATCTAACTGTCATCTTCAAGAGGAAACTAGATTTATTCCTCCAAGGAGTTCCGGACCAGCCGGGCTGTGGTGGGTATGTGGGCCTGCGGGCCGCTCCAAGCAACAGCCTAGTGGACCAAACTCTCACAAGTCAAGCCTGGCCTCGGGCCGGGCTTGGGGAGTAGAAGAACTCCCAGAACCCCATCAACCAGGTAACCAGGTAACGGGGTCGTAGGGTAGGAGGTCGCACTGGATCGTCCGTCGTCGTAGGATCAGGTGGTGGTGCAGTTGGTAACTGGGGGTGTAGGGTGGGAGGTCGTACAGGCTCGTCCGTTGTCGTAGGTGGCGGTGCTGCTGGTAACTGGGGTCGAAAAGTGAACGGCGTAGTCGGCGGATGTGCCTCTGGAGGGATGTCTGGGGCAGCGTCACAGTGTGCTGGTTTAAGGCGATCGATGGAGATGTTTACCTGCTGTCCTCGGCGTTCAATGGTGAAGAACTTCGGTGTTCGAGAAACCACTTTAAATGGTCCTTCGTAAGGTGACTGTAGAGGGCGTCGAACAGCGTCGATTCTTACAAACACGTGTTCAGTTGTGTGGAGCTCCTGAGGCACATATGTAGCACGAGTTGTCGGTTGACGTGGTGGTGTAGGCCGAATGCTTGTCATGGCCGCCTGTAATTTCTGGACAAAAGTGGGGTCTGGGGGTGTGATGAGTGGCATCGGGGTTAAGAATTCGCCCGGAAGCCGCAGGCTAGATCCGTATACTAAGTCTGCTACCGAGAATCCACTGCCCTCCTTCGTGGCCGAATGAATGCCAAGCAAGACTAATGGAAGGTTGTCGATCCAATCATCAGGGCGTGCTTGAGCTCTTAGGGCAGCTTTTAGTTGTCTATGAAAGCGTTCTACCATTCCGTTCGACTCAGGGTGGTATGCTGTGGTTCGGTTGTGTATGGTGCCGAGGAATTCCATAAGTTCCTTCCATAGATATGATTCGAACTGTCGTCCTTGGTCGGTGATGATGACAGAGGGGCTACCAAAACGGGCGACCCATCCAGAGAGGAAAGCCTGGACTACTGATTCATCTGAGATGTTGATTAATGGGATTGCTTCCGGCCATCTGGAGAATCGATCGATGCAGGTGAGTAGATAAGAATATCCTCTTGCCGACGGTAATGGTCCAACGATGTCTACATGCACCACCTCGAAACGGTTAGAAGGTAACGGGAACTGTTGAAGCGGACTCTTTGTGTGACGATGTGTTTTCGCTCGCTGGCACTGGAGACATGAGCGAGTCCATCGTCGAACATCAGCATTGATTCCTGGCCATACGACACGCTCCGTTAGTAGTTTCTGGGAAGCACTTACTCCTGGGTGTGCTAGGGAGTGAAATACAGAGAACGTTTTCCAGCGAAACTGAGCAGGAATGTAGGGCCTAAGTGCTCCCACCCGTGAGGTGTCACAGATTATACTTCCGCCACCTTCCATGGGAATCTCGATGAACCGGAGAGCTGTGTCAGATGTTCGTAATCGCTGTAGATCAGGGTCTTCCCGTTGGGCCTTACTGATTACACAATAGTCCACCTGAGCTGGACGTGGTTTATGGTGGGTCGAGACAGTGCATCGGCTATGACATTATTAGTTCCTTTGACATGGCGGATATCCGAGGTAAATTGGGAGATAAATCCCAGGTGGTTGGCTACTCGAGGAGAGTGAGCATCACCCTTGGCTGCCAGTGCATAAGTGAGAGGTTTGTGGTCTGTGAGGATGTGGAAGTTCCGCCCCTCGAGAAAGTGCCGGAAATGTTGTATGGCTGAGTAGATGGCGAGCAGTTCCCTATCAAAAGTGCTGTACTTCTCTTCAGTGGGTGACAGGCGCGCTGAAAAGAATGCAATTGGGCGCCATTCTCCTTCAATGAGCTGTTGTAGTACAGCACCAATTGCTGTGTTTGAAGCGTCGGTAGAGAGATTGGTGGGAGCGTCAGACACTGGGTGTGCGAGTAAGGTGAATTCCGCCAGTTTGTGTTTTATGTCGGTGAATGCTGTCTCTGCCTGGGGAGTCCACTCCAACGGAAGACGGGACGTGAGTTTCCGACCACGTAAGAGGTCGTACAAGTGTCGCAAGATGTCCGAACAATGTGGGATGAATCGATGATAAAAATTCACCACGCCAAGAAATTCTTGCAACTTCTTTGGAGTGGATGGGCGCGGGAATTCCTTGATTGCCTCGATTTTCTTCTCTAGTGGTTGGACCCCTGCTGCTGACACACGGTGCCCAAGAAATCCAGCTCTGGAACATGGAAAATACACTTCTCGGAGTTGAGCTGCAAGCCGAAGTTGCGCAGACGGGTGAGAAGGAGTCGGAGGTGTAGCAGATGTTCTGTCGGTGATGTACTGGCCACCAGCAGATCGTCAATGTAGGCGTAGCAAAAAGGCAGGTCCTTAACTACTTGGTCGATGAAGCGTTGGAATGTCTGGGCTGCATTCCGTAGACCAAAAGGCATCCGGACGAATTCAAACAGTCCAAAAGGTGTTGTGATCGCTGTTTTCGGAATGTCTGCCGGTTCCACAGGGATCTGGTGAAATGCCCGCACAAGGTCAATTTTCGAAAAAACGGTTGCGTTGCTCAATCCCTGTGAGAAATCCTGGATGTGTGGTATTGGGTAGCGATCCGGCAGAGTACGAAATTGAGAGCCCTGTAGTCCCCGCAAGGGCGCCATTCCCCTGGGGCTGTTTTCGGGACCATATGGAGAGGTGAAGCCCATGGACTGTTCGAAGGGCGGATTATTCCTGCCTCCTGTAGCTTGTTGAATTCAGCACGTGCTACCGCCAATCGTTCCGGTGCCAGGCGGCGTGGTCTGGCGAAGGTAGGTGCTCCCGTTGTAGTAATGTGATGCGTAATCGTATGTTGCACTTCTGGACGAGGGCTGGCGGGTTGGGTCACATCTTTGAATTCATCCAGGAGTGCTTGAAGTTCCGTAGATGCGACTGGGGTGACGGTGTTAACCTGTGTAGAGGTACTAGGGGAGGCTCGAAGTACTGCACCTGCGGGATCCACAATAAGTCGATGGTGTTGCAGGAAATCCCATCCAAGAATGGGTTGTTCCACATCCGCTATGAGGAAAGTCCACGTAAAGCGACCCAGAGAGGCGAAATCGAGAACCAGGGTGCAGGTCCCATACGTACGGACGGACGTACCATTGGCAGCCCGTAAGTCCAAACAGGAGTGCGGCTCGGTTTGACCAGTGGGGGAGGCACCACACTGCTGCACCTGTGTCAACGAGGAAACGGCGTTTGGTTATGATGTCAGATATGTAGAGCAGTGTAGTGTTTGAAATGGCGGGGTTACTGGCCGTTAACAGTCCCCGCCGAAGTAGTTTCCCGACCAGGAACACGGAGCCCTACAGTTGTGGGCTTGGTGTCCGAACCTCTGGTGATAAATACAAAGCTCTCCTCGGTGTTCTCGCTGTCGCCTAGATCCTGATACTGGATCGCTTGGTACGTCCTCCCTGGGCGGAAGAAACGCCGGTTCTGGCGGACGTCGAGTTGGTGGGTGTCTGTAGTCTGCTGTGTATCACTGAGGTGGGACAGCGTAGCATTATTAGACGTTGTATGAAGCCGGTCTGCCAGTGTAGCCAGTGGGCTAATGGTGTGTCGTCAGCCATACTGAATAGGGCTGGTGAATGTGTTTTGGACAGAGTTGTATCCAGAGTGATCTCAA
>WNGS01111181.1:52685237-52701189 GCA_020271785.1 Procambarus virginalis
GCCACATCACAAGTTTTACACCCCAATCTCACGTCCCTCCTTCTGCCAGCTTTGGTACAAACACGGCACCTTTTACGTTTATCCAGATCTATGATCTCGTGCGTCAACTTGTAGTTCAGACGTTGGTCTGAATCTACAATTCGTCTGGTTTTTATATCATCTTCACTAGTATTGCCTTCTTGAGGAACGACAACACTTGTGACTGAATCTTCAGCGAAATCAGTCGCGTCGAGTGGTTCCATGTCATCAACGTCCTGTTCTGAATTTGCTGACGAGGACTGAGCTTGAGGTGTTGATGTGAAGAGAGGCCGCCTCGCACCAGATGGGCCGGGTGTTGATAGTGCCGCGTCAGCAGGAGGAGCAGCGTCGGCAGGCAAGTCCGTCGCAGGAGGAGCAGCGTCAGCAGGCAAGTCCGGAGCATGGGGTATGCCTGTTGTTGTTGGCCAATCCTCACTCCTCCTCTCCAGTAAGGCATCTATTGCTACTGAGACAAACTCTAAAAATGTGTGTTTCTTCACGTCCGTTGAAAAGTGGGAGTACAACGCGAATGCATTGTTCAATGAACTTCAAGAGTCAGAGAGACAGAAAGACCTGGGGGTTGATATCACGCCAGACCTGTCCCCTGAAGCTCATATCAAGAGGATAACATCAGCAGCATATGCCAGGTTGGCTAACATAAGAACGGCCTTTAGAAACTTGTGTAAGGAATCTTTCAGAACATTATATACCACATATGTCAGACCAATCCTGGAGTATGCGGCTCCAGCATGGAGTCCCTATCTAGTCAAGCATAAGACTAAACTGGAAAAGGTTCAAAGGTTTGCCACCAGACTAGTACCCGAGCTGAGAGGTATGAGCTACGAGGAGCGACTGCAGGAATTAAACCTCACTTCGTTGGAAGACAGAAGAGTTAGGGGGGACATGATCACCACATTCAAGATTCTCAGGGGAATCGACAGGGTTGATAAAGACAGGCTGTTTAACACAAGGGCACACGCACTAGGGGACACAGGTGGAAACTGAGTGCCCAAATGAGCCACAGAGATATTAGAAAGAACTTTTTTAGTGTCAGAGTGGTTGACAAATGGAATGCATTAGGAAGCGATGTGGTGGAGGCTGACTCCATACACAGTTTCAAGTGTAGATATGATAGAGCCCAATAGGCTCAGGAAACTGTACACCTGTTGATTGACGGTTGAGAGGCGGGACCAAAGAGCCAGAGCTCAACCCCCGCAAGCACAACTAGGTGAGTACAACTAGGTGAGTACAGTAACCCTCCCCTGCCTGTCTATCCACACACAGTAGCACTCCTGCCTGTCTATCCACACACAGTAACCCTCCTGCCTGTCTATCCACACACAGTAACCCTCCTGCCTGTCTATCCACACACAGTAACCCTCCCCTGCCTGTCTATCCACACACAGTAGCACTCCTGCCTGCCTATCCACACACAGTAGCCTTCCTGTCTGTCTATCCACACACAGTAACTCTCCTGCCTGTCTATCCACACACAGTAACCCTCCCCTGCCTGTCTATCCACACACAGTAACCCTCCTGCCTGTCTATCCACACACAGTAGCCCTCCTGCCTGTCTATCCACACACAGTAGCCCTCCTGTCTGTCTATCCACACACAGTAACCCTCCTGCCTGTCTATCCACACACAGTAACCATCCTGTCTGCCTATCCACACACAGTAACCCTCCTGCCTGCCTATCCACACACAGTAACCCTCCTGCCTGTCTATCCACACACAGTAACCCTCCTGCCTGCCTATCCACACACAGTAACCCTCCTACCTGTCTATCCACACACAGTAACCCTCCTACCTGTCTATCCACACAGTAACCCTCCTGCCTGTCTATCCACACACAGTAACCCTCCTACTGCCTATCCACACACAGTAACCCTCCTACCTGCCTATCCACACACAGTAACCCTCCTACCTGCCTATCCACACACAGTAACCCTCCTACCTGCCTATCCACACACAGTAACCCTCCTACCTGCCTATCCACACACAGTAACCCTCCTACCTGCCTATCCACACACAGTAACCCTCCTACCTGCCTATCTACACACAGTAACCCTCCTACCTGCCTATCCACACACAGTAACCCTCCTACCTGCCTATCCACACACAGTAACCCTCCTACCTGCCTATCCACACACAGTAACCCTCCTGCCTGCCTATCTACACACAGTAACCCTCCTGCCTGTCTATCCACACACAGTAACCCTCCTGCCTGCCTATCCACGCACAGTAACCCTCCTGCCTGTCTATCCACACACAGTAACCCTCCTGCCTGCCTATCCACACACAGTAACCCTCCTGCCTGCCTATCCACACACACAGTAACCCTCCTGCCTGCCTATCCACACACAGTAACACTCCTGCCTGCCTATCCACACACAGTAACCCTCCTGCCTGTCTATCCACACACAGTAACCCTCCTACCTGCCTATCCACACACAGTAACCCTCCTGCCTGTCTATCCACACACAGTAACCCTCCTACCTGCCTATCCACACACAGTAACCCTCCTGCCTGTCTATCCACACACACAGTAACCCTCGTACCTGCCTATCCACACACAGTAACCCTCCTGCCTGTCTATCCACACACACAGTAACCCTCCTGCCTGCCTATCCACACACAGTAACCCTCCTGCCTGTCTATCCACACACAGTAACCCTCCTGCCTGCCTATCCACACACAGTAACCCTCCTGCCTGTCTATCCACACACAGTAACCCTCCTACCTGCCTATCCACACACAGTAACCCTCCTGCCTGCCTATCCACACACACAGTAACCCTCCTGCCTGCCTATCCACACACAGTAGCACTCCTGCCTGCCTATCCACACACAGTAACCCTCCTGCCTGTCTATCCACACACAGTAACCCTCCTGCCTGCCTATCCACACACAGTAACCCTCCTGCCTGTCTATCCACACACAGTAACCCTCCTACCTGCCTATCCACGCACAGTAGCACTCCTGCCTGCCTATCCACACACACAGTAACCCTCCTGCCTGCCTATCCACACACAAAAAATGTAATCAGAAAGTAGCATAATTATTGTGATTTTAATTTTCTTGCATTTTATGTCAATTTGAAACATTAAAAACCTCATTAACTCCACTCTAATGCTTGGTCCACATAAAGCTTTAAGAGTGTCTCTAATCCAGTTGACAAGAACAATTTTTTGCTTACAGAAATAAAATATATGCATATTATTCTCAATTTCAGTACATTGGTCACACCTATTGTTGTCCTTAATGCCCAACATGAACAACATATCATTTGTAAGGAGGGTCTCATGAATACAATGATACAATAGTTCACGTTGTTATGGGGCAATAAATTTAAAATGAAGGTTTGCCCATATTATTCGCCAGTTAAGGAGTGGATATACCTCCTCTACTCTAGTAACTATATGTGGGAGCAGAATATCATACACTTGTTTACTGTTCATCATTAAAAACCTTCAATATTTCAAATCCGTCTGAGAACATCAATTGCGCATGAATAAAAGTGCAGTGAAGTAAAGGTTAGGTCAGCATACTCTGGCATATGTATCACGTAGCTAACACGTATTTTACAAAATTAATTCCCTAGCGCATTTACACTATTCCTTTGCATTGTCTCTGTTATAAAGGTAACACATAAGATTCCCAATGACTTATGGTACACATTCAGTAATCCTATTCCACCGTTTTCTTACCTTTACATAGAGTAGTCCGTTTAATTGGTTGGTATCTACCATACCATACATATCTAAAAATAGTTTTGCCAATCTCCATAGCAATTTTCTTGTCAATTGGAAAACTGTGAGACAAATACCACTCTTTAGACAAAATTTTGCAATTTATTATTACAGCCTTCTGAAACAGGGTTAATTTCCTATTTGACAACATATTCGTAGCTACTATTATATTTCAACATGGTACTTGCCAATTTGTTTTAATAGACTCCACTACCTTGAACCATGACCTTGTCCAGATAACTTTATTACACCAACTGCCAAGCCCCATCATACACGTTTTGTTCTTGTGAATGACAGCACCTGTTGCTCTCTTAAAGTTGTCTAACTCATCCTCAACATTCACCACAGAGTCTTCTGTCGACAAAAAAGTGGTATCGTCTGCATAACCAACAACAAGAAGTATCATAGCATTGGGAAGATAAGGTGAAACAATATAGTCATTGCTTTGTATTGCCAAGTACAGTAGCTCTTGAAAAATAACATACAAGATAATTGAAAGGGAACATCCCTGACGTACCGACCGTTCTATTGAACATGGTTTACTCAAGACACCATTGATACAAAGCTGCCCCGACACTTTATGAAGCATACGGATCCAATCAATAAATTCTTGTGCCACTCCTACTCTATCCAATATTTCTAATACAAACTGATCATCAACACGGTCAAAAGCTTTCGACCAGTCGAGGTTTATCATGGAGGAAGGAACATCATTCTCAGACACATAATACACAACATCCCTATTACATTATTACAATTGATTATGGATCTTCCAGGCACACCACAGAACTGATCCCTGGATATAATTTATCCATTGCAATCTTAAGTCTATTCGCCAACAATTTCGAGATTATTTTGTAATCATGGTTGAGGAAGGAAAGTGGCCTCCAGTTCGTTACAATATGCAAATCACTGTTTTTGGTAGCATCTAAATAATCCTATGAGACTGTGACATGCTAAGCTTCCTATGTTGTATGCTATACTGCACTACTTGTACAAAGTCTTTACCAATGACATCCCATAGATAGAAATAAAATTCCGCCGGAAACCCGTCACAATTTAAACTTATTTGCTATTTTTATTGAACGATTTACTATTTAAACTCTTAACCACACTCCCACCTCCTTTTTATCTACCTCTTCCAACAATGACATGTTGATATTATTGGCAAATAACAGATATGTGTAACTACTCTATCTTTCATTGTTTCAAAAGTGCCTGGCAAAAAAAAAAAGCCTGCATATGAGTGACTAAGAGCTGCGATATGATACTGAGTAAGGTCTGGCAGGTGATGCAGACAAAGAGCTGCGATATGATACTGAGTAAGGTCTGGTATGTGATGCAGACAAAGAGCTGCGATATGATACTGAGTAAGGTCTGGTATGTGATGCAGACAAAGAGCTGCGATATGATACTGAGTAAGGTCTGGTATGTGATGCAGACAAAGAGCTGCGATATGATACTGAGTAAGGTCTGGCAGGTGATGCAGACAAAGAGCTGCGATATGATACTGAGTAAGGTCTGGTATGTGATGCAGACTAAGAGCTGGGATATGATACTGAGTAAGGTCTGGTATGTGATGCAGACAAAGAGCTGGGATATGTGATACAGACTTTATCTGCCAATAAAGTTATACCAAAAGATATATAAATAAGGTTTGAAATATAGGGGTATCACCTCTGGTGCAATTGTGGGGACCCATAACCCCGGTGAAGAGAATAGAAGGTATTCAGAGAAGATCTTACAGATTAACTCTTAACACTTGCTCATTATTTTCTTCTCCTACCATCCCTACTTTTGTATTACTGTATGCAATGTGTTTTATTTATTTATTGTATTTATTATATTTTGTTACATTTTACAGAAAAGAAGCATATATTGGTTTTAAATATATCAACACATAATAAAACACGTAACAATTAATACAAATTGAATAAGTTTAGATTTAGGAAAGACTAGGGTAAATACTGGTTTGGAACCAGGGCTGTTGATTTATGGAAAAGATTACCGGGTAACATAAGAGACGGGATCACTTGATTGTTTCAAGCGCAGGATAGGCAAAAATATGACTGAGTTTGGGTGGATATAAATAGGAGCTACTTCGTATGGGCCAATATGAGGAGGTATATATACTCCGAGCTGGGATATGAGGACAAACTAAGAGCCTCGATATGAGACTGACTAAGACCTGGGATATGGAGAGATGACAGAATAAGAGCTGGGATACGAGGACAGACTATGAGCTGAGATATGAGGAGAGAGAGTATGAGCTGGGATATGAGGAGAGACTATGAGCTGGGATATGAGGACAGACTATGAGCTGGGATATGAGGACAGACTATGAGCTGGGATATGAGGACAGACTATAAGCTGGGATATGAGGAGAGACTATGAGCTGGGATATGAGGAGAGAGAGTATGAGCTGGGATATGAGGAGAGAGAGTATGAGCTGGGATATGAGGACAGACTATGAGCTGGGATATGAGGAGAGAGAGTATGAGCTGGGATATGAGGAGAGACTATGAGCTGGGATATGAGGACAGACTATGAGCTGGGATATGAGGAGAGAGAGTATGAGCTGGGATATGAGGAGAGAGAGTATGAGCTGGGATATGAGGAGAGAGAGTATGAGCTGGGATATGAGGAGAGAGTATGAGCTGGGATATGAGGACAGACTATGAGCTGGGATATGAGGACATGCTATGATATGGGACATGAAGACACTGCATCATTTCCATCCAACCAAGTATCCTAAATTGGACTTGTAGGTTAACCTGTCAGAGAGCTTCAGATGCGTGTATAAGGAGTGAGTTATGCCAGGTACTTGAAGGGGGAGAAAACCCAGGTATAGCGCCCACCAGCCAGGGAATCCCAGCATCCACACGCTGGCTAGCCATAAACAAGGCTTCAAGGTTACGAAACTACAGAAAAATACAAGTAGTGATTCAATTTGTGAGATTCAAAAATGTGTTCGATAAAAATGAATGAAAATTAATTCTCAGCGGATCTCTCTCTCTTACTTATTTTTATTTAAATAATTTAACTTATAATCGTTTTTTATTGAACTCATCTTAATTATAATTATTTCTATTAAGATTTTCTATCAAACTCAGGACTTGGGTTCCGTGTGACTCATTCTCAAATGCCTTTATTTATTTCATGTTAACTTACATTTTTGCTTTCATTTCAGTCAAAATTATTCATTTCGTTTCATACTGCGTGATGCATAAGGTTGAATTATTACGCATATGTAATTTGTTGCATGTAATTTGAAATATGTTTTAGTTGGTTATTAACCTCCCATACCTTGTTTGAACAATTAATAAATTAAACACAGCAAATTGTTGAATATAATTTAGCTACAGATATTAGCTGCAGTGGAAGTGATAATGAGGTATTGGCTTGATGGAATATGTTTGGTCTCTGTGGTTAAATACATAGTTTGCTTAAGGTTAACCCCCTGGAAAGTGGCTTATATGAACAGGATACAACAGGAGAGTCATTCTGGTGACAGTTGACAGCAGGAGAGTCATTCTGGTGACAGTTGACAGCAGGAGAGTCATTCTGGTGACAGTTGACAGCAGGAGAGTCATTCTGGTGACAGTTGACAGCAGGAGAGTCATTCTGGTGACAGTTGACAGCAGGAGAGTCATTCTGGTGACAGTTGACAGCAGGAGAGTCATTCTGGTGACAGTTGACAGCAGGAGAGTCATTCTGGTGACAGTTGACAGCAGGAGAGTCATTCTGGTGACAGTTGACAGCAGGAGAGTCGTTCTGGTGACAGTTGACAGCAGGAGAGTCGTTCTGGTGACAGTAGACAGCAGGAGAGTCGTTCTGGTGACAGTAGACAGCAGGAGAGTCGTTCTGGTGACAGTAGACAGCAGGAGAGCCGTTCCGATGACAGTAGACAGCAGGAGAGTCGTTCTAGTGGCGGCAGGTGGGTCGTAGCGGTGACAGGCAATGAAAGAGCGGCTGGAGATTACCCCTTGACCGTCGTAGGGCTGGGGACACAAGTGCCCTGAATCCTGGAGGGACTACAGGCCAGACCCTCCCCGCAGGTGCCGCCGTTGTGCCCACAAGCGTTTCCCAAGGGCTGCAGTGAGACACATGATGTTAGTAAATATCCCTTTGTGTGTATACCTCAATAACTAATTTCAATGTTAGTTAACATTCCCATGTACATGGTAACATGATACATATATAACTGTAGTTCTAAACTGTGTGCTCAAGAATTAGATTTAGACCACTTGATGAAGAGTCAGTAGAGATATCTGGAACAGAAAACCCTTAATTTATCACACGATTGTCGTCAATACCATTGTCTTCATCTCCTCTTTTTTAGTTTCAATACCAGGTACCTATTTACTGCGAGGTGAACAGGTGCATCAGGGTGAAATAAACTGACCATTTGTTTCCGCCTCCGCCGGGAATCGAGCCCGGGCCATTAGGACTACGACCTCCAAGCGCTGACCACTCAGCCGTGAGGCCCCGTGTGTGTGTGGAAGGGGGAGGGGGGGGGGTAGATGGGATAAAGATTTTATAGATGAAGTTTCATCTCCAATAAAGTGTTTTCGCAACATTGCGTTTCAATCTTTCACCAAAGCATCATCCACTCACACCTCCTCCTGAGCAACAAATCAAATCAAATAAAATGTTTATTTAGGTAAGGTCCGGTAATTTGTCCGGTTGTGATGGTCAAGCGGTTTAAGGCGTCCCTGTACATACCAGTTGCGTTGCTCCTGGGAGTATGGGTTCGAGTCACTTCTGGGGTGTGAGTTTTCATTCGCATATAGTCCTGGGGACCATTCAGGCTTGTTCGCATTTGTGTTCCTCACGTGTTGCCCTCAAAAATGAGGTGATTTGATAAAATGCTATGTCCAAGATAACCATCCAAGTGCCGGCGGGGAAGTGGCTCATATAGCTCAGGCTATCACTTCCTTATATAGGATACCTGATCAACCAGGCTGTGACTCATACGTCAGGCTGCGAGCAGCCGCGTCCAACAGCCTGGTTGATCAGTCCAGCAACCAGGAGGCCTGGTCGATGACCGGGCCGCGGGGACGCTAAGCCCCGGAAGCACCTCAAGGTATCCTCAAGGTAAGGTACATACATACAAGAGATTTTACAAAGAATGATTGATTTATAGATAGGGCTAGTACATACAATACCTAAAGCCACTATTACGCAAAGCGTTTTGGGCAGGAAACATTTAAATGAGTAAAACTTAATACTAATTGAGCATAAGGAATAAAATGAGTTGAGAACAAATAAAAAAAGAGTTAAGAAGGGGGAACATGGCTGAAAAAGCAGCACAAATACAATTCGGTCGACAAACAGCGTCATTTAAAAAAACAGACATGGGTTGACAATAGAGGGGTAGGTAGGTTACAGGGAATTTATTAGGTAGTGCTTCGTTTTTATCTTAAACTGGTTGAGAGAAGTACAGTCTTTAACATGGTTGGGAAGGTCATTCCACATTCTGGGTCCCTTGATTTGTAGAGCATTTCTAGTTTGATTAAGTTGTACTCTTGGAATATCAAAACTGTATTTATTTCTAGTGTGGTGCTCATGGGTTCTGTTACAACCTTCTATGAAGCTTTTGAGGTCAGGATTGGCATTACAGTTCAGCGTTTTATATATGTATAATACACATGAGAGAATGTGCAGTGACTTAATATCTAACATATTCAGAGATTTGAGTAGGGGTACCGAGTGATGTCTGGGACCAGAGTTGGATATTGTCCTAATAGCAGTTTTGTGTTGAGTGATTAGAGGACGTAAATGATTTTGTGTAGTAGAACCCAAACACAAATTCCATAGTTGAGATATGGATAGATGAGAGAGTAATAGAGAGTCACCAGGGCAGGGCGGGGTACATAATATCTGATCTTAGAAAGAATGCCAACAGTTTTTGAAACTTTTTTTGATATATTTAGAATGTGTCCCTGGAAATTCAGCTTGTGATCAATGAGAACGCCAAGGAATTTTCCATCTAATTTGTTACGAATTTGGGTATTGTTTATTTTGAGATTTATTTGATTAGAGGATTTATTGCCAAACAGAATATAGAAAGTTTTGTCAATGTTAAGGGTGAGTTTGTTGGCAGTTAGCCAAAGATGGACTTTATTTAGCTCAGTATTTACTGTGGCATTTAGAGCAAGGGGGTCACGACTGGAGTAAATGAAGGTTGTGTCGTCAGCAAATAGAATTGGTTTGAGGTGTTGGGAGGCATTTGGAAGGTCATTAATGAAGATGAGAAAGAGGAGAGGGCCAAGTATGCTGTCCTGAGGAACACCAATGGTCCTCACACACACTCACACATCTCATTACAGCAACACACACTCACACATCTCATTAAAGCACACACACTCACACATCTCATTAAAGCAACACACACTCACACATCTCATTACAGCAACACACACTCACACATCTCATTACAGCAACACACACTCACACATCTCATTACAGCAACACACACTCACACATCTCATTAAATCATTGACTGATGAAAGTTTTCCCGACGTTTTGAAAGTGCTCCAAAAAATATATATATAAAATATAAATATATAAAAAGAGGCTATCATATAGCCTGAAATTAACTTAACAAAATGTTATAATCATGCAATACGTTCCACTTCAAAGTTGCACGACAACATTTAAAATCATCATACAATGTCTGCCCGCGGTTGTTGTTGTTGTTGTTATAGTTTCAGCTACTCGGAACAAGTTCCAAGTAGCACGGGCTATGGTGAGCCCGTAACTTACCTGGCACAGGAGCTGGGCAAGAAGCACGGGCTATGGTTAGCCTCGTGGACAGAAGATGTCTCCCGTCCTGCCCGCGGGTATAGACCTACATATATACTCACTTGGCCGCAGGCATAGCAGCAGCCGCAAAAGTCCTTTACAATGCCATAAGCACACTTCATTGTCTCGGGTCCACCTGCGCACCTCACTAGCTCACATGGTGTGCACCCTGGCAGCTGTTTTCCTTCCACGCTGAGCAAACAAAAGAAATATTTATTTATTTATATATTCATGAAGGTACATTGGGTTTATGATAATACACAGCATGATGTGTTTACATTCTTATAAAGCCACTAGTACGCATAGCGTTTCGGGCAGGAAACTACAATATTGTTATTGTAGTTTCTTGTCCCTTGGACCATTGTGTGTGTCTGGAGTCTGTACGCATATCCGTCATCAAGATGGAAATAATAAAGCAGTGGATCCCAGTAACTAATAAGTCAAACAATTTACAGCAAATGCAAAATTACTAAGCTTAAAGATCATTGATGGCCAGTCCCTGAACCCAACGATGATGGGTACGTGGGCCATATGCACTAATTAAACTAACCAACCAGAGGACGGTACTGGGTCTACAATAGGCTAACTCAGGGGTCTCCAAACTATGGCCCGCGGGCCACATCCGGCCCGCCACATAATTTCATCCGCCCGCCAAACAAATCCCTGTGTGGTGGCCTTGAAAAAATAATTATCGTACGAATGGCATCGCAGAATTATTCAAAGCTGGGGCTGCTGACTGGTGGCGCTCAGCCCGAGTCAGTTTTCCTCTCTCTCGATAGTGTGACGCACAGATACTAGTACTGGTAGGTATGTGTTGTGCATTACAACCAATCAGTTGTGTATAACTGTATATTGTGGGGATGGAGGGCGAGTGGGGCTTCGCTGCTTCTGTTTCAGGGAGCACAAACACTGTACAATATTCTTTTTTCTGTACTTTGACAATACCTTTATCTTAGTTATACAAAATAGCAATAATACTATTGTAGCCAAAAATATTGCATGTTTAAAATAGTTAAAATGGTAACCATTAAGTTTATCAACGAAAGCTGTTGCCATAATATTTACCCTTTATAATAATATGCTATGCTTTTTAACACCACATACAAGCTGTTTTTTTTCTATTTAGTTTACCCTAATTTTTTCCAAAAAGATATGTTTTAATTTTTCCATGTTTATACTTTAATATTTGAGGAAATTAAATTACTGGCACTGATTTGTTTTTTTTTTTTTTTCATTTTTTATTCCTTCGGCCCGCATAAATATGGGAAATATATAATGTGGCCCTTACATTGAAAAGTTTGGAGACCCCTGCTCTACAAGACGACGTTACCTGGCAGCCACAACAACAAGGCTCAGGAGGAGGGCTGGGAGCTTCATGTCGGTATGTATCGCTGAGGGCAGCACTACACAGGTGACGCTGGACGGTGCGTCCGGCTGAATTGCAGGCCACAGGGCTAGGAGAGGACGACAGGTGCACGGTCCGGCTGAGCTGCAGGTCACAAGGCTACGAGAGAACGACAGATGCGCCATCCAGCGCTCCTCTTATATATCCTCGCTGGTGAAGCCACGCACCCCGCTCGGAACGCCGTGTAAATTACACATGTCCTCTCACGTAACACTCGAATTTTTAACCCAGTCGAACAATCTGTTGAAAATTACACGCATTAGTAAACATTGAGGTATCACACAAAATACGTTTTCTATGAATCGGCCTCGACGGGTTTATACGTGTGTTTCCGGCAAGGGAAAACAGTCGCATTTCTTACGGAGTGGCAAACCGAGCGTAGGGGGTTGCTTGGTATAAAACGTTTTTGGTTAAGTAGAGCCATTGTGATTTGTAAGACTTCAGATTGCAGGAAGAAGCTGTTGTTGTGTGAAGGGTGAAAACATTGCTATTCTCACCTGCTTCTCGACCTTGAACATATCCTCCGTTTGTTGCTTCCCCAAGCATCCACTGCTCGTTACTCAGAGATATGGAACGTTGTTATTCAGGGAGGGTGATGTCGTGGGACAATGGTGGATGACGTCGTGGGACAATGGTGGGTGACGTCGTGGGACAATGGTGGGTGACGTCGTGGGACAATGGTGGGTGACGTCGTGGGACAATGGTAGGTGATGTCGTGGGACAATGGTGGGTGACGTCGTGGGACAATGGTGGGTGACGTCGTGGGACAATGGTGGGTGACGTCGTGGGACAATGGTGGGTGACGTCGTGGGACAGTGGTGGGTGATGTCGTGGGACAATGGTGGGTGATGTCGTGGGACAATGGTGAGTGATGTCGTGAGACAATGGTGGGTGACGTCGTGGGACAATGGTGGGTGACGTCGTGGGACAATGGTGGGTGATGTCGTAGGACAATGGTGAGTGACGTCGTGGGACAATGGTGGGTGACGTCGTGGGACAATGGTGGGTGATGTCGTGGGACAATGGTGGATGACGTCGTAGGACAATGGTCGGTGATGTCGTGGGACAATGGTGGATGACGTCGTAGGACAATGGTGGGTGACGTCGTGGGACAATGGTGGATGACGTCGTGGGACAATGGTGGGTGACGTCGTGGGACAATGGTGGGTGACGTCGTGGGACAATGGTGGGTGACGTCGTGGGACAATGGTGGGTGACGTCGTGGGACAGTGGTGGGTGATGTCGTGGGACAATGGTGGGTGATGTCGTGGGACAATTGTGAGTGATGTCGTGAGACAATGGTTGGTGACGTCGTGGGACAATGGTGGGTGACGTCGTGGGACAATGGTGGGTGATGTCGTAGGACAATGGTGAGTGACGTCGTTGGACAATGGTGGGTGACGTCGTGGGACAATGGTGGGTGATGTCGTGGGACAATGGTGGATGACGTCGTAGGACAATGGTCGGTGATGTCGTGGGACAATGGTGGATGACGTCGTAGGACAATGGTGGGTGACGTCGTGGGACAATGGTGGATGACGTCGTGGGACAATGGTGGGTGACGTCGTGGGACAATGGTGGGTGACGTCGTGGGACAATGGTGGGTGACGTCGTGGGACAATGGTCGGTGATGTCGTGGGACAATGGTGGATGACGTCGTAGGACAATGGTGGGTGACGTCGTGGGACAATGGTGGATGACGTCGTGGGACAATGGTGGGTGACGTCGTGGGACAATGGTGGGTGACGTCGTGGGACAATGGTGGGTGACGTCGTGGGACAATGGTGGGTGACGTCGTGGGACAGTGGTGGGTGATGTCGTGGGACAATGGTGGGTGATGTCGTGGGACAATGGTGAGTGATGTCGTGAGACAATGGTGGGTGACGTCGTGGGACAATGGTGGGTGACGTCGTGGGACAATGGTGGGTGATGTCGTAGGACAATGGTGAGTGACGTCGTTGGACAATGGTGGGTGACGTCGTGGGACAATGGTGGGTGATGTCGTGGGACAATGGTGGATGACGTCGTAGGACAATGGTCGGTGATGTCGTGGGACAATGGTGGATGACGTCGTAGGACAATGGTGGGTGACGTCGTGGGACAATGGTGGATGACGTCGTGGGACAATGGTGGGTGACGTCGTGGGACAATGGTGGGTGACGTCGTGGGACAGTGGTGGGTGATGTCGTGGGACAATGGTGGGTGATGTCGTGGGACAATGGTGAGTGATGTCGTGGGACAATGGTGGGTGACGTCGTGGGACAATGGTGGGTGACGTCGTGGGACAATGGTGGGTGATGTCGTAGGACAATGGTGAGTGACGTCGTGGGACAATGGTGGGTGACGTCGTGGGACAATGGTGGGTGATGTCGTGGGACAATGGTGGGTGACGTCGTAGGACAATGGTCGGTGATGTCGTGGGACAATGGTGGGTGACGTCGTAGGACAATGGTGGGTGACGTCGTGGGACAATGGTGGATGACGTCGTAGGACAATGGTCGGTGATGTCGTGGGACAATGGTGGATGACGTCGTAGGACAATGGTGGGTGACGTCGTGGGACAATGGTGGATGACGTCGTAGGACAATGGTGGGTGACGTCGTGGGACAATGGTGGATGACGTCGTAGGACAATGGTGGGTGACGTCGTGGGACAATGGTGGATGACGTCGTAGGACAATGGTGGATGACGTCGTGGGACAATGGTGGGTGACGTCGTGGGACAATGGTGGGTGACGTCGTGGGACAATGTTGGGTGATGTCGTGGGACAATGTTGGGTGACGTCGTGGGACAATGGTGGGTGATGTCGTGGGACAATGTTGGGTGACGTCGTAGGACAATGGTGGGTGACGTCGTAGGACAATGGTGGGTGACGTCGTAGGACAATGGTGGGTGACGTCGTGGGACAATGTTGGGTGACGTCGTGGAATAATAGTGAGTGATGATACTTGCCATAATGGTCAACTATACTGAGCATGATTTGTGTCTGGCCAGTAACGTACTGTTGACTCGCCCCCGCCCTAAAGTGTAGCCCCGTTTATGGCTAGCCAGCGTGTGCTGGGATTCCCTGGCTGGTGGGCGCTAAACCTGGGTTTCTCCCCCTTCAAGTACCTGACGTAACTCACTCCTTATACACTCATCTATAGCTCTCTGCCAGGTTAACCTACAAGTTCTACTACAGTCCTACAGGCTTGGGGTTCTACTACCCAAAATCATTTACGTCCTCTAATACTCAACACAAAGCTACTATTAGGACAATATCTAACTCTGGCCCCAGACATCACTCGGTACCCCTACTCAAATCTCTGAATATGTTAGATATTAAGTCACTGCACATTCTCTAATGTGTATTATACATATATAAACGCTGAACTGTAATGCCAATCCTGACCTCAAAAGCTTCACTGAAGGTTGTAACAGAACCCATGAGCACCACACCAGAAATAAATACAGTTTTGATATTCCAAGAGTACGACTTAATCAAACTAGAAATGCTCTACAAATTAAGGTCTCAGAATGTGGAATGACCTCCCCAACCATGTTAAAGACTGTACCTCTCTCAACCAGATTAAGATAAAAACAAAGCACTACCTAATAAATTCCCTGTAACCTACCATACCCCTCTATTGCCAACCCATGTCTTTTTTTATATTCAACGCTGTTTGTCGACCAAATTGTATTTGTGCTGCTTTTCAGGCATGTTCCCCCCCTTTTTTTATTCCTATTTTTATTTGTTCTCTACACATTTTATTCTTATACTCAATTAGTATTAAGCTTTAGTCATTTAAGTTTTTTCATGCTCGAAACGCTTTGCGTAATAGTGGCTTAAGGCATTGTGTGTACTAGCCCTATCTATAAATCAATCATTCCTTGTAAATCCCTTGTATGTATGTACCTTACCTAAATAAACATTTTTATTTTTATTTAAGTCCAATTCGGGACACTTGGTTGGATGGAAATGATGCAGTGTC
>WNGS01111181.1:52701289-52720303 GCA_020271785.1 Procambarus virginalis
GACGTTAGAAAGATTCTTTTTCAGTGTCAGAGTAGTTAACAGGTGGAATGCATTAGGCAGTGCGGTATGTGGGTGGTGGGTGGGGAGAGCTGACTCCGATACACAGTTCTATAATGTAGATAGTGATAGAGCCAATAGGCTCAGAACCTGCTCACCATGTTGATTGACAGTTGAGAGCGCGGACCAAAGAGCCAGAGACCTCAACCCCGCAAGCACAAATATGTGTAGTCCAACTAGATGAATACACATGGGGCCTCGTGGCTAAGTGGGATAGCGCTGCGGGCGGTCGTAGTCCTAAGGACCCGGGTTCTATTCCAGGTCGAGGTAGAAACAGACACGAGCAGATTTTTTTCACTACGACTGTTCCTTGTTCACCTAGCAGTAAAATAGATACCGGGGAGTTAAACAGCTGCCAGGGTGTGCTTCATGTGGGTGTGTTAAATGTATTGTATTATATGGTAGAGGAAGATGAGTGAGGAGTCAGTAAATTTCAAAACGGACGGTGAGAGCGGGGTCCAAGAGTTCTACACTCGTCCTGCAGGCACAAATAGTAAATACACTAATTCAACGTAGATATGACAAAGCCCGAATAGGACTCCGGAACCTATACACTAATTCCGATAATAAGTTGAAAGCGGAGCCCAAGAACCGTAGTCCACGGCCTACAACTTAGGATCTACTGACCCTTTCCCCAGGATGATGCAACAAGCTCACTAACTCCTGGGTACCTAGTCAGTGTTAGGTGAACAGGAGCATCAGGTGACAGGAAACGCGCCCAATCATTTCTGCCCACGCCCGGGATTCGAAAACGGAATACCCGATTGTATTACCGGTGGCCTAAGGTATCAGGTGTCGGGGGGGGGGGGCAGGACGAGATAGCCTCACTCCTCTGTAGACACTAGCTGAGTACTAATAGGTAAGTACACTCACACTCACACACGTGCCCACTCACCCCTCACACACCCCCCTATGCCCTCCCCCCTCTATGCCCCCCATCCCCTCACCCCCCCCTCAATGCCCCCCATGCCCTCCCCCCTATGCCCCCCATCCCCTCACCCCCCCAATGCCCCATGCCCTCCCCCCTGATGCCCCCCATGCCCCCACCCTCCCCATGGAAACTGTTTTTATTCGTTGGTGAGTCAAGGTCTTGAATCCTCCCGCCACCGCCATCAGCTGATACTTTTGGCGGGAAACGTCATAAAAAAAAACCTGTCAGCCCCACTTACTGTATACTCTTACGCCTTTGCGAGTTACAGTCATTTATGACATGTGTCTGGAATTTTTAAATAATAATCTACACTATCAACAATTTGCATTGCATAATGACGATAAAATTCAAATGTAAACAGATAAAACAGATATCAGACTTTCATTGTGTCATTTGAACGGAGATGCAACGAGAATCTAATGCAGATTCAGTGTTATATATTATCCCTAGAGGAGGGGGAATGTGAGACCATTGGGAAGGGTTGAAAGGCACCTGCTTCTCTCAGGGAGGGCTCTTGCGTCTGGCAGCTGCGCGCGCGCCCGGGCCGGCTTTGTTTACATGTAGTGATCGTACTGGTGGATGCCGGCTCTTCCCGTCTGCACCTGATGCTCCTTCTTATATATTATACTTCTTCATGCTTCTTCATCCTTCTCTCTGCTTCTTCGTGTCAGCTTTGGTGGTCTGCTTCTGAATCGTCGTTATTTGCTGTGTGGCTCCTCGGTTCTCTTGTCTTGTTAATTTCAATTGTCTGATTTTTTTCTTGTCCATGATCCGGCCTTGAGGTTAAGGTATATATCTCTTACCGGCTCACTCTACCGCGCACACGCACACGCACACACGCACACACACGCACACCACACGCACACACACGCACACACACACACACACACACACACACACACACACCACACAACACACACCACACACACACCACACACACACACAACACACAAACACACACACACACGTGTTATCTAGGCTCAGTTCCTGAGCCCATTATGTATTTGCTCTGTATTCTTTGCATTACCACCCATAGTATGGCGTGAGGTCCACCACCACCCACAGGATGGTGTGGGGTCCACTACCACCCAGGATGGGCGTGAGGTCCACTACCACCCACAGGATGGGTGTGGGGTCCACTACCACCCACAGGATGGGTGTGGGGGTCCACTACCACCCACAGGATGGGTGTGGGGTCCACTACCACCCACAGGATGGGTGTGGGTCCACTACCACCCACAGGATGGGTGTGGGGTCCACTACCACCCACAGGATGGGTGTGGGGTCCACTACCACCCACAGGATGGGTGTGGGGTCCACTACCACCCACAGGATGGGTGTGGGGTCCACTACCACCCACAGGATGGGTGTGGGGTCCACTACCACCCACAGGATGGGTGTGGGTCCACTACCACCCACAGGTCCACATTCTAACTTTTAGAATGTGGAGAAAGTTGTTAGGTATCCTCTTATCTGGGCCACACACGAGCCTGTCACAGGAAATACTACGACGCTCCTTAATTCCATGAATTCTTTACCAATTTCCTCCAACTTCCTAACCCAAGTGTACTTATCTTCGTAACACCTGGGAATAGATAAAACCTTTCAAAAGTTTTTTATTTACATATATTAAACAGTTTTCGAGCGTCTAAACTCCAAAACCCGAGTTTTTTTTACTATTGGTATAAATAATCTCGCAGTTCTTTCGAAATCGTAAAGTGTAAACAAAGCCATCATGGTCGAAAAAAGATGTACATGTTTTGTAAATGCTTGGTAAATCTTGGTTGAAACCTGACGCCAGAAGTACAGATCAACATTATAATGTCAGTAGCCTAAGCCAAGCTGGCCATCGTCCCGAAAGCTATCATAAACTTGGGCAGAAACTGAGTGGATGTACACTCAATGGATTAGTGTTGGTCTTAAAGTCCATCAACATCTGGAGGGTTATTAAGGCCTGTCAACATCTGGAGGGTTATTAAGGCCTATCTATATCTGGAGGGTTATAGACAATCAACCTCTGGGGAGTTTTAAGCCACTACAACAGCTTACTGACCAACCAGTAAGTATACATTAGTCCTGAACATTGTCCAGGACTAAAGTATACTCTGAGTGTATATTCACCGAGCGTCAATGAGGAAACACTCACGGTCATAATCAGGTCAAATGAGCACAACTTCCTGCTTACTGTATTCAAAACTACCCTTCGAGTATCAGGAAATTCCTGTTGTTAAGGGTCAGGAAGTCTATGTTTTTTTAATACATTAGGTACATCTGCATTAGTGCAGCTGCCCTAGACTATATGAAGTGGAGTACAGTGTGTCAAAAAACTTAACTAGGTGATGCTATAAAATCCCCATCACACAGGATGGTTAGTCATACAGAGGCATGTGATAAGCAGTCTGCACTGGCAGACTCTGGGTGCATTTTGAGGATATCATCAACACAAGATTGAATAAGGCAGCAGTGGTAATAAAGTCCCCTCTCGCAGGATGGTTAGTCATACGGGCCATGTGTTTAGTAGCCTGCACTGGCAAATTTGGGTACACTGTGAGGATATCTTCAAGAATACGAGAGTGAATAAAGTAATTGCAAAGCTCCAGGTACCTCATGCCAACTGGTCTGAAAGGTCTAATAACTGGGCATTCGGTGATGTAGTGCGGGAGATCATGCCGTGGTTCCTGCTCACAGAGTTTGCACCTGGAGTGCTCAGGATTGGGAGATCCGTCACCTGCAGCCACCTGCCACAGGTAACGGTAACCCAACCTGATCCTTGCAACCACTGTGTCGCACAGTCTAGTGGACGTTTTGTGCTGCCCATAGATGTAGGTTTCAGATCTGAACAAATGCTAATCGAGGTCCCCCCTAGGAATACTTCATATGTTTCCCCTGGATGAAATCCATAACAATTTTCTAACTCCCGGGTACCTATTTACTGCTAGGTGAACAGGTTCAAGGAAACGTGCCCAACCCATTTCGTTCCTACACGGGGATTGATCTGCCACAAACTTCTCTCATTACTCAAGAATACGTATATGTAAATAAAAGAAATACAAATATACAAAATAAATTGTGATAAGCAGGCAATTACTAGAGCCCAGGCGGGGTTAGGGAGCTAGATCTCGCTTCCCAGCAATTACTGTGACAGGAACTAACAACGACTCCCTCAGACGACCAGCATGGGCCCCTCAAGGCAGCGTTAGCCTGGTGTAAGGTCAATGTTGATTTATTCTTCAATCCACGTTGACGCTAGTCTACCATCGGCTTGACCGCCAGGGAGGTCTTTACCGTATGGAACACATGTTAATCAACTCACTGGAATGTCAGTATTGACCTCAATAATATCAATTGTGTTGACTGTTTTGACCTCAAAGTCAGAGTGGCCGGGCTATGATAATTTACCTAGTCCTTCAACCTTCATAGCCTAACGTAATCTTCGTAGCGTTATATGCGTGTGGAATGTTACGTTAATATATATGCGTGTGGAATGTTACGTTAATATATATGCGTGTGGAATGTTACGTTAATATATATGCGTGTGGAATGTTACGTTAATATATATGCGTGTGGAATGTTACGTTAATATATATGCGTGTGGAATGTTACGTTATATATGCTGTGGAATGTTACGTTAATATATATGCGTGTGGAATTGATCGAGTAGATAAAGACAGTATATTCAACACTGGAGGCACGCGAACAAGGGGACACAGGTGGAGACTGAGTGCCCAAATAAGCCACAGTGACGTTAGAAAGAACTTTTTTAGTGTCAAGAGTAGATAACAAATGGAATGCATTAGGCAGTGATGTGGTGGAGGCTGACGCCATACACAGTTTCAAATGTAGATATGACAGAGCCCAATAGGCTCAGGAATCTGTACACCAGTTGATTGTCGGCTGAGAGGCGGGACAAAAAGAGCCGAAACTCAACCGCCGCAAGCACAATTAGTGAGTAAGTGAACACACACACAGCCGACGGTGAGAAAGGCAGAGTCCAAGAGCTAACAGCTCGATCCTGCACACACACACACACACCAAAGGGTACACGCTGGCGGGACCAAAGAGCTAGAGCTCAAACCGCAAGCACATCTAGGTATGAACAACTAGGTGAGTACACACACAGCAGCTGACCGAACAAGTCCAACTAATATATTTTAATTTTAACGAGTTCTATAACAATACACTTTATTAATTTTATAAATCGTATTTTAAAATTCAATTTCCAGACGGCTACCAGTCCATCCACGTATTGGTTTTTACAATAACATATACTGGCAATGATTCAAGTGTCGCTTAATATAATCAGTTTAGAGAATGATTGTCCTCGTAAAGGCCGTTTTGGGCGGCTAATCTCTGTACCAACAGAAAACGTCGTACCGTTGGGAGAGGAACGAACTTTGTATTATGATTAACAAGGTTAGGTACACAGCAGTCTGCTGCTACCCTAGTCTATATGAAGGATTACAGAATATGGGTAAAAAAAACCATCAATAAACTCATCAAAATCCCCATCGCACGAACCACATCAATGTAAAATCACGCTAGCGTAAAATTTGGCGGGAAAGCCTAATAATTATTTGGTTGGGCAACGATGAAGCAATTTTTTGGCGGTAAAACCTAAACCACGACAAAGGTTGGGAAATATGTTTGGAATTCGCTAATGCCGTAGCTAGTTTCCGGTCTGATTACGAAGGCAGAGAATTATGTAATGTGAGTATTTTGAAACTGCGGGAAATTTTATATATAAAATTATAGATAAATTTTATATATAAAATTGTCTCTCTCTCTCTCTCTCTCTCTCTCTCTCTCTCTCTCTCTCTCTCTCTCTCTCTCTCTCTCTCTCTCTCTCTCTCTCTCTCTCTCTCTCTCTATATCTCTATATATATATATATATATATATATATATATATATATATATATATATATATATATATATATATACATATATATATATGTGTGTGTGTGTGTATAAATAATAAAGGTCTTGTAACTGGCTCTTAAGAAAAATGGCGGGAAAATTTCCAAGGTTGACCACTTGGTCCACGTGCAAGAGCCCGGCCCTACCCTGCCCTCCCCAGACAACCTCACACCCACTTATCCAGTCCCTCCTCTTCCCCCCACTCTCTCCCTTCCTTCGTCTTCCCCCACTCTCTCTCCCTGCCCTCCTCTTCCCCCATTCTCTCCCCCCACTCTCATTCCAGCCTTGCCTCTCGCTGGCCAGTAGAGCAGGTCAGGCATTAAGGTGACTTAAGAGTATTTCCTTCGTCCGGTTAAAAAAGTAATATAGGAATATTCGGATACTTAAATTATGTAGCCTCGTTAGCTTGAGGACACATTGACGTACACCTACACACACATATCTACACAGTATGGGCGGTAATGTCCTGCTACAAGCGGGAGATAATGTGACAAGTTGCTGACCCTGTTGAAACCACAAGGGTCAAATATACACACACGCAATACTTGTGTACAAATACACAAGTATTCTTTCTCTTGTATTTCAAAAGGTTAAGTATCATTTGTCTTCATATATCTCTATTTATTAATGAGTTGGTTTTTCTACTTTATTTATTTTGTGGGAATTAGTGGGTTTAGAGTTGAATAATCTCAATGTAAGACTTTAGTTGTATAGGTGACAGAGGCTTAGTTTGTAGGGGATTCTTAGCTATTTAAGACAGATCTATTGCCCAACATCAATAGATTGAGTTTGACCCTCTTGTACCACCTCCATAGATTTGACCACAGAGTATGTAACTATTTATCTTCCAAGGACAATTTCAATCATTTTCTTTTCGGTTCCTTGTAGTTCCTCTTCAGACATGAAATGATCAGTCAAGTTATTGTTTAATTAGCTTTTCATGGAGCTTATTGCGCACGAGAATATATTTATCAAAAACTGTGCTTTGCTTCTCAGTATATATATAAACTGAGAGTTCGTTATTCATGGCCTATGTTGAGACGTAGAGTATTCTTGCTTCAGGCCTAAAGTATTCTTGCTTCAGGCCTAGCGTACTCTTGCTTCAGGCCTAGCGTACTCTTGCTTCAGGCCTAGCGTATTCTTGCTTCAGGCCTAGCGTACTCTTGCTTCAGGCCTAGCGTATTCTTGCTTCAGGCCTAGCGTATTCTTGCTTCAGGCCTAGCGTATTCTTGCTTCAGGCCTAGCGTATTCTTGCTTCAGGCCTAATAAGCCTCCAGAGGCTGATAGGACTTAAGCCCAACCTCAAATCAGGCCACATTACCCATTATGAGGGTGAGTAAAGAATAGGTTATAATCTCATAATTGGTTCTTGTTCTGGATGATGACTGCCAATTTTGGCTGTGGGTGTGTACTCACCTATTTGCCTGCAGGATCGAGCTCTAGCTCGCTGACCCTGCTTTTTTAGCCGTCGGTTGTTTAATGCAAGGACTTAATCTTGTCTATTTCTCTATCATACCTGTTTTTAAAGTTATGAATGGAGTTTGCCACTACAACATGTGTGTGTGTGTGTGTGTGTGTGTGTGTACTCACCTAATTGTGCCTGTTGGGGTTGAGCTCTGGCTCTTTGGTCCCGCCTCTCAACTGTCAATCAACAGGTGTACAGGTTCCTGAGCTACTGGGCTCTATCATATCTACACTTGAAACTGTGTATGGAGTCAGCCTCCACCACATCACTTCCTAATGCATTCCATTTGTCAACCACTCGTGACACTAAAAAAGTTCTTTCTAATATCTCTGTGGCTCATTTGGACGCTCAGTTTTCACCTGTGTCCCCTTGTGCGTGCGTGCGTGTGTGTTCAACCATATACACCAGTAGAATCCATCAACCAACGGTCACGACCAATATACGAGCGGTTGATACATAAAAAAGTAAATTTACCGAGAACGTTGTCAAATCTGCGGTGTTGCCAGCATGAAACGTTTTCTTATTTATTTGACTGTAACCCATAAGCTCATAACTGTCAAACATGTATTGTGGCTGTGTGTATCATACAGCTGCTCCACAAAATACAGTAACCTCAGCTGAATCTAACCCAATATAATATATAGAACGTTCTATACAAGCCAGTCAATATATCACTCGACTAACAGCTGATTCCTTGTGCCAGAAAGCCATTGTTTAGTCAATTTTCGTGTTGAGGCAAATGATTAACTTTGAATAATTTACATATTACACCAGCTAGTCCAGAAATGAGACCAATCATGTCAATCTGTGCGGTAATGTAACACTCAACAGTGTCGTATGTGGCAGCTCAATATATATGCTTCTCTACAGTTTGTTTATTTTGCATCATTTTTTTTATTTATTCATAAAGTATTTTGCATATATTTATTCATAGAATACTAAGATAAAGATAATAATTAATTTACGTTGTTATTTCCTAGTTTTCTTGGTCATTGCTGCTGGTAGGCCTACAATTCGTATATAATTTGTCAATATAATTTTATATGAAATTTATAAGATATATATATTAATATATATATTATATATATATATATATATATATATATATATATATATATATATATATATATATCGGAACAACTCTATATTACTACCTCTCATTCAACTTCTTTTGTATTCTATATTGGCAAAAATATTATGCTATGAAATCGATAATTCTGAATTAGGCCTACTAACGAAGCTTTGAGTGAATTAGTGAATGGTAAAGTTGGCGCGTAATTAGCAGTAATTATGGAGAGACGTAGTAGCAACAGTAGTAGCCGTGGTGAGTTATCAATTACCTCATAATACTAATTTAATATCATATATTCGCGCCACATATCATTATTATGTATATACAGTTAGTTGCATGTGCATCACTGAGAAATATAACGAATATGTTTTATTATATATAGGGAGCATGTGGGTGATAAATAATAATTGATAATTTGGTACTCGGCATCGAGTGTGTTAGGGCCGTACCAACCCGCCAAGGAGCTGATATTGAAATTTTGGCGCCAATTTCAAACTCCGACCGTGCGTATCACAAGAATGTTTTCCCGCGCAAAAAATGCCACATTTGGATCACCTACAGACACCTCGATTAATGTTTTTGTGTGTGATATATGAAGCAATTTTGTTGTTATGGATAAGCTTTCTTTGCTGAGACGCGCGGAGCATTAGCGTAAGCTGGATGCTTATAGCAGTTGTCGATCGGGTGTTTTATTCCATATATTTAGGGTGTTACGGACTAAATTATTACATAATAATAACCACCTGGATGTAACAGGATATATAAATCATCATGAAATGTTTGTAAGTCCAGAAATGTATTTCCTATGGCGTACAGTCGAGAAAAAATGAAATAAAATCGTGAGTTGGGCATCGATTAGGCGGGGTTGGCGCTCCATAACAACTGACAAGAGTCGGTTAGTTAGGACGGAGCGGCTGGAGGAGGCGAGGCGGGTGTCGAAGGCGGGTTCCTGCGACCGTTGGCTGCCTCGAGTACCCGCGCGCGCCTTTTGAAGGTTTGAAGTTAAATGTCCGCGGAGGGTGTTATCACCGAGCGCGTGTGACCGGCCGTAGTACACCCTCGCTCCTGACGCGGTGTGCACGCTCACCTGGTGCTCTCCTCACGCCGTCTGGCGCCCGCCCCTCATATTTGTTTTCCTGACGTGGCTGTGGCCGTGCGTCGTGTGCTGACTGTGGCCGTTCGTCGTGTGCTGACTGTGGCCGTTCGTCGTGTGCTGACTGTGGCCGTTCGTCGTGTTCTGACTGTGGCCGATCGCCGTGATCTGACTGACCGTTCTTCGTGTTCACGTAACGTGTTGAGGTTCGCCGTGTTCTGTGTAGCGTTCGCCGTGTTCTTTCCTGACGCGGTAAAGATCTTTTGGTGTTCACCATGATATCGTACTCGCTGGACGACCCGTGTTCCCCGACCAAGGCGGCGGACATCAGAATGTTCTTCAAGAAGCCCTCCGCCAGGAGGGCCTTGTCCGAACTCGGCGTTAACGACTCCAAAGCCAACCTGAGGATGGCGGAGACGTTGTTCACCATCACCGCTGAACAGTTCATGAAGAAATGGAACTTCGACCCCATACGATCCGGCCACTGCCCTCCGGACGCTATCAATGGACACCGGCCAAAACGGCGACCAAGAAACAGCGTGTAAATCACGCTGCTGCTGCTGCCCTTCGGGAGACGCCCCACGACCCACCTTCCACTTCGACCACCGCTCGACCTCGGCTCCTGAAGATGCCGCCGACGTTAGTAGATTTCTCGGTCAGACGAACGACGGGTGTCGATTTTTGGGGGAAAATTTCGACTGCGACGCGTACGCTACAGCGCTGCCCACCGTCCACCAGCTGCCCACCACCCACCAGCTGCCCACCATTACGAGCTGCCTTCAGCCTACGAGCTGCCCACCACCTACGAGGCCCACCACCTACGAGCTGCCCACCACCCACCAGCTGCCTCTCACCCCACAAAAGAGCCACAAGAGGAGAGAGTCACACACGCCTAAGACTCTACAGTGTAAAATCACTGGTAGTTCCTCTCCCGTTTGTTCTGTTAGGTGAATTAAGTTCAACTTGCCGATTTCTTTTTTAATTACCTAAAATCATAGTGTCATATTTTGAAATGTCCTCCCTTAATTTGTACGGTTAATAGCGATGTATTGATGTATTAGTTATTTATTTATATACAACAAGGAGCAATGGGTTGTAAATTGATAATTATGTGGTACATTCTTGCAAAGCCATTGATACGCATAGCGTTTCTTTAATTAGTTTAGTATATTATGACCCCATACTCATGTTAGCGGTAGTGGACCCCATACCCCTCAATTAGCGGTAGTGGACCCCATACCCGTCAATTAGCGGTAGTGGACCCCATACCCATCCCGTGAGTATTGGTATGTGATCTCCTACCATCCACAGAATGGGTATGGACCATACTACCACTCACAGAATGGGTATGGGGCATACTACCACTCACAGAATGAGGTATGGGGCATACTACCACTCACAGAATGGGTATGGGGGCATACTACCACTCGCAGAATGGGTATGGGGGCATACTACCACTCACATAATGGGGTATGGGGCATAATACCACTCACAGAATGGGTATGGGGCATACTACCACTCACAGAATGGGTATGGGGCATAATACCACTCACAGAATGGGTATGGGGCATACTACCACTCACAGAATGGGTATGGGGGCATACTACCACTCACAGAATGGGTATGGGGGCATACTACCACTCGCAGAATGGGTATGGGGGCATACTACCACTCACAGAATGGGTATGGGGCATACTACCACTCACAGAATGGGTATGGGGCATACTACCACTCACAGAATGGGTATGGGGCATACTACCACTCACAGAATGGGTATGGGGGCATACTACCACTCACAGAATGGGTATGGGGCATACTACCACTCGCAGAATGAGGTATGGGGCATACTACCACTCACAGAATGGGGTATGGGGCATACTATCACTCACAGAATGGGTATGGGGGCATACTACCACTCAGAATGGGTATGGGGGCATACTACCACTCGCAGAATGAGGTATGGGGCATACTACCACTCACAGAATGGGGTATGGGGGCATACTACCACTCACAGAATGGGTATGGGGGCATACTACCACTCACAGAATGGGTATGGGGGCATACTACCACTCACAGAATGGGTATGGGCATACTACCACTCGCAGAATGAGGTATGGGGCATACTACCACTCACAGAATGGGGTATGGGGGCATACTACCACTCACAGAATGGGTATGGGGGCATACTACCACTCAGAATGGGTATGGGGGCATACTACCACTCACAGAATGGGTATGGGGGCATACTACCACTCACAGAATGGGTATGGGGGCGTACTACCACTCACAGAATGGGTATGGAGCATACTACCACTCACAGAATGGGGTATGGGGCATGCTACCACTCACAGAATGGGTATGGGGCATACTACCACTCACATAATGGGGTATGGGGCATACTACCACTCACATAATGGGGTATGGGGCATACTACCACTCACAGAATGGATATGGGGCATACTTTCACTCACAGAATGGGGTATTGGGGCATACTACCACTAACAAAATTAGTATGTGACATACTACCACTCACAGAATGGGTATGCGATCTACTACCACTCCCAGGATGCTTATGTGAGTATGGGCTCTGAAACTAACCCATCACATGACCATTAAATAATTGTTAATCCTAGCTCATAGTTATCGAGGGATAGATTTCTTAACGGTTAGAAAAATGAATGACAAATAAATTAATTTGCAAAATCCACATCAGGCAGTTCCCAAGTGAACTGATAATAAATACATCATCATACTGGTTCCGACGTGAGAAAAGGCGGCCAACATAACTTCATTTGCATAGCTATTCACATCACTATTGATTTACGAATGTTAATGTAGGGAATCTGACAGGACACAACTGGATAATATTGATTTGGTGGGTGGCTCTCGGCGACGGGTTAATTAGCTACAGGGTTATATTGACTTATATACATGTATATTATTAGTTATATATATATTGTATTTTTATAATATATTATATACAGTGTAGAGTATATTATATATAAATATATATATATATATATTTTATATACAATATGTATTAGATATAGTATATTATACATACAATATGTATTATATATTGTATATTATACATACAATATGTATTATATATAATATATATAATATGTATTATATATAGTATATATATAATATATACTGTATATACTGTGTATATAATATATACAATATAAATATACAATATATAATATATATATAATATATATATTAATATATACATATATATATATATAAATATATATATAAATATATATATATATAAATATATATATAAATATATATTATATATATAAATATATATATATATAAATATATATATATTATATATATATATATATATATATATATATATATATATATATATATATATATATATATATATATAACGCTTCCTGTCTGCGACAAGGGGAATGATTACAATTATAAGTACCGTAACAATATTTCTGCCAATTCCTGGTCAACGATCGTCACCTCTCCCCAGGCGGGAGACTTTGCTGTCTAGTGACGGCTAGGTGACAGATCTAGAGAGGTCAGAGTACTAATACTGCCTTCCCTCGCAGTACTTTCATCTCTGTTTAAGATATTCTTTCCTCGCATGTTTTAACACGACTGAGATGCCTGGGGCCGTGCTCGATTTCATGTTACGCGCAGCTTTAGGCTGCATTTGGATAGTATCCAATACGAACGAGATTCTAAAAGTATATATATTATGTTATTTGTAATTAATTGTGAGTTTATTGGTATCTATTTTGCATGTTCAGTTTCAAGTGCGTAAAGAGCTTTTTAGACGAAACTGCTAAAACTCTTGCACGGTGGATTAATTATACAGTCTATAATTTATGATATTTCTACTGTCTTATTCTGTCTATATTACAATTTCAAGTGCTTGGAAAGCTGAGTCACAGAAAATTATTACATGTTTGAGTGTATTGTATATAGTGTATAGTGTATGTATATAGTGTATACATTTCAACCAATTGTAATGCAGCTACTTTTAATATCTGCATGTGGGGCTTAGCTAGCTGTGGAAACTGTAGTACGGTACTGTATTTAGTGTTTATTGTTTTGTAATCTTTGCCAGCTGGTAGGTGGTAGCCGTATATTGCTCCCACCTGAGGGCTGGTTGTGGTAGGTCCACTCCCAGGTGGTGTACAGCCCCCATCTGAGGGCTGGTTGTGGTAGGACAACTCCCAGGTGGTGTACAGCTCCCACCTAAGGGCTGGGGTTGTGGTAGGACAACTCCCAGGTGGTGTACAGCCCCCCATCTGAGGGCTGGTTGTGGTAGGACAACTCCCAGGTGGTGTACAGCCCCCACCTGAGGGCTGGTTGTGGTAGGACCACTCCCAGGTGGTGTACAGCCCCCACCTGAGGGCTGGTTGTGGTAGGTCCACTCCCAGGTGGTGTACAGCCCCCACCTGAGGGCTGGTTGTGGTAGGACAACTCCCAGGTGGTGTACAGCCCCCACCTGAGGGCTGGTTGTGGTAGGACAACTCCCAGGTGGTGTACAGCCCCCACCTGAGGGCTGGTTGTGGTAGGACAACTCCCAGGTGGTGTACAGCCCCCACCTGAGGGCCGGTTGTGGTAGGACAACTCCCAGGTGGTGTACAGCCCCCACCTGAGGGCTGGTTGTGGTAGGACCACTCCCAGGTGGTGTACAGCCCCCACCTGAGGGCTGGTTGTGGTAGGACAACTCCCAGGTGGTGTACAGCCCCCACCTGAGGGCTGGTTGTGGTAGGACCACTCCCAGGTGGTGTACAGCCCCCACCTGAGGGCTGGTTGTGGTAGGACCACTCCCAGGTGGTGTACAGCCCCCACCTGAGGGCTGGTTGTGGTAGGACAACTCCCAGGTGGTGTACAGCCCCCACCTGAGGGCTGGTTGTGGTAGGACCACTCCCAGGTGGTGTACAGCCCCCACCTGAGGGCTGGTTGTGGTAGGACCACTCCCAGGTGGTGTACAGCCCCCACCTGAGGGCTGGTTGTGGTAGGACCACTCCCAGGTGGTGTACAGCCCCCACCTGAGGGCTGGTTGTGGTAGGACAACTCCTAGGTGGTGTACAGCCCCCACCTGAGGGCTGGTTGTGGTAGGACCACTCCCAGGTGGTGTACAGCCCCCACCTGAGGGCTGGTTGTGGTAGGACCACTCCCAGGTGGTGTACAGCCCCCACCTGAGGGCTGGTTGTGGTAGGACCACTCCCAGGTGGTGTACAGCCCCCACCTGAGGGCTGGTTGTGGTAGGACAACTCCCAGGTGGTGTACAGCCCCCACCTGAGGGCTGGTTGTGGTAGGACAACTCCCAGGTGGTGTACAGCCCCCACCTGAGGGCTGGTTGTGGTAGGACCACTCCCAGGTGGTGTACAGCCCCCACCTGAGGGCTGGTTGTGGTAGGACCACTCCCAGGTGGTGTACAGCCCCCACCTGAGGGTTGGTTGTGGTAGGACAACTCCTAGGTGGTGTACAGCCCCCACCTGAGGGCTGGTTGTGGTAGGACAACTCCCAGGTGGTGTACAGCCCCCACCTGAGGGCTGGTTGTGGTAGGACCACTCCCAGGTGGTGTACAGCCCCCACCTGAGGGCTGGTTGTGGTAGGACAACTCCCAGGTGGTGTACAGCCTCCACCTGAGGGCTGGTTGTGGTAGGACAACTCCCAGGTGGTGTACAGCCCCCACCTGAGGGCTGGTTGTGGTAGGACAACTCCCAGGTGGTGTACAGCCCCCACCTGAGGGCTGGTTGTGGTAGGACAACTCCCAGGTGGTGTACAGCCTCCACCTGAGGGCTGGTTGTGGTAGGACAACTCCCAGGTGGTGTACAGCCCCCACCTGAGGGCTGGTTGTGGTAGGACCACATTCACTGAGGGACATAGGCCCTATGTCCCTCAGGCCCTATATATGCATTATCGGAGTCTAACTGAGAACATTACATATTTACACGATTATATTAATATTTTTTGTATTTATTAATTTCGTATTAATGAGCAAAATTACTAAGGTAATATTGTTAATTAAATTTTGTAGCTGATGTTAAACAAACTAGATCTGGTGATCTAATGCCAAACGGCAGCATTGAATAGTATTTTTAATAATAACGATGTCATAATATATTTCCAAAATATATTAATGGTATTTGATAGCAATTTCTCTACTGATCAAACAGTAAGAATATAACTTAAATCAATATTATCCGTGTTTATATGGGCAAACATGGTTACATTTAGTCTGTTTGGTGATGGGATATTTGGCACATTAACCTCTGGAGGGTTATTAAGGCCCGTCAACCTCTGGAGGGTTATGAAGGCCCATCAACCTCTGGAGGGTTATGAAGGCCCATCAACCTCTGGAGGGTATTAAGGCCCATCAACCTCTGGAGGGTTATTAAGGCCCATCAACCTCTGGAGGGTTATTAAGACCCATCAACCTCTGGAGGGTTATTAAAGCCACCGCAAAACAATAATAGTGTCTTCATTAGTATATGTAACTCCTGTCCTCCAATTGTACATTACTCTTATCTTCTTTGTACACACATTCTTGTGAATGAAGATTAAAACTATTAATATTATTCTCTCAGAAATCACATTAATCTGATTTATATCAATGAGAAATCCACTGGGATTTTATATATACAGATGGGTACGAACAGCATTGACAGTCGCATAGTCTACTTACCACTAGACCTCCGGAACTAGTTAAAAGCTCATACAACCGGATTCCTACTGAGATCACAAGAAGTCTGGAGGCCTTGAGTTTACCGGATCCAGTCCAAGTTTTCCTGCCTGACCCCCACAGGCACCCGGGCGAAAGGGCAAAGTTGTGCCACGCCTTACTGAGAGGTTTAGAGTAATAAGTATAGGTTCTTTTATACTTCAGTCGCGAATATTTTACCTGAGGGCCACTATTTCTAGTGGCCTCGACGAGGAAAGGCAGCCGGCGGCTTGTCAAACGTCCCCTCATTGGTCCTGATGGATTAAGTAAACTCAGCGTAGATTAGGAGTTGACTTTAATCCATTACTTTGTAAGTACCGTACTCCATTATTTAATCACATGCCTTAAACCTTCAAAACTCCTTAAGTGTATTCTACATGGATGTGTACACAGAGTGGTGTACTTCTTTTATAGGTATACATGTACTCTACGTTTGTCCTGCATTATGTTCAGAGCTAAAGTATATTTGCTAGTTGATAACCAACCTATTGTAGTGGCCTTAATAACCCTCCAGAGGTTGATAGGTCTTAATAACCCTCCAGAGGTTGATAGGTCTTAATAATCCCCATAGGTGGATAGGCCTTAATAACCCCAAGAAGTGAATAAGTTTTAACCCTCCAGAGGTCCATAAGCCCTAATAACCAACATTAGGGCTTTAAGGCCTATCAACCTCGAGAGGTTTGCAAGCCTTGAAGACCCTCCAGAGGCTGATTGGCCTTAAGTCCAACACCTAAGTGTATTACATGCAGTCAGGTGTCTCCCACTTTTTGGTGTATGTACTCTTATGAGTTAACGTTGGGCCTAATATATGTTCAGGACTACATTATACATTATCCTATAGATATTAGTTAATAAATTAAACTAATACTAATATTTCTGAGATCGAATGAAAGAGAATGGAGGGGGGGGGGAATTAATAATTGAATAAACTAAAAAAACAACAGTCAGTTATAAAGTAAATGAATATTAATAAATTATAAAGTAAGACAAAGTACGTTTATAAAACGTAACGTAAATTACAGTACATACTGTAATTTACGTACGTACTGTACGTAAATTACAGTACGTTTATAATGGATATTTGAAGATTGACAAGGCCAGAGCCTGACGGTTTAGGCTGGAGTGGAAATGCAAGAAAGCAGTGACTATAAGGAAATTAGGAACCCACAAGAGTAGTGGTGGGAGGTAAAGGGGGCTTTCTACATGACTTCCCTTACCTTTCCCCTCTGTAAGTTTAATAATAATAATAATAATAATAATAATAATAATAATAATAATATTCTTCTCCCGTTGGGTAAGTCATCGGCAAATTTGAAACCAAAGCACAGGAGGCGACATACTGTATTTAATTGCAGTAAATGTTGTTTTTTATTAAAATAACCTTATGTCTAAATGTTAAACGGTGACATGTTATAGATTTGACACGTCATATTTAATTTTTCCTATGCTATATTTATTTAATTTCAGTGCATCTTAATGTGTTTCTGGCATACAGAATTATAAATAGTAAAAGATGCTAAAATAAAATATTTAAATTGATGACACTAGCATAAATAAAATTAATAAAACTGGTTGTATTGAGCATGCAAAAAATATATATTAAATTCATCCCACACAGCAGTATACAATACTAATGCAGTATTTTATAATACAATATCTCTTATTTGTTCTAAAAGAATTAACTGCAGTATTTTATAAAACAATATATCTAGCTTATTGTTGTAAATAAACAATATAGTATTTTATAATACATTATTTCACGCTTGTTTGAAATCTATTACCGGAAATTGGATATTGTATAAAAGATACAATGTCTTTATTTGTTCTTAATTAATTAACGTTAACCTAGTATTTTACAATACAATATCTCAAACTTATTAATTATAAATAAACTATAATACAATTTTTTATAATAATGCAATATCAGGCTTATTTGTTGTATATTATGTAATGATAATACAGAATTTTATAATGCGATGTATCAAGCCTATTCTGAATAATATAAATTTAATTTGTAATTTTGTCTAAATAATTTAACTAGCTGTGATGAATTTATCGTGAATCCCATAATAATGTATTGTATAATTTAGCCTGATAGATATATCTATAACCTCTCGGAGGTTATAGATGTATCCATAACCTCTCGGAGTATAACTTTTTTATATCTACTGTATTTTTTCTTATTTTGTCTTTATTTTTTGTTCTTTTAGAAACACCAGTTAAACAAATTGGACAGAAGCAAAAATTGTAGTAAATAATAATATTAATAATAAAACAGGATAGAAACAGACCACATAGCATAGGCCTATGTACTTACTGGAAGACAGAAATTTATTATAAATTAATAAACAGAAGGAAGTTGTATCGACACAACAGTTTTAATATATTAGCACACACACACACACACACACACACACACACACACACACACACACACACACACATACATGATAACCTATAACCCATGGAACCACATTGGTTATACCCCAATAACCCGTGGGTTATGTTGCCTCGCGGCTGAGTGGACGGCGCTCGGGGCTTGTGGGCCTAAAGGCCCGGGTTCGATTCCCGGCCGAGTCCGAAACAAAGTGGAGGGAGGGCAGAGTTCCTTTCACCCTGATGCACCTGTTTACCTATCAGTAAATTGGTACCTATGCGTTAGACATCTGCTATGAGCTGCTTCCTGGGGATGTGTGTGGGTTAGGGAAAAGTATGTGTGGTAGAGAGGAAATATAGATTGGTTAGAAAGGCGAAGTCCAAGAGCTAATG
>WNGS01111181.1:52721303-52739638 GCA_020271785.1 Procambarus virginalis
TATTATTATTATTATTATTATTATTATTATTATTATTATTATTATTATTATTAGTAGTAGTAGTAGTAGTAGTAGTATTGTTATTATTAATATAATTATTATTATTATTATTATTATTATTATTATTATTATTATTATTATTATTATTATTATTATTATTATTATTATTATTATTATTTGTATTATTATTATTATTTTAATTGATCTTATAATTTATTGTTTTTAATAATATGTTCAAAACGTTTTAGAAACATAAAAATCCTTACACCTTTATATAACGCACACACACACACACACACACACACACAGGGGGCCTCGTAGGAGGCCTCGTAGCCTGGTGGATAGCGCGCAGGACTCGTAATTCTGTGGCGCGGGTTCGATTCCCGCACGAGGCAGAAACAAATGGGCAAAGGTTCTTTCACCCTGAATGCCCCTGTTACCTAGCAGTAAATAGGTACCTGGGAGTTAGTCAGCTGTTACGGGCTGCTTCCTGGAGTGTGTGTGTGTGTGTGTGTGGTGTGGAAAAAAAAGTAGTTAGCAAACAGTTGATTGACAGTTGAGAGGCGGGCCGAAAGAGCAAAGCTCAACCCCCGCAAACACAACTAGGTGAATACACACACACACACACACACACACCCTTGCGAGGGGGGTGGGAGGTTCCTCCCACCCCCTCTATCCTTCCCCCTCCCGACCTCTCAACCTCTATCTGACTCCCAACCTTACGCTATCCTCCAACCCCACTATGCCTATCAGACCCTCCCCAATCTTCAGACCCAGTATGCCCTTCCTACCCCAGACCTACCTACCTAGGCCCTACCCCAAACCCTCCTACCTACCTCCCTAGAAGCCCAGCCCCCAGTAGCCCCCCAAGCACCCCTCCCGATCTCTTTCACCCCCATATACCCCCCGGACCCCCCCTTACACCCCCCGGACCCTCCCCACCCCAGTCATCCCCCAGACACCCCCCAGATCCCCCAGGTCCCCCCTGCCCCCAGTCACCCCCCAGACACCCCCCAGATCCCCCCAGACCCCCAGAGACAGGGGGAACCCTGGAACAGGAGTTTCCATGAAGAGTCTCAAGGTATGGTACACCAATGCTGATGGGGTATCTAATAAAGCAGAAGAGGTAAAAGAAAGAGTGAGTGAGGCAGATCCTGACATAGTTGCAATTGTGGAAACTAAAATTAATGACATGATCTCAGATGCAATCTTTCCTGAAGGGTACCAGGTGATAAGAAAAGAGAGGACACAGAGACAGGGAGGGGGAGTGGCACTCCTAATAAAGCGGAAATGGCAGTTTGAAGACCTGGGAAATCAGGTTACCAATGAGAGCACAAGCTTCATACATGGAACTCTAACAGTAGATGGGAGGAAGATTGTGATCTTAGTAATCTACAATCCCCCACCAAACAGTAGAAGACCCAGGCAGGAGTATGATGACAACAACAAGGCATGCATAGATGAACTGCAGAAGGCAGCAACACTAGCCCACAGAATGAGAGCGAAGCTGCTGGTCATGGGGGACCTAAATCATGGAGAGATAAATTGGGAATCAAGGAATCCCCATGGAGGGGACGAAACGTGGGGAGCAAAATTAGTAGATGTTATAGACAGGAATTTCCTAACACAGCATGTGAAGGAAGACACAAGGGAAAGAGGAGGAGATGCACCGAGCCTATTAGACCTGATTTTCACCCAGAACGTAGAAGATATCGAGAATTTGGAGCATGAAATACCTCTAGGGGCCAGTGACCATTGTGTCCTAGTCTTTGACTACATGATGGAATTCAAACTTATGACGATGGGACAAGAGATCTGGGAAAGGAGAGTTGACTACAGGAAAGGGGACTATAGGAGGATAAGGGACTATCTGGGAGAAGTGCAGTGGGAGGAAGAAATTAGAGGAAAAACAGTCCAAGATATGATGGACCTAGTCATACAGAAATGCCAAGAGGCCGAAGAGAGATTTATACCAACAGTAAAGGGAAAAATAAGAAGGAATATAATAACCCTTGGTTTAATAGACAGTGTCAGGAAGCAAAAAAGGCCAGCAGGCGGGAGTGGAGGAAGTTCAGAAGACAAAGGACAGAGGACAACAGGATCAGATGCAACAGAGCTAGGAACGATTACATTAACATAAGACGAACATCGGAAAGGGACTATGAGAACGATATTGCAATCAAAGCAAAAAAACAACCTAAGCTACTACACAGTCATATAAGAAGGAAAATGTCGGTGAACGACCAAGTGACAAGGCTAAGGAAGGCAGAGGGGGCATATACTGAAAATGACAAGGAAATCTGTGAGGCACTGAATGCCAGTTTCCATGGAGTGTTCACTACCGAGCCCGAGCAGCTCCCATTGTTGGAAGGGGTTACCCTAGATGAAAGACTATCAGATATAGAGGTGACAGCAGAAGAGGTAATGAAACAGTTGACAACTCTAGATGCATCTAAAGCAGTAGGACCAGACAAAGTATCACCGTGGATACTAAAAGAAGCGGCGCAGGCCCTCAGCGTGCCTCTGGCGATGATCTTTAATGAGTCACTTATGTCGGGAGAATTGCCCAGTTGCTGGAAGAAGGCAAATGTCGTGCCGATCTTCAAGAAAGGCGATAGGGAGGAGGCACTTAACTATAGACCTGTATCACTGACAAGCATCCCCTGTAAAATACTGGAAAGAATAATTAGGCTACGACTGGTTGCGCACCTGGAGAACGTTAGGTTTGTGAACAAACATCAACATGGGTTCTGGACAGGGAAATCGTGCCTAACAAACCTTCTGGAATTCTATGATAAAATAACGAGGATAAGACAGGACAGANATGCAACAGAGCTAGGAACATTACATTAACATAAGACGAACATCGGAAAGGGACTATGAGAACGATATTGCAATCAAAGCAAAAAAACAACCTAAGCTACTACACAGTCATATAAGAAGGAAAATGTCGGTGAACGACCAAGTGACAAGGCTAAGGAAGGCAGAGGGGGCATATACTGAAAATGACAAGGAAATCTGTGAGGCACTGAATGCCAGTTTCCATGGAGTGTTCACTACCGAGCCCGAGCAGCTCCCATTGTTGGAAGGGGTTACCCTAGATGAAAGACTATCAGATATAGAGGTGACAGCAGAAGAGGTAATGAAACAGTTGACAACTCTAGATGCATCTAAAGCAGTAGGACCAGACAAAGTATCACCGTGGATACTAAAAGAAGCGGCGCAGGCCCTCAGCGTGCCTCTGGCGATGATCTTTAATGAGTCACTTATGTCGGGAGAATTGCCCAGTTGCTGGAAGAAGGCAAATGTCGTGCCGATCTTCAAGAAAGGCGATAGGGAGGAGGCACTTAACTATAGACCTGTATCACTGACAAGCATCCCCTGTAAAATACTGGAAAAATAATTAGGCTACGACTGGTTGCGCACTGGAGAACGTTAGGTTTGTGAACAAACATCAACATGGGTTCTGGACAGGGAAATCGTGCCTAACAAACCTTCTGGAATTCTATGATAAAATAACGAGGATAAGACAGGACAGAGATGGTTGGGCAGACTGCATATTTCTGGACTGCCAAAAAGCCTTTGATACAGTACCGCACATGAGACTGCTGTTCAAACTCGAGAGGCAGGCGGGGGTAGGGGGAAAGGTCCTAGCATGGATAAGGAAACTACCTAACAGGAAGGAGCCAAAGAGATAGGAAGAGGCCAAACCTTCACAAAAGGCACTACGGGCTCACCATAGCCCGTGCTACTTGGAACTATGTTCCAGGTAGCGAATCTTTAACAACATTCAAACATACTAGCAATGCAAACTACAATATATAATATGTGGATATAACTACATGACAGTGAGAAAAGAGGCTGAAAGTAATTTTACTGAAAGTAAAGCGGGTAAATGCAAGATAACCAGGCCTGTTCCATAAATGTATTAAAAGCAATTTGAAGGTAAAGGATAAAATCAAGTGGTTGAAGATGGGAAGAGTCAGAGAAAGAAATGGAAATGTGTGAAACACTAAATGAACAGCTCCAATGTGTGTTTGGGCAAAATGAGGTTTTCAGAAAACCAGATACAGTAATATGGATTTCAGAAAATAACACTTAAGTACACAGATGTCTCGAGAAGAAGTGCAAACAATTTTCAAGGAGCTAGGTAGAAAAAAACAGTTGGTTCGGAGAGAATGCCGCATCTAAGCTGAGCATTCCACTTAATTTGATTTTTCAGGCAGCATTATGTACAGAAATCTTAGCAGATATATGCAAAAAGACAATCACAGTTCGCATCTACAAAAATTATAGCCGAGAACACCCTCATAATTATAAACCTGTATTGTTGACAAGCGCGAGACTCGAAACACTAGAGAAGTAATTTAAACAAATCTATAGAACACCTGGGAAGAAATTACTGTATGTAACAGATCGTATGCCATGACAAAATAAGTGTATGGAATAACACTTGTCGGATGGAATTCCATGTGAATAAAAGCCACGTTATGGAATGTGGAATAGGAGATAATAGGCCCACACACACCCTACAAATTATGTGAAAAGGCTTTAAAGAATTCTGATAAAGAAAAATCTTGGGGTAGTTCTGGAGAGTAGACTGTTAGCCGAGAACCCATCAAGAACATTGTGCGAGGGCCTATGCTACACTTTCACACCTCAAAATCACTTTTATACTCGGACAGTGAAATATTACATATATTTTTCACGATTTTTAAAAAAAAATATTGAAACATGCAGCGGTTGAATGGTGCCCATATCTCAAGAACATCAATACTGGAAAAGGTGCAGATATGCAACAATAATGGCTTACGGAATTGAAATATAAGAGCTAAGAGAAGCTAGAAGATAGAAGAAAAGGAGGCGATATGATCACTACATACAAAATAGCAAAGGAATCGACAAAATTGACAAAGAATTCTTAAAACCGACAACGACAAGAATGAGGTCAGATTCAAGTTAAGAAAAAAAACGGCGCCGAAATGAACATTAGAAAGTTCACTTTTACAGACTGGTAGACGGTTGAAACAAGTTAAGTGAACTTAAATTTTAAAATTTAAGTGAGGTGGTAGAGGCTAAAACCATCAGTAGTATAGCGTTATACGACAAAGAGTACTGGGAAGACGGGACACCACGAGCGTAGCTCTCATCCTGTAACTACTCTAAGGTAATTACACGCACGGGTTTCACGTACACGGTTGTGTGTGTGTGTGTGGTGTGTGTGGTGTGTGTGTGTGTGTGTGTGTGTGTGTGTGTGTGCGTGCGTGCGTGTGCGTGTGTGTGCGTGTGTGTGGGTGTGTGTGTGTGTGTGGTGTGTGTGTGTGTGGGTGTGTGTGGGTTGTGTGTGTGTGTGTGTGTGTGTGTGGTGTGTGTGGTGTGTGTGTGGTGTGTGTGTGTGTGTGGTGTGTGGTGTGTGTGTGTGTTGTGTGCGGCGCGCGCGCTAATATATTAAAACTGTTGTGTCGATACAACTTCCTTCTGTTTATTAATTTATAATAATTTTCTGTCTTCCAGTAAGTACATAGGCCTATGCTATGTGGTCTGTTCTATCCTGTTTTATTATTAATCTTATTATTTACTACAATTTTTGCTTCTGTCCAATTTTTTAACTGGTGTTTCTAAAGAAACAAAAAATAAATACAAAATAAGAAAAAAATACAGTAGATATAAAAAAGTTATACTCCGAGAGGTTATGGATACATCTATAACCTCCGAGAGGTTATAGATATATCTATCAGGCTAAATTATACAATACATTATTATGGGATTCACGATAAATTCATCACAGCTAGTTAAATTATTTAGACAAAATTACAAATTAAATTTATATTATTCAGAATAGGCTTGATACATCGCATTATAAAATTCTGTATTATCATTACATAATATACAACAAATAAGCCTGATATTGCATTATTATAAAATATTGTATTATAGTTTATTTATAATTAATAAGTTTGAGATATTGTATTGTAAAATACTAGGTTAACGTTAATTAATTAAGAACAAGTAAAGACATTGTATCTTTTATACAATATCCAATTTCCGGTAATAGATTTCGAACAAGCGTGAAATAATGTATTATAAAATACTATATTGTTTATTTACAACAATAAGCTAGATATATTGTTTTATAAAATACTGCAGTTAATTCTTTTAGAACAAATAAGAGATATTGTATTTATAAAATACTGCATAGTATTGTATACTGCTGTGTGGGATGAATTTAATATATATATATTTTTTGCATGCTCAATACAACCAGTTTTATTAATTTTATTTATGCTAGTGTTATCAATTTAAATATTTTATTTTAGCATCTTTTATTATTTATAATTCTGTATGCCAGAAACACATTAAGATGCACTGAAATTAAATAAATATAGCATAGGAAAAATTAAATATGACGACGTGTCAAATCTATAACATGTCACATTTTAACATTTAGACATAAGGTTATTTTAATAAAAAACAACATTTACTGCAATTAAATACAGTATGTCGCTCCTGTGCTTTGGTTTCAATTTGCCGATGACTTACCCAACGGGAGAAGAAATATTATTATTATTATTATATTATTATTATTATTATTAAACTTACAGAAGGGAAAGGTAAGGGAAGTCATGTAGAAAGCTCCCTTACCTCCCCACCACCTTGTGGGTTCCTAATTTCCTTATAGTCACTGCTTTCTTGCATTTCCACTCCAGCCTAAACCGTCAGGCTCTGGCCTTGTCAATCTTCAAATATCCATTATAAAACGTACTGTAATTTACGTACAGTACGTACGTAAATTACAGTACGTACTGTAATTACGTTACGTTTTATAAACGTACTTTGTCTTACTTTATAATTTATTAATATTCATTTACTTTATAACTGACTGTTGTTTTTTTAGTTTATTCAATTATTAATTCCCCCCCCCTCCATTCTCTCTTTCATTCGACCTCAGAAATATTAGTATTAGTTTATTTATTAACTAATATCTATAGGATAATGTATAATTTAGTACTGAACATATATTAGGCCCAACGTTAACTCATAAGTGTACATACACCCAAAAGTGGGGAGACACCTGACTGCATATAATACACTTAGGTGTTGGACTTAAGGCCAATCAGCCTCTGGAGGGTCTTTAAGGTGTGCAAACCTCTCGAGGTTGATAGGCCTTAAAGCCCTAATGTTGGTTATTAGGGCCTATGGACCTCTGGAGGGTTAAAACTTATTCACTTCTTGGGGTTATTAAGGCCTATCAACCTATGGGGATTATTAAGACCTATCAACCTCTGGAGGGTTATTAAGGCCACTACAATAGGTTGGTTATCAACTAGCAAGTATACTTTAGCTCTGAACATAATCCAGGACAAACGTAGAGTACATGTATACCTATAAAAGAAGTACACCACTCTGTGTACCCATCCATGTAGAATACACTTAAGGAGTTTTGAAGGTTTAAGGCATGTGATTAAGTAATGGAGTACGGTACTTACAAAGTAATGGATTAAAGTCAACGCCTAATCTACGCTGAGTTTACTTAATCCATCAGGACCAATGAGGGGACGTTTAACAAGCCGCCGGCTGCCTTTCCTCGTCGAGGCCACTAGAAATAGTGGCCCTCAGGTAAAATATTCGCGACTGAAGTATAAAAGAACCTATACTTATTACTCTAAACCTCTCAGTAAGGCGTGGCACAACTTTGCCCTTTCGCCCGGGTGCCTGTGGGGGTCAGGCAGGAAAACTTGGACTGGATCAGGTAAACTCAAGGCCTCCAGACTTCTTGTGATCTCAGTAGGAATCCGGTTGTATGAGCTTTTAACTAGTTCCGGAGGTCTAGTGGTAAGTAGACTATGCGACTGTCAATGCTGTTCGTACCCATCTGTATATATAAAATCCCAGTGGATTTTCTCATTGATATAAATCAGGTTAATGTGATTTCTGAGAGAATAATATTAATAGTTTTAATCTTCATTCACAAGAATGTGTGTACAAAGAAGATAAGAGTAATGTACAATTGGAGGACAGGAGTTACATATACTAATGAAGACACTATTATTGTTTTGCGGTGGCTTTAATAACCCTCCAGAGGTTGATGGGTCTTAATAACCCTCCAGAGGTTGATGGGCCTTAATAACCCTCCAGAGGTTGATGGGCCTTCATAACCCTCCAGAGGTTGACGGGCCTTAATAACCCTCCAGAGGTTAATGTGCCAAATATCCCATCACCAAACAGACTAAATGTAACCATGTTTGCCCATATAAACACGGATAATATTGATTTAAGTTATATTCTTACTGTTTGATCAGTAGAGAAATTGCTATCAAATACCATTAATATATTTTGGAAATATATTATGACATCGTTATTATTAAAAATACTATTCAATGCTGCCGTTTGGCATTAGATCACCAGATCTAGTTTGTTTAACATCAGCTACAAAATTTAATTAACAATATTACCTTAGTAATTTTGCTCATTAATACGAAATTAATAAATACAAAAAATATTAATATAATCGTGTAAATATGTAATGTTCTCAGTTAGACTCCGATAATGCATATATAGGGCCTGAGGGACATAGGGCCTATGTCCCTCAGTGAATGTGGTCCTACCACAACCAGCCCTCAGGTGGGGGCTGTACACCACCTGGGAGTTGTCCTACCACAACCAGCCCTCAGGTGGGGGCTGTACACCACCTGGGAGTTGTCCTACCACAACCAGCCCTCAGGTGGGGGCTGTACACCACCTGGGAGTTGTCCTACCACAACCAGCCCTCAGGTGGGGGCTGTACACCACCTAGGAGTTGTCCTACCACAACCAGCCCTCAGGTGGGGGCTGTACACCACCTGGGAGTGGTCCTACCACAACCAGCCCTCAGGTGGGGCTGTACACCACCTGGGAGTTGTCCTACCACAACCAGCCCTCAGGTGGGGGCTGTACACCACCTGGGAGTTGTCCTACCACAACCCCAGCCCTCAGGTGGAGGCTGTACACCACCTGGGAGTTGTCCTACCACAACCAGCCCTCAGGTGGAGGCTGTACACCACCTGGGAGTTGTCCTACCACAACCAGCCCTCAGGTGGGGGCTGTACACCACCTAGGAGTTGTCCTACCACAACCAACCCTCAGGTGGGGGCTGTACACCACCTGGGAGTTGTCCTACCACAACCAGCCCTCAGGTGGGGGCTGTACACCACCTGGGAGTTGTCCTACCACAACCAGCCCTCAGGTGGGGGCTGTACACCACCTGGGAGTGGTCCTACCACAACCAGCCCTCAGGTGGGGGCTGTACACCACCTGGGAGTTGTCCTACCACAACCAGCCCTCAGGTGGGGGCTGTACACCACCTGGGAGTTGTCCTACCACAACCAGCCCTCAGGTGGGGGCTGTACACCACCTGGGAGTTGTCCTACCACAACCCAGCCCTCAGGTGGGGGCTGTACACCACCTGGGAGTGGTCCTACCACAACCAGCCCTCAGGTGGGGGCTGTACACCACCTGGGAGTGGTCCTACCACAACCAGCCCTCAGGTGGGGGCTGTACACCACCTGGCAGTGGTCCTACCACAACCCCAGCCCTCAGGTGGGGGCTGTACACCACCTGGGAGTGGTCCTACCACAACCGGCCCTCAGGTGGGAGCAATATACGGCTACCACCTACCAGCTGGCAAAGATTACAAAACAATAAACACTAAATACAGCACCGTACTACAGTTTCCACAGCTAGCTAAACGCCACATGCAGATAATAAAAGTAGCTGCATTACAATTGGTTGAAATGTATACACTATATACATACACTATACACTATATACAATACACTCAAACATGTAATAATTTTCTGTGACTCAGCTTTTCAAGCACTTGAAATTGTAATATAGACAGAATAAGACAGTAGAAATATCATAAATTATAGACTGTATAATTAATCCACCGTGCAAGAGTTTTAGCAGTTTCGTCTAAAAAGCTCTTTACGCACTTGAAACTGAACATGCAAAATAGATACCAAGAAACTCACAATTAATTACAAATAACATAATATATATACTTTTAGAATCTCGTTCGTATTGGATATTATCCAAATGCAGCCTAAAGCTGCGCGTAACATGAAATCGAGCACGACCCCAGGCATCTCAGTCGTGTTAAAACATGCGAGGAAAGAATATCTTAAACAGATATGAAAGTACTGCGAGGGAAGGCAGTATTAGTACTCTGACCTCTCTAGATCTGTCACCTAGCCGTCACTAGACAGCAAAGTCTCCCGCCTGGGGAGAGGTGACGATCGTTGACCAGGAATTGGCAGAAATATTGTTACGGTACTTATAATTGTAATCATTCCCCTTGTCGCAGACAGGAAGCGTTATATATATATATATATATATATATATATATATATATATATATATATATATATAATATATATATATTATATATATATATATATATATATATATATATATTTATATATATATATATATATTATATATATATATATATATATATATATATTTATATATATATATATTATTTATATATATATATACAATATGTATATATTAATATATATATTATATATTGTATATATTATATACACAGTATATACAGTATATATTATATATATATACTATATATAATACATATTATATATATTATATATAATACATATTGTATGTATAATATACAATATATAATACATATTGTATGTATAATATACTATATCTAATACATATTGTATATAAAATATATATACTATATATATTTATATATAATATACTCTACACTGTATATAATATATTATAAAAATATAATATATATAACTAATAATATACATGTATATAACAGTCAATATAACCCTGTAGCTAATTAACCCGTCGCCGAGAGCCACCCACCAAATCAATATTATCCAGTTGTGTCCTGTCAGATTCCCTGCATTAACATTCGTAAATCAATAGTGATGTGAATAGCTATGCAAATGAAGTTATGTTGGCCGCCTTTTCTCACGTCGGAACCAGTATGATGATGTATTTATTATCAGTTCACTTGGGAACTGCCTGATGTGGATTTTGCAAATTAATAAGTTGTCATTCATTTTTCTAACCGTTAAGAAATCTATCCCTCGATAACTATGAGCTAGGATTAACAATTATTTAATGGTCATGTGGGGGTTAGTTTCAGAGCCCATACTCACATAAGCATCCTGGGAGTGGTAGTAGATCGCATACCCCATTCTGTGAGTGGTAGTATGTCACATACTAATTTTGTGAGTGGTAGTATGCCCATACCCCATTATGTGAGTGGTAGTATGCCCCATACCCCATTCTGTGAGTGGTAGTATGCTCCATACCCATTCTGAGTGGTAGTATGCCCCATACCCCATTATGTGAGTGGTAGTATGCCCCCATACCCATTCTGTGAGTGGTAGTATGCCCCCCATACCCATTCTGTGAGTGGTAGTATGCCCCATACCCATTCTGTGAGTGGTAGTATGCCCCCATACCCATTCTGTGAGTGGTAGTACGCCCCCATACCCATTCTGTGAGTGGTAGTATGCCCCCCATACCCATTCTGTGAGTGGTAGTATGCCCCATACCCATTCTGTGAGTGGTAGTATGCCCCCCATACCCATTCTGTGAGTGGTAGTACGCCCCCATACCCATTCTGTGAGTGGTAGTATGCCCCATACCCATTCTGTGAGTGGTAGTACGCCCCCATACCCATTCTGTGAGTGGTAGTATGCCCCCATACCCATTCTGTGGATGGTAGGAGATCACATACCAATGTTCACGGGATGGGTATGGGGTCCACTACCGCTAATTGACGGGTATGGGGTCCACTACCGCTAATTGACGGGTATGGGGTCCACTACCGCTAATTGACGGGTATGGGGTCCACTACCGCTAATTGAGGGGTATGGGGTCCACTACCGCTAACTGAGGGGTATGGGGTCCACTACCGCTAATTGAGGGGTATGGGGTCCACTACCGCTAACTGACGGGTATGGGGTCCACTACCGCTAATTGAGGGGTATGGGTCCACTACCGCTAATTGACGGGTATGGGGTCCACTACCGCTAATTGAGGGGTATGGGGTCCACTACCGCTAATTGAGGGGTATGGGGTCCACTACCGCTAATTGAGGGGTATGGGGTCCACTACCGCTAATTGACGGGTATGGGGTCCACTACCGCTAACATGAGTATGGGGTCATAATATACTAAACTAATTAAAGAAACGCTATGCGTATCAATGGCTTTGCAAGAATGTACCACGTAATTACCAATTTACAACCCATTGCTCCTTGTTGTATATAAATAAATAACTTAATAGATCAATACATCGCTATTAACCGTACAAATTAAGGGGACATTTCAAAATATGACACTATGATTTTAGGTAATTAAAAAAGAAATCGGCAAGTTGAACTTAATTCACCTAACAGAACAAACGGGAGAGGAACTTACCAGTGATTTTACACTGTAGAGTCTTAGGCGTGTGTGACTCTCTCCTCTTGTGGCTCTTTTGTGGGGTGAGAGGCAGCTGGTGGGCGGTGGGCAGCTCGTAGGTGGTGGGCAGCTCGTAGGTGGTGGGCAGCTCGTAGGTGGTGGGCAGCTCGTAGGTGGTGGGCAGCTGGTGGGTGGTGGGCAGCTGGTGGACGGTGGGCAGCGCTGTAGCGTACGCGTCGCAGTCGAAATTTTCCCCCAAAAATCGACACCCGTCGTTCGTCTGACCGAGAAATCTACTAACGTCGGCGGCATCTTCAGGAGCCGAGGTCGAGCGGTGGTCGAAGGTGGAAGGTGGGTCGTGGGGCGTCTCCCGAAGAGCAGCAGCAGCAGCAGCGTGATTTACACGCTGTTTCTTGGTCGCCGTTTTGGCCGGTGTCCATTGATAGCGTCCGGAGGGCAGTGGCCGGCATCGTATGGGGTCGAAGTTCCATTTCTTCATGAACTGTTCAGCGGTGATGGGAACAACGTCTCCGCCATCCTCAGGTTGGCTTTGGAGTCGTTAACGCCGAGTTCGGACAAGGCCCTCCTGGCGGAGGGCTTCTTGAAGAACATTCTGATGTCCGCCGCCTTGGTCGGGGAGCACGGGTCGTCCAGCGAGTACGATATCATGGTGAACACCAAAAGATCTTTACCGCGTCAGGAAAGAACACGGCGAACGCTACACAGAACACGGCGAACCTCAACACGTTACGTGAACACGAAGAACGGTCAGTCAGATCACGGCGATCGGCCACAGTCAGAACACGACGAACGGCCACAGTCAGCACACGACGAACGGCCACAGTCAGCACACGACGAACGGCCACAGTCAGCACACGAAGAACGGCTATAGTCAGCACACGACGAACGGCCACAGCCACGTCAGGAAACAAATATGAGGGGCGGGCGCCAGACGGCGTGAGGAGAGCACCAGGTGAGCGTGCACACCGCGTCAGGAGCGAGGGTGTACTACGGCCGGTCACACGCGCTCGGTGATAACACCCTCCGCGGACATTTAACTTCAAACCTTCAAAAGGCGCGCGCGGGTACTCGAGGCAGCCAACGGTCGCAGGAACCCGCCTTCGACACCCGCCTCGCCTCCTCCAGCCGCTCCGTCCTAACTAACCGACTCTTGTCAGTTGTTATGGAGCGCCAACCCCGCCTAATCGATGCCCAACTCACGATTTTATTTCATTTTTTCTCGACTGTACGCCATAAGAAATACATTTCTGGACTTACAAACATTTCATGATGATTTATATATCCTGTTACATCCAGGTGGTTATTATTATGTAATAATTTAGTCCGTAACACCCTAAATATATGGAATAAAACACCCGATCGACAACTGCTATAAGCATCCAGCTTACGCTAATGCTCCGCGCGTCTCAGCAAAGAAAGCTTATCCATAACAACAAAATTGCTTCATATATACACACACAAAAACATTAATCGAGGTGTCTGTAGGTGATCCAAATGTGGCATTTTTTTTGCGCGGGAAAACATTCTTGTGATACGCACGGTCGGAGTTTGAAAATTGGCGCCAAAATTTCAATATCAGCTCCTTGGCGGGTTGGTACGGCCCTAACACACTCGATGCCGAGTACCAAATTATCAATTATTATTTATCACCCACATGCTCCCTATATATAAAATAAAACATATTCGTTATATTTCTCAGTGATGCACATGCAACTAACTGTATATACATAATAATGTTATGTGGCGCGAATATATGATATTAAATTAGTATTATGAGGTAATTGATAACTCACCACGGCTACTACTGTTGCTACTACGTCTCTCCATAATTACTGCTAATTACGCGCCAACTTTACCATTCACTAATTCACTCAAAGCTTCGTTAGTAGGCCTAATTCAGAATTATCGATTTCATAGCATAATATTTTTGCCAATATAGAATACAAAAGAAGTTGAATGAGAGGTAGTAATATAGAGTTGTTCCGATATATATATATATATATATATATATATATATATATATATATAATAATATATATATATATATATATATATATATATCTTATAAATTTCATATAAAATTATATTGACAAATTATATACGAATTGTAGGCCTACCAGCAGCAATGACCAAGAAAACTAGGAAATAACAACGTAAATTAATTATTATCTTTATCTTAGTATTCTATGAATAAATATATGCAAAATACTTTATGAATAAATAAAAAAAATGATGCAAAATAAACAAACTGTAGAGAAGCATATATATTGAGCTGCCACATACGACACTGTTGAGTGTTACATTACCGCACAGATTGACATGATTGGTCTCATTTCTGGACTAGCTGGTGTAATATGTAAATTATTCAAAGTTAATCATTTGCCTCAACACGAAAATTGACTAAACAATGGCTTTCTGGCACAAGGAATCAGCTGTTAGTCGAGTGATATATTGACTGGCTTGTATAGAACGTTCTATATATTATATTGGGTTAGATTCAGCTGAGGTTACTGTATTTTGTGGAGCAGCTGTATGATACACACAGCCACAATACATGTTTGACAGTTATGAGCTTATGGGTTACAGTCAAATAAATAAGAAAACGTTTCATGCTGGCAACACCGCAGATTTGACAACGTTCTCGGTAAATTTACTTTTTTATGTATCAACCGCTCGTATATTGGTCGTGACCGTTGGTTGATGGATTCTACTGGTGTATATGGTTGAACACACACGCACGCACGCACAAGGGGACACAGGTGAAAACTGAGCGTCCAAATGAGCCACAGAGATATTAGAAAGAACTTTTTTAGTGTCACGAGTGGTTGACAAATGGAATGCATTAGGAAGTGATGTGGTGGAGGCTGACTCCATACACAGTTTCAAGTGTAGATATGATAGAGCCCAGTAGGCTCAGGAACCTGTACACCTGTTGATTGACAGTTGAGAGGCGGGACCAAAGAGCCAGAGCTCAACCCCAACAGGCACAATTAGGTGAGTACACACACACACACACACACACACACACACACACACACACACACACACACACACACACACATGTTGTAGTAGCAAACTACATTCATAACGTTAAAAACAGGTATGATAGAGAAATAGACAAGATTAAGTCCTTGCATTAAACAACCGACGGCTAAAAAAGCAGGGTCAGCGAGCTAGAGCTCGATCCTGCAGGCAAATAGGTGAGTACACACCCACAGCCAAAATTGGCAGTCATCATCCAGAACAAGAACCAATTATGAGATTATAACCTATTCTTTACTCACCCTCATAATGGGTAATGTGGCCTGATTTGAGGTTGGGCTTAAGTCCTATCAGCCTCTGGAGGCTTATTAGGCCTGAAGCAAAAATACGCTAGGCCTGAAGCAAGAATACGCTAGGCCTGAAGCAAGAATACGCTAGGCCTGAAGCAAGAATACGCTAGGCCTGAAGCAAGAGTACGCTAGGCCTGAAGCAAGAATACGCTAGGCCTGAAGCAAGAGTACGCTAGGCCTGAAGCAAGAGTACGCTAGGCCTGAAGCAAGAATACTTTAGGCCTGAAGCAAGAATACTCTACGTCTCAACATAGGCCATGAATAACGAACTCTCAGTTTATATATATACTGAGAAGCAAAGCACAGTTTTTGATAAATATATTCTCGTGCGCAATAAGCTCCATGAAAAGCTAATTAAACAATAACTTGACTGATCATTTCATGACTGAAGAGGAACTACAAGGAACCGAAAAGAAAATGATTGAAATTGTCCTTGGAAGATAAATAGTTACATACTCTGTGGTCAAAATCTATGGAGGTGGTACAAGAGGGTCAAACTCAATCTATTGATGTTGGGCAATAGATCTGTCTTAAATAGCTAAGAATCCCCTACAAACTAAGCCTCTGTCACCTATACAACTAAAGTCTTACATTGAGATTATTCAACTCTAAACCCACTAATTCCCACAAATAAATAAAGTAGAAAAACCAACTCATTAATAAATAGAGATATATGAAGACAAATGATACTTAACCTTTTGAAATACAAGAGAAAGAATACTTGTGTATTTTGTACACAAGTATTGCGTGTGTGTATATTTGACCCTTGTGGTTTCAACAGGGTCAGCAACTTGTCACATTATCTCCCGCTTGCAGCAGGACAATACCGCCCATACTGTGTAGATATGTGTGTGTAGGTGTACGTCAATGTGTCCTCAAGCTAACGAGGCTACATAATTTAAGTATCCGAATATTCCTATATACTTTTTTAACCGGACGAAGGAAATACTCTTAAGTCACCTTAATGCCTGACCTGCTCTACTGGCCAGCGAGAGCAAGGCTGGAATGAGAGTGGGGGGAGAGGAGGGGGGAGAGAATGAGGGAAGAGGAGGGCAGGGAGAGAGTGGGGGAAGACGAAGGAAGGGAGAGAGTGGGGGGAAGAGGAGGGACTGGATAAGTGGGTGTGAGGTTGTCTGGGGAGGGCAGGGTAGGGCCGGGCTCTTGCACGTGGACCAAGTGGTCAACCTTGGAAATTTTCCCGCCATTTTTTCTTAAGAGCCAGTTACAAGACCTTTATTATTTATACACACACACACACATATATATGTATATATCTATATATATATATATATATAATATATATATATATATATATATTATATATAGAGAGAGAGAGAGAGAGAGAGAGAGGAGAGAGAGAGAGAGAGGAGAGAGAGAGAGAGAGAGAGAGAGAGAGAGAGAGAGAGAGAGAGAGAGAGAGGAGAGAGAAGAGTGAGATAATTTATATATAAAATTTATCTATAATTTTATATAAAATTTCCCGCAGTTTCAAAATACTCACATTACATAATTCTCTGGCCTTCGTAATCAGACCGGAAACTAGCTACGGCATTAGCGAATTCCAAACATATTTCCCAACCTTTGTCGTGGTTTAGGTTTTACCGCCAAAAAATTGCTTCATCGTTGCCCAACCAAATAATTATTAGGCTTTCCCGCCAAATTTTACGCTAGCGTGATTTTACATTGATGTGGTTCGTGCGATGGGGATTTTGATGAGTTTATTGATGGTTTTTTTTACCCATATTCTGTAATCCTTCATATAGACTAGGGTAGCAGCAGACTGCTGTGTACCTAACCTTGTTAATCATAATACAAAGTTCGTTCCTCTCCCAACGGTACGACGTTTTCTGTTGGTACAGAGATTAGCCGCCCCAAAAACGGCCTTTACGAGGACAATCATTCTCTAAAAACTGATTATATTACGCGACACTTGAACATATTGCCAGTATATGTTATGTAAAAACCAATACGTGGATGGACTGGTAGCCGTCTGGAAATTGAATTTTAAAATACGATTTATAAAATTAATAAAGTGTATTGTTATAGAACTCGTTAAAATTAAAATATATTAGTTGGACTTGTTCGGTCAGCTGCTGTGTGTGTACTCCCCTAGTTGTTCATACCTAGTTGTGCTTGCGGTTTGAGCTCTAGCTCTTTGTCCCCGCCAGCGTGTACCCTTTGGTGTGTGTGTGTGTGTGCAGGATCGAGCTGTTAGCTCTTGGACTCTGCCTTTCTCACCGTCGGCTGTGTGTGTGTTCACTTACTAATTGTGCTTGCGGCGGTTGAGTTTCGGCTCTTTTTGTCCCGCCTCTCAGCCGACAATCAACTGGTTATAGATTCCTTGAGCCTATTGGGCTCTGTCATATCTGCATTTGAAACTGTGTATGGAGTCAGCCTCCACCACATCACTGCCTAATGCATTCCATTTGTTATCTACTCTTGACACTAAAAAAGTTCTTTCTAACGTCACTGTGGCTTATTTGGGCACTCAGTCTCCACCTGTGTCCCCTTGTTCGCGTGCCTCCTGTGTTGAATATACTGTCTTTAT
>WNGS01111181.1:52781747-52795004 GCA_020271785.1 Procambarus virginalis
AAATCGTGCAGCCCACTCTGCTAAAACGCATTACACGGGCCGTCATTCCGTCCACAGTCACTATGTCCTCCTGGACCCTCGGAAGATCGCTCTCTGGCCACGACATATTTGACCAAACTGGAAATGTGTTTAATAAGTAGCCTAATGTGGCCACGAAATCTCAGCCTTTTATACAATACATATTTGTGCTAGGCTTAGGAATGTTTAAGTTTTTGTTTTCATGCACTCTTAAGAAAATTATTAGTACATGAGTTGAACTTTTTTGTGTTCAACGTACTTTTGTGTATGTTCGACCGACTGATTATAAGTATTATTTCAGAGGTTGGGCTGTATTTTGATATATACAGAAAAAAACACTTTTCGCTTCCTCTCTCTCACACATTACACTATACAGCCTCGGGGTCGTAGCCCTAAGGTGCCCGGGCTCGATTCCCGCCGAGACAATAAATGAGCCGTTTCTTTTACCTATATCTCTGTTCACCTAGCAATAAATAGGTACCTGGGAGTTATACAGCTGCTACGGGCTGCTTCCTGGAGATGTGTGTGTGTACGTGGTTAAAGAGAAATTACATGTAATAGACATAATAGAGGACAAATAGACAGTTAATAAGACGGGGCCAAGAGCTAATAACTCGATTCTGCACACTCAATAGTTAGCACACACACTGGAAACGTAGTACTCAAATGAGCCACCAGAGACACTAGAATTTGTTCAGTGTCAGAGTAGTTAACAGGTGGAATGCATTAGGCAGTGATGTGGTGGAGGCTGACTCCATACACAGTTTCAAGTGTAGATATGATAGAGCCCAATAGGCTCAGGAACCTGTACACCTGTTGATTGAGGGTTGAGAGGCGGGACCAAAGAGCTGACTTCTCAACCACAGCAAACACAATTAATAAGTGAGGACACCCACCCACACAGTCCTTTCAAACTATAATTACAATTATCCCTTCATGTTAATTTCTTTGGAGTATCGACCCCTTCCAGTATATATCAAGTCCGCGAGCCTATAACTACCATGGCGGTCCATCTCAGCTCTCAACCTCACTCTCTTTACTCAATACTAAGAATACATTATTTATTATAAAACACTGATATATTTACATCTTTATTGGTAGAAACAAGCTAAAGCTCTATGTACCGACTGGAACATAAGACTAGAAATCAGTGTATATTATATATATATATATATATATATATATATTATATATAAATATATATAATATTTACCCTCAGTTTAAAATTTCACTGAGTACAGAAATAAATACTTAAGTAAAAGTTTAACAAGTTTAAAGACATAATTATCAAGTATTTGACACAGGAAAGAATAACTTGTAAATACAGCACTATATTATGTACATCAAGCACATTACACATATGTAAAGGCCTACACATGTACTTATTTTTGGTCCAGTCATTGCCTCTTAGACAGTGTTGCCAAAATTGGTAATAATAACTGCAAATTGTATCACTTAATAAACAGAACCATCAATACAAAATTTTATATTTACATTGGTAATTTATCATTTGTAAATTGTAAATGTATTTCACCAGCACTTTGCATTGCATATAAGTACTGCATAGTTTATTAGTTTTGTCTCCTAACTAAATTTTACAAATAGTTCTGTTTTCTAATGGTTACTAATATTATCATAGCAAGTGTGTCATAGTTAATGCAACATATTGTAGTTACTGTATGTGGCTGTGGATACATTTGAAGTTATTATTACTGCTGTAGCAAGGCCAACACGTGATGACTAGAGAAATGCTCTGCACGTTCTTCCCTAACTACCTAGGCCTACCTGCACGTTCTTCCCTAACTACCTAGGCCTACCTGCACTCTCCGTGCCCTCGTGTCTACAATGGCCTACTTACAAAACATTTTCAACTCAAGATGTTATGTTCAAAGCCCCCAACAAATTCTATAAACACGTTTCATTAAGTTAATATACTTATGTTACAATTGTATTTAAACTTCATAGCCGTATATAGTGTGAATATTTGGACATATTTGTGGGTTTTTACTGATATTAGGCTTCGGGCTTATCAATTTTAGGGATATTTAGACCACCACAAAAGCCTAGTGACCTACCAGCAAGAATACTGTCACTATCAACGCAATCCCCTCATCCTGTGAGTGGACACACCGCCATAGTGACAGTATTGGACAGCGCTACTCATCCTGTGAGTGGACACACCGCCATAGTGACAGTATTGGGCAGCGCCACTCATCCTGTGAGTGGACACACCACCATAGTGACAGTATGGGCAGCGCCACTCATCCTGTGAGTGGACACACCGCCATAGTGACAGTATTGGGCAGCGCCACTCATCCTGTGAGTGGACACACCGCCATAGTGACAGTATTGGGCAGCACCACTCATCCTGTGAGTGGACACACCGCCATAGTGACAGTATTGGGCAGCGTCACTCATCCTGTGAGTGGACACACCGCCATAGTGACAGTATTGGGCAGCGCCACTCATCCTGTGAGTGGACACACCGCCATAGTGACAGTATTGGGCAGCGCCACTCATCCTGTGAGTGGACACACCGCCATAGTGACAGTATTGGGCAGCGCCACTCATCCTGTGAGTGGACACACCGCCATAGTGACAGTATTGGGCAGCGCCACTCATCCTGTGAGTGGACACACCGCCATAGTGACAGTATTGGGCAGCGCCACTCATCCTGTGAGTGGACACACCGCCATAGTGACAGTATTGGGCAGCGCCACTCATCCTGTGAGTGGACACACCACCATAGTGACAGTATTGGGCAGCGCCACTCATCCTGTGAGTGGACACACCGCCATAGTGACAGTATTGGGCAGCGCCACTCATCCTGTGAGTGGACACACCGCCATAGTGACAGTATTGGGCAGCGCCACTCATCCTGTGAGTGGACACACCGCCATAGTGACAGTATTGGGCAGCGTCACTCATCCTGTGAGTGGACACACCGCCATAGTGACAGTATTGGGCAGCGCCACTCATCCTGTGAGTGGACACACCGCCATAGTGACAGTATTGGGCAGCGTCACTCATCCTGTGAGTGAACACACCGCCATAGTGACAGTATTGGGCAGCGCCACTCATCCTGTGAGTGGACACACCGCCATAGTGACAGTATTGGGCAGCGCCACTCATCCTGTGAGTGGACACACCGCCATAGTGACAGTATTGGGCAGCGCCACTCATCCTGTGAGTGGACACACCGCCATAGTGACAGTATTGGGCAGCGCCACTCATCCTGTGAGTGGACACACCGCCATAGTGACAGTATTGGGCAGCGCCACTCATCCTGTGAGTGGACACACCGCCATAGTGACAGTATTGGGCAGCGCCACTCATCCTGTGAGTGGACACACCGCCATAGTGACAGTATTGGGCAGCGCCACTCATCCTGTGAGTGGACACACCGCCATAGTGACAGTATTGGGCAGCACTCATCCTGTGAGTGGACACACCGCCATAGTGACAGTATTGGGCAGCGTCACTCATCCTGTGAGTGGACACACCGCCATAGTGACAGTATTGGGCAGCGCCACTCATCCTGTGAGTGGACACACCGCCATAGTGACAGTATTGGGCAGCGCCACTCATCCTGTGAGTGGAACACACCGCCATAGTGACAGTATTGGGCAGCGCCACTCATCCTGTGAGTGGACACACCGCCATAGTGACAGTATTGGGCAGCGCCACTCATCCTGTGAGTGGACACACCGCCATAGTGACAGTATTGGGCAGCGCCACTCATCCTGTGAGTGGACACACCGCCATAGTGACAGTATTGGGCAGCGCCACTCATCCTGTGAGTGGACACACCGCCATAGTGACAGTATTGGGCAGCGCCACTCATCCTGTGAGTGGACACACCGCCATAGTGACAGTATTGGGCAGCGCCACTCATCCTGTGAGTGGACACACCGCCATAGTGACAGTATTGGGCAGCGCCACTCATCCTGTGAGTGGACACACCGCCATAGTGACAGTATTGGGCAGCGTCACTCATCCTGTGAGTGAACACACCGCCATAGTGACAGTATTGGGCAGCGTCACTCATCCTGTGAGTGGACACACCGCCATAGTGACAGTATTGGGCAGCGCCACTCATCCTGTGAGTGGACACACCGCCATAGTGACAGTATTGGGCAGCGCCACTCATCCTGTGAGTGGACACACCGCCATAGTGACAGTATTGGGCAGCGCCACTCATCCTGTGAGTGGACACACCGCCATAGTGACAGTATTGGGCAGCGCCACTCATCCTGTGAGTGAACACACCGCCATAGTGACAGTATTGGGCAGCGCCACTCATCCTGTGAGTGGACACACCGCCATAGTGACAGTATTGGGCAGCGCCACTCATCCTGTGAGTGGACACACCGCCATAGTGACAGTATTGGGCAGCGCCACTCATCCTGTGAGTGACACACCGCCATAGTGACAGTATTGGGCAGCGCCACTCATCCTGTGAGTGGACACACCGCCATAGTGACAGTATTGGGCAGCGTCACTCATCCTGTGAGTGGACACACCGCCATAGTGACAGTATTGGGCAGCGCCACTCATCCTGTGAGTGGACACACCGCCATAGTGACAGTATTGGGCAGCGTCACTCATCCTGTGAGTGGACACACCGCCATAGTGACAGTATTGGGCAGCGTCACTCATCCTGTGAGTGGACACACCGCCATAGTGACAGTATTGGGCAGCGCCACTCATCCTGTGAGTGAACACACCGCCACTCTGCTATTTGCGTATACCCGCTATTTCGTATATAATCGTCACCCTACTTGACAAATACAAATAAATTAATAAAATAAACTATTTACAACCCCGCATACACACAGCCAAATACATACCGATGAAGTATTATATATTATTTAAAATTTAATACACTCTCATCAAATTCTCGCCCGTAAGAATCGCGCCTGAAATTTAGAGAGTCCGACTGCGGACCTCGAGAGTAAATTGTCAAACTGTCCCCCTGGCATCAATAGCGTCTCACCTTCCTCCCTCCCGCTTTTAAATATGTCTGGGCCACACATGCCGTTATTATGGGCGTGAGAACTGCTTTGTTGGGCCTCTCGTGGCGACTTTTTACCAGGTAATGCATTCGTCTCGAGGCCGCCGGGGGGCTTTGTGCCCTCGAGTGATTTGTGGCGACGCTCAGTACTATGGTGGTAATAGGCGGCCCCAGCTGTTGGGCCGTGTAGGGGGGCGCTCACCCCCCTTACCTTACACACTGCACTTAAAAAACACTTAGAATGCACTTATGCTACGCTTAAGCTCTTGATTTGAAGCATATGATGCACTTATAATTTAATCCAGGACTTCAGGTGGTATTGGTTCCTCGTTCTTGCTCATACTGTCTAACTTTACTGCAGTTTGGCTTCAAATATATACAATTTGAATTTGAATATATGTTGTTACACTTGCAATTAAAGCGTAGTCATGTGCACTAACGCAGTGTTCGTGTTCACACTCGTATATTGCTCTACACGCAACACTGCGGCACTAATGTTGCACACACACACACACACGCTGCTGATGCCTTATGTTGTGTTGGTCAGGAGTTATTACGGGTGAACTGTCACTTGTTGCTTACTGGCGTCTCTCTTGGTCCATAACTTATATACTGTGAGGGGAGACTGTGAGGGAAGACTGTGATGGTAGAGACTGTGAGGGAGACTGTGAGGGTAGAGACTGTGAGGGGAGACTGTGAAGGTAGAGACTGTGAAGGTAGAGACTGTGAGGGGAAAGACTGTGAGGGGAGACTGTGACGGAGACTGTGAGGGTAGAGACTGTGATGGTAGAGACTGTGAGGGTAGAGACTGTGAGGGGGAGACTGTGAGGGTAGAGACTGTGAGGGTAGAGACTGTGATGGTAGAGACTGTGAGGGTAGAGACTGTGAGGGGTAGAGACTGTGAGGGTAGAGACTGTGAGGGGAGACACTGTGAGGGTAGAGACTGTGAGGGTAGAGACTGTGAGGGGAGACACTGTGAGGGTAGAGACTGTGATGGTAGAGACTGTGAGGGTAGAGACTGTGAGGGGAGACACTGTGAGGGTAGAGACTGTGAGGGTAGAGACTGTGATGGTAGAGACTGTGAGGGGAGACACTGTGAGGGTAGAGACTGTGAGGGTAGAGACTGTGATGGTAGAGACTGTGAGGGTAGAGACTGTGAGGGGAGACACTGTGATGGCAGAGACTGTGAGGGGTAGAGACTGTGAGGGTAGAGACTGTGAGGGTAGAGACTGTGAGGGTAGAGACTGTGAGGGTAGAGACTGTGAGGGTAGAGACTGTGAGGGTAGAGACTGTGAGGGTAGAGACTGTGAGGGTAGAGACTGTGAGGGTAGAGACTGTGAGGGTAGAGACTGTGAGGGAGACACTGTGATGGTAGAGACTGTGAGGGGAGACACTGTGAGGGTAGAGACTGTGAGGGTAGAGACTGTGAGGGTAGAGACTGTGAGGGTAGAGACTGTGAGGGTAGAGACTGTGAGGGTAGAGACTGTGAGGGTAGTGACTGTGAGGGTAGAGACTGTGAGGGTAGAGACTGTGAGGGTAGAGACTGTGAGGGTAGAGACTGTGAGGGTAGAGACTGTGAGGGTAGAGACTGTGAGGGGAGAGACTGTGAGGGTAGAGACTGTGAGGGTAGAGACTGTGAGGGTAGAGACTGTGAGGGTAGAGACTGTGAGGGTAGAGACTGTGAGGGTAGACACTGTGATGGTAGAGACTGTGAGGGTAGAGACTGTGAGGGTAGAGACTGAGAGGGTAGAGACTGTGAGGGTAGAGACGGTGAGGGTAGAGACTGTGAGGGTAGAGACTGTGAGGGGTAGAGACTGTGAGGGGAGAGACTGTGAGGGTAGAGACTGTGAGGGGAGAGACTGTGAGGGATAGAGACTGTGAGGGTAGAGACTGTAAGGGGTAGAGACTGTGAGGGGTAGAGACTGTGAGGGTAGAGACTGTGAGGGTAGAGACTGTGAGGGTAGAGACTGTGAGGGTAGAGACTGTGATGGTAGAGACTGTGAGGGTAGAGACTGTGAGGGTAGAGACTGTGAGGGTAGAGACTGTGATGGGAGACACTGTGAGGGTAGAGACTGTGAGGGTAGAGACTGTGATGGTAGAGACTGTGAGGGTAGAGACTGTGAGGGTAGAGACTGTGAGGGTAGAGACTGTGAGGGAAGAGACTGTGATGGTAGAGACTGTGAGGGTAGAGACTGTGAGGGTAGAGACTGTGAGGGTAGAGACTGTGAGGGTAGAGACTGTGAGGGTAGAGACTGTGAGGGTAGAGACTGTGAGGTAGAGACTGTGAGGGTAGAGACGGTGAGGGTAGAGACTGTGAGGGATAGAGACTGTGAGGGTAGAGACTGTGAGGGTAGAGACTGTGAGGTTGAGAGGGTAGAGACTGTGAGGTTGAGAGGGTAGAGACTGTGAGGGTAGAGACTGTGAGGGTAGAGACGGTGAGGGTAGAGACTGTGAGGGATAGAGACTGTGAGGGTAGAGACTGTGAGGGTAGAGACTGTGAGGTTGAGAGGGTAGAGACTGTGAGGTTGAGAGGGTAGAGACTGTGAGGTTGAGAGGGTAGAGACTGTGAGGTTGAGAGGGTAGAGACTGTGAGGTTGAGAGGGTAGAGACTGTGAGGGGTAGAGACTATGAGGGTAGAGACTGTGAGGGTAGAGACTGTGAGGGGAGAGATTGTGAGGGTAGAGACTGTGAGGGTAGAGACTGTGAGGGTAGAGACTGTGAGGGTAGAGACTGTGAGGGGAGAGATTGTGAGGGTAGAGACTGTGAGGGTAGAGACTGTGAGGGTAGAGACTGTGAGTGTAGAGACTGTGAGGGTAGAGACTGTGAGGGTAGAGACTGTGAGGGTAGAGACTGTGAGGGTAGAGACTGTGAGGGTAGAGACTGTGAGGGTAGAGACTGTGAGGGTAGAGACTGTGAGGTTGAGAGGGTAGAGACTGTGAGGTTGAGAGGGTAGAGACTGTGAGGGTAGAGACTGTGAGGGTAGAGACTGTGAGGTTGAGACTGTGAGGGTAGAGAATGTGAGGGTAGAGACTGTGAGGGTAGAGACTGTGAGGGTAGAGACTGTGACGTTGAGAGGGTAGAGACTGTGAGGTGAGAGGGTAGAGACTGTGAGGTTGAGACTGTGAGGTTGAGAGGGTAGAGACTGTGAGGGGTAGAGACTGTGAGGGTAGAGACTGTGAGGTTGAGAGGGTAGAGACTGTGAGGGGTAGAGACTATGAGGGTAGAGACTGTGAGGGTAGAGACTGTGAGGGGAGAGACTGTGAGGGTAGAGACTGTGAGGGGAGAGACTGTGATGGTAGAGACTGTGAGGGTAGAGAGGGTAGAGACTGTGAGGGTAGAGACTGTGAGGGGAGAGACTGTGAGGGTAGAGACTGTGAGGGTAGAGACTGTGAGGGTAGAGACTGTGAGGGTAGAGACTGTGAGGGTAGAGACTGTGAGGGGAGAGACTGTGAGGGGAGAGACTGTGATGGTAGAGACTGTGAGGGTAGAGAGGGTAGAGACTGTGAGGGGAGAGACTGTGAGGGGAGAGACTGTGAGGGGAGAGACGGTGAGGGTAGAGACTGTGAGGGATAGAGACTGTGAGGGTAGAGACTGTGAGGGTAGAGACTGTGAGGGTAGAGACTGTGAGGGTAGAGACTGTGAGGGGAGAGACTGTGAGGATAGAGACTGTGAGGGTAGAGACTGTGAGGGTAGAGACTGTGAGGGTAGAGACTGTGAGGGTAGAGACTGTGAGGGTAGAGACTGTGAGAGTAGAGACTGTGAGGGTAGAGACGTTGAGGTAGAGACTGTGAGGGATAGAGACTGTGAGGGTAGAGACTGTGAGGGTAGAGACTGTGAGGGAAGAGACTGTGAGGGATAGAGACTGTGAGGGTAGAGACTGTGAGGGTAGAGACTGTGAGGGTAGAGACTGTGAGGGTAGAGACTGTGAGGGTAGAGACTGTGAGGGTAGAGACTGTGAGGGGTAGAGACTGTGAGGGTAGAGACTGTGAGGGGAGAGACTGTGAGGGGAGAGACTGTGAGAGTAGAGACTGTGAGGGGTAGAATCTGTGAGGGTAGAGACTGTGAGGTTGAGAGGGTAGAGACTGTGAGGGGTAGAGACTATGAGGGTAGAGACTGTGAGGGTAGAGACTGTGAGGTAGAGACTGTGAGGGTAGAGACTGTGAGGGTAGAGACTGTGAGGGTAGAGACTGTGAGGGTAGAGACTGTGAGGGTAGAGACTGTGAGGGGAGAGACTGTGATGGTAGAGACTGTGAGGGTAGAGAGGGTAGAGACTGTGAGGGGAGAGACTGTGAGGGAGAGACTGTGATGGTAGAGACTGTGAGGGTAGAGACTGTGAGGGTAGAGACTGTGAGGGTAGAGACTGTGAGGGTAGAGACTGTGAGGGTAGAGAGGGTAGAGACTGTGAGGGTAGAGACTGTGAGGGGAGAGACTGTGATGGTAGAGACTGTGAGGGTAGAGAGGGTAGAGACTGTGAGGGTAGAGACTGTGAGGGGAGAGACTGTGAGGGTAGAGACTGTGAGGGTAGAGACTGTGAGGGTAGAGACTGTGAGGGTAGAGACTGTGAGGGTAGAGACTGTGAGGGGAGAGACTGTGAGGGAGAGACTGTGAGGTAGAGACTGTGAGGGTAGAGAGGGTAGAGACTGTGAGGGGAGAGACTGTGAGGGGAGAGACTGTGAGGGGAGAGACTGTGAGGGGAGAGACTGTGAGGGAGAGACTGTGATGGTAGAGACTGTGAGGGTAGAGACTGTGAGGGTAGAGACTATGAGGGGTAGAGACTGTGAGGGTAGAGACTATGAGGGTAGAGACTGTGAGGGTAGAGACTGTGAGGGTAGAGACTATGAGGGGTAGAGACTATGAGGGTAGAGACTGTGAGGGTAGAGACTGTGAGGGTAGAGACTATGAGGGTAGAGACTGTGAGGGTAGAGACTGTGAGGGTAGAGACTGTGAGGGTAGAGACTGTGAGGGTAGAGAGAGTAGAGACTGTGAGGGTAGAGACTATGAGGGTAGAGACTGTGAGGGTAGAGAGAGTAGAGACTGTGAGGGTAGAGACTGTGAGGGTAGAGACTGTGAGCGGTAGAGACTGTGAGGGTAGAGACTGTGAGGGTAGAGACTGTGAGGGTAGAGACTGTGAGGGTAGAGACTGTGAGGGTAGAGACTGTGAGCGGTAGAGACTGTGAGCGGTAGAGACTGTGAGGGTAGAGACTGTGAGGGTAGAGACTGTGAGGGGTAGAGACTGTGAGGGGTAGAGACTGTGAGGGGAGAGACTGTGAGGGGAGAAACTGTGAGAGTAGAGACTGTGAGGGTAGAATCTGTGAGGGTAGAGACTGTGAGGTTGAGAGGGTAGAGACTGTGAGGGGTAGAGACTATGAGGGTAGAGACTGTGAGGGTAGAGACTGTGAGGGTAGAGACTGTGAGGGTAGAGACTGTGAGGGTAGAGACTGTGAGGGTAGAGACTGTGAGGGTAGAGACTGTGAGGGTAGAGACTGTGAGGGGAGAGACTGTGATGGTAGAGACTGTGAGGGTAGAGAGGGTAGAGACTGTGAGGGGAGAGACTGTGAGGGGAGAGACTGTGATGGTAGAGACTGTGAGGGTAGAGACTGTGAGGGTAGAGACTGTGAGGGTAGAGACTGTGAGGGTAGAGACTGTGAGGGTAGAGAGGTAGAGACTGTGAGGTAGAGACTGTGAGGGGAGAGACTGTGATGGTAGAGACTGTGAGGGTAGAGAGGGTAGAGACTGTGAGGGTAGAGACTGTGAGGGGAGAGACTGTGAGGGTAGAGACTGTGAGGGTAGAGACTGTGAGGGTAGAGACTGTGAGGGTAGAGACTGTGAGGGTAGAGACTGTGAGGGGAGAGACTGTGAGGGGAGAGACTGTGATGGTAGAGACTGTGAGGGTAGAGAGGGTAGAGACTGTGAGGGAGAGACTGTGAGGGGAGAGACTGTGAGGGAGAGACTGTGAGGGGAGAGACTGTGAGGGGAGAGACTGTGATGGTAGAGACTGTGAGGGTAGAGACTGTGAGGGTAGAGACTATGAGGGGTAGAGACTGTGAGGGTAGAGACTATGAGGGTAGAGACTGTGAGGGTAGAGACTGTGAGGGTAGAGACTATGAGGGGTAGAGACTATGAGGGTAGAGACTGTGAGGGTAGAGACTGTGAGGGTAGAGACTATGAGGGGTAGAGACTGTGAGGGTAGAGACTGTGAGGGTAGAGACTGTGAGGGTAGAGACTGTGAGGGTAGAGAGAGTAGAGACTGTGAGGGTAGAGACTATGAGGGTAGAGACTGTGAGGGTAGAGAGAGTAGAGACTGTGAGGGTAGAGACTGTGAGGTAGAGACTGTGAGCGGTAGAGACTGTGAGGGTAGAGACTGTGAGGGTAGAGACTGTGAGGGTAGAGACTGTGAGGGTAGAGACTGTGAGGGTAGAGACTGTGAGGGTAGAGACTGTGAGCGGTAGAGACTGTGAGCGGTAGAGACTGTGAGGGTAGAGACTGTGAGGGTAGAGAGAGTAGAGACTGTGAGGGTAGAGACTGTGAGGTAGAGACTATGAGGGGTAGAGACTGTGAGGGTAGAGAGAGTAGAGACTGTGAGGGTAGAGACTGTGAGGTTGAGAGGTGACATGAATGAGGAAGGAGAGTAATGGGATGTTTGAGGTGACAAGGAAGAGAGACAAAGAGAGGTGAGAGAGAAGAGTGTAGACAGAGAGGATGGGACGGGTGAGCGAGGGGGGACGACAGTAGGATGTGAGAAACGACAGGGAAAGAGAATATGGGTAAATATAAATGGAGAGAGATAGTGAAAGGAAGGATAAAGCTAAAGGCAGATGAGGGAATAGAGGCAGATAATTGAAAATTGATAAAGAAAAGTGTGAGAGAGGGGAGAGAGGAAGGAACTGAGGAGTGGGGGGAGGGGGGGAGGGTAGAGGGAAGAAGCAGCAGGATGGGATGTCATAACATAGGTGGAGGGTGGGGGGGGAGGGGGGGAGGGGGGAGTTTAAACATCTGTCAAGCAGAACATTACACGGGAGGGGGAGGGGGGGGAGGGGTGTAGGGTAACCTGATATACTGTGGAACTGGGGGCTGGGGTGAGTATTCTGGAGGAAAGGAGGGTTAGGGGGAGAGAGAGAGAGAGAGTGAGAGAGAGAGAGAGAGCGAGAGAGAGAGAGAGAGGAGAGAGAGAGAGAGAGAGAGAGAGAGAGAGAGAGAGAAGAGAGAGAGAGAGAGAGATGTGGCAGAGAGGAAGAGGCTGACCAAGCCAAGGAAGCTGAGGACACTGATTAAATACTTCGACATCACTTCCCCGCCGTCTCAGACCCCCACGGAGACACACTACAAGCAGCTCAGCAATGCTTAAAGTGAATCAAACACGACATTTACGCTAACAATTGCCCCGAGCACGAAGGAAGATGCAGCAAGTGCTCGGGCAGCCACAGGTACAAGACCTGCTCTACGGACATCAGGAAATGCCACGCTGTGGATGACAGCACATTGGAGCGTCTCGCCGACGTCCCAGAAGAAGGGAGGACATTAAGAAAATCAAGCCACGAGGCGACTAGCTGATGTCTTCAACATCCGCCTAACTCAATTCCCAAGTCTACCTAGACAAGCTATAACGACCCAAACCACCAGTCAACGCTAACAATGGACTGCCTCAACGGGCACAACTCAACAGCACCTCAAAACTAGTCCTCAAACGACAGCGTCAACTGCAATCAACTCAAACATCTTACACGTGTGTAAGTCGACCAAAACGACCAGTGCCTCTTCATCCAGACACTCACCAGCCTGTTAGTAGTCAACAACATACCCGTATTACCTACACTTGTGCCAGAGGAGATCTTGGGGACTTAATCACCAATAGTTCCACTACCCAAAACTATCTTCGACGCCTAATTACTCATCACATAAATTATTAGAGCAATCACAAACTAAATCCCAAGAGAGCTCTATGTTCACTTACTTAACTCTTTGAATGTTAAATATTAAGTCATTACACAGCCTCTCAAGTTTTACTCTCTCTATATATATAAAACTCTGAACTGTAGTGCTAATCCTGACCATAAGAGCTTGCTGGAGAGTTATTAAGCACTAATATTATTCACCATTTTGGTGCATATCACACGGCTAATACAGATGCTAGGCTTCAGCCACTGTGTTTGTCTTACAGAGGAAGCCTCCACAGTACTTCTACCCTGTGTGTATATATCTATGCATGTACATTTGTCTAAATAAAT
>WNGS01111181.1:52866809-52886078 GCA_020271785.1 Procambarus virginalis
TGGTGTTATATAAAAAAATCCCATTATGATTCTCCATCTTCTTTGTGCACTCATCATGACTGCTAGCAAATTGATATCCAAACTGACTGGAAAATTTTTAAGGTTCATTGGGTAGAAAATTTTTGGGTGGGATTCAGAATTATTATTAACCCTTGTATGGCCCGGGCTATTTTGCCTTTGTCACCCACAGACGCATACCAAAAAAAAAAAAAAAAATTTTCTTCTAAACCTGTAATGTGTTCACTGATCATGGGAAAAAATAATAAAAAATCGTAAGTGGCATATATTGCCCGCTATAGGGTGGTGAAGTTTGGCAAAAAACAGGCGCTGACTCAGCGTGCGTCCCAGACGGCCTGTTGCTCGCCAGCTGTCAGGCCAGAGTTGCCACAAACAGATAATTACCTAATTATTTCAATGTCTCTGATGATTTTTTTGTAGTTTTTTTGCTGTAATATTATTCAATAGTGTGTAGTGTGATATATTTATAAACAAAATGAGTGAATCATTGCTGTACTCAAAAATATGGTGTGTATATTGTTGATTCAATTATGTTTCATCAAACAGTGAACAAATACTTTGTCGGTTGTTACACTAAATACACAGGTTATATATTAGTACAGTGGTACCTTGCATGACGATTGCCCCAAAAGGCGAACATTTTGAGTAACGAACGGCCAATCGGCATCAAATCGTCCTGCCATGGCGAACGCTCGTTTGAGTACGTCAACACCACATGGTGGGGTCGCGTTGCTTCTTGCATATTCTCAGACGCCTCCGACGATGCCATCAATTATGTTGTTCTTGTTTAACCCTTAAATGGCGCATAGCTATATACCATTTGACACCCACAGGCGCATACAAAAAAAAAAAAAAAAAAAAAAAAAAATTATTTTTTCTTCCTAACCTGTTAATTTGTGTTTCTGATCACGGGAAAAATAATAAAAATCGTAAGTTGAATATATTGGCCGCTATAGGGCAGGGAAGTCTGGCACAAAACAGGCGCTCACTCAGCATGCGTCCCAGGCGGTCTGTTGATCGCCAGCTGTCAGGCCGGAGTTGCCACAAAGAGATAATTGCCTAATTATTTCAATGTCTCTGATTGATTTTTCGTAGTTTTTTTGCTGTAATATTATTCAATAGTGGTAGTGTGATATATTTATATAATGAAATGAGTGAATCATCGCTGTACTCAAAAATATGGTGTGCTTATTGTTGATTCAATTATGTTCATCAAACAGTGAACAAATACTTTGTCGGTTGTTACACTATATACACAGATTATATATAAGTATCTGCATGTTTTGTTCACCATAACGAACCACTAAGTTGCTATTATGAATCAAAAAGTAACGAGGAGTGACCGCCATGTACCAGCCAGCCACTCACGCCTTCCCTCAAGTCATCTGACTCACCCACATTCTCCTCCCACAATACTGTTTTTGCTTTTATTCACTATATACAGACGCTATATATAAGTATCTACATTCGTGTTCACCATAACGAACCACTAAGTTGGTATGCTGAGTGGCAGTGGCAGTGGCAGTGGCAGCCCGCCACTGGCTGCCACTCCTCCTTCCCTCACCTCACCTGACTTGCCACCATTTTCCACTCACCATACTGTTTTTGCTTTTATATACAGACGTTATATAAGTATTTACATGTTTTGTTCACCATAACTGTACATTTAAGCTTGTATGGTGAGTAGGCAGAAAGACGTAGGACCTCACATAGTCAGCTGATGGCTGCCGCCCTCAAGGCCAGACGCACTAATATTTCTCCTCCAACAATACTGCTTGTGGTGTTATTACGCTATATACACACATTATATATAAATATCTACCAGTTTTATTCACCATACTTGTACAAGTAAACTGGTATGGTGCCCAAAGACCATCATGGTCACCAGTAAACAACACGATAATTCCTGCAGACGACGCTCCTCTCTCACCAAAATGGCGGCTCCCAACCTCCTACTCTTGCTGTTTATACCCTCTATACACACGTTATATATAAGTATCTACATTTGTGTTCACCATAGCGAACCACTAAGCTGGTATGCTGAGAGCAGTCAATAAAAGGTGGCCACACACAGTCAGATAACAACGCCACCACCCTCCCTCCCACAGCATTACTCCTCCCTCCATGGAGCACAGCGCTAAATATCATCACAATCCTCTTATTATGAGACCCACGGTCAGTTTTATCACAGTCAGGGGTCTTCTGCAATAATATTATCGCTACATAATAGCATGAACAAGTATATTATGGCATTTTTAGGCGATGCTGTGGTCACAAGCTGAACAGCAGTGCTGTGAGCTCATGCTGCGTGCGTCAGGCTTGGTAGCTTACTCGATACTGAGGCCCCTAACACCCGGGAGTTTGGCCCATGATTTTTTTAAAAAATGGCGTCTGTTTACAAGAACCCTGATGAAGGTAATTACCTAAGCGTAGTTACAGGATGAGAGCTACGCTCGTGGTGTCCCGTCTTCCCAGCACTCTGTCATATAACGCTTTGAAACTACTGACGGTCTTGGCCTCCATCACCTTCTCCCCTAACTTGTTCCAACCGTTTACCACTCTGTTTGCGAAAGTGAATTTTCTTATATTTCTTCGGCATCTGTGTTTAGCTAGTTTATATCTATGACCTCTTGTTCTTGAAGTTCCAGGTCTCAGGAAATCTTCCCTATCGATTTTATCAATTCCTGTTACTATTTTGTATGTAGTGATCATATCACCTCTTTTTCTTCTGTCTTCTAGTTTTGGCATATTTAATGCCTCTAACCTCTCCTCGTAGCTCTTGCCCTTCAATTCTGGGAGCCACTTAGTAGCATGTCTTTGCACCTTTTCCAGTTTGTTGATGTGCTTCTTAAGATATGGGCACCACACAACCGCTGCATATTCTAGCTTTGGCCTAACAAAAGTCGTGAACAATTTCTTTAGTATATCGTCATCCATGTATTTAAACGCAATTCTGAAGTTGGAAAGCGTGGCATAGGCTCCTCGCACAATATTCTTTATGTGGTCCTCAGGTGATAGTTTTCTATCTAGAACCACCCCTAGATCTCTTTCTTTATCAGAATTCTTTAAAGATTTCTCACATAATATATAGGTTGTGTGGGGTCTATGTTCTCCTATTCCACATTCCATAACATGGCATTTATTAACATTGAATTCCATTTGCCAAGTGGCGCTCCATGTACTTATTTTGTCCAGGTCATCTTGAAGGGCATGACAATCATCTAAGTTTCTTATCCTTCCTATTATCTTAGGTGTGGTGAACCCTGTGTATCCGCGGGCCGTTTAAATCTTGCGTAGTACTCCAACGCATCATATGATGCGACGCGCAATTTACTGCAAGTCGGTCAAAGCATCATATGATGCGATGCGCAATTGAAGGGTTAAAGATACTAATGATGCTGGGATATAAAGAGGTGACTGCTGAGATGTTGCAAAGTATTGACGTTTTTTGTAGAAAACCTTACCTAGCTCCTTTAGCATTTTTTCCACTTCGTCTCTAGACACCTCTATGTGCTCTATGTTGTTCTCTGGAATTCTTATTGTGTCTGGTTCCCTAAAGATTTCATTTTGTACAAACACACTTTGGAACTTTTCGTTTAGTGTTTCACACATTTCCTTTTCATTTTCCGTGAATCTATTTCCCATTTTCAACCTCTGAATATTATCCTTTACCCGCAATTTGTTGTTTATGAATTTATAGAATAGACCTGGTTCTGTTTTACATTTGTCTGCAATCCCTTTTTCAAAATTTCTTTCTGCCTCTCTCCTCTATTGAGTGCAGTCAATAATAAAAGGTGGCCACACACAGTCAGAAGACAATGCCACCACCCTCCCTCCCACAGCATTACTCCTCCCTCCATGGAGCACAGCGCTAAATATCACCACAATCCTGCTATTATCAGAACCCTGGTCAGTTTTATCACAGTCAGGGGTCTTCTGTAATAATATCATCGCTAAATAATAGCAAGAACATGTATATTATGGCATTTTTAGGCGATGCTGTGGTCACAAGCTGAACAGCAGTGCTGTGAGCTCATGCTGCATGCATCAGGTTTGGTAGCTCACTCAGTACTGAGGCCCCTCACACCTGGGAATTTGGCCCACGATTTAAAAAAAAAATGGCGTCTGTTTACAAGAGCCCTGATGAAGGTGTGGTGAACCCCGTGTATTCGCAGGCCGTTTAAATCTTGCGTAGTACTCCAATACATCATATAATGTGTTGCGCAGTTAAAGGGTTAAACAATCAGTGCAATTTTAGGTTCCTGTTCTATATTTATCTTTACATCTTTGCAGTATCGTGTCAGCAGGTCAAACATGGCTGTTTACTTATTTGTGTATCTACTTGCAATATATACACAAATAAAACCAGCGTTGAATGTAATGAAATGCCATTTTCTGGGTGAGCCCCGGAGGAGCTTATCGGGCTAATGTATGTTATATTAGACCGGAACATTAGCTAAGGAGTTCAGACCTACCAGGGACCAGTGCCAGAACCTGGCCCCTTCAGAGAGGTTTCAGGGAGCAATGGCCCTGGAAAACCCCCTTGTGGTTGGGGTTTTCCTTATCTGCCATCGACCGGGGTTAGGCACCCAGAAAGGTCGGCATAACAAAACAAACCCCACATGGTAAAAAACTAAAACAAAAAAACGAACAGAGAGGTAGAAACGCCCTACAATCCATAGGAAAGAAGCAAACATCACACTTTACTGCCGCGCTGATCGTCCGCACAGCCTTCTCCGCCCTGAGAGGGGGAGGGGGAGCCCCGGACCTACCACGCCGGCTGCCAAGCTTCTGTTCAGAAGCTAAGCTTCAACCAACGCGAAAAAACCGCCGACTGGTGGGAGGGAGGGTTGCCATGGAGCCTCCGGGGCTCACCCAGAAAATGGCGTTTCATTGCATTCAATGCTGGTTTTTTGTGGGGAGCCCCTACGGCTCCCTGGAGCTTCATACCCAAGGAGAAGGAAAAGAAAGAGCTAACCCGAGAGGTGGCCGCCACAAACTCCGCAACGCGAAGCCGAGACAACAGGCTGCAACCTGCAACCCAAGGAGCAGATGCGCATAAATAATGGGCGGCCAAGAACCTGTGCGATCCTCAAATCCCTGCGCCCGAAATGAGCCCTAGACGTCACCAACACAGCAGCAAAAGCTGCAAACATCTGAACAGCACGGGCACAAGGACAAACCGCAGGCTGGAAGACGGAAAAACTCTGCGGACGACCTGGGAGACCCGAGCACTGAAACAGGGAACGAGGGGAACCGGATCAACCCAAAGCGCATCCCTAGACATGGTACGCAGATAACGGCAAAAAGTGCAACCGGACAACACAGGACGCACCCCCGGCCAAACCAATCAAACATCAATAACCCAAGAACCCTCCGGAAAGCCGCCGTCTCGACTGTCGCCAGGATAGAGAAAGGCTGCAAATGTACAAACCTACCACCAGTACCAAAGAACAGAAACCTGAACAGAAGGGGCTACCACAAACTGAGGCGAAGATAAGAAGGCACCCTGATCAAGGACCAGGGCGGCTCAGGCGACGCATGAGCAGGCCGGAGGTGAAACAAAACACAAGAAAGCGTACAGAACGGGGCAGATGTGACGTCCACCCCGAACGCAAGCCGGAGCGGCTCAGCCAGCGCCGCACAAAACGAGGCGACAGTAAGAAACATCAAATAATTGTAGTCCTGAAAACCCAAGAAAGGACAAGACAACCTGATGCGAAAGAGAAGACAACCTACGAAGAGCAAGAAAAAGTGCATAGAAACACCAGAAACGTCATACTGCCACCAAGATGAAGCTCGCAGGTGGGACACCGTCAACAAAGCCACCTGATCACCACAGAGATGGTGATACCCGCGTCAAAATACCAGACGCGAAGAGCTGAGGAGAAGGTCGAACCAGTCACATACAGGACCGATCCGACCTGCCGAAAGAGGCGGAGCCGCGGGAAAATGCCCCAGGTTCGGACACCTATCAAGCAGTGTCTGAAAAGAAAGCTAGGCCGGCCACCAAGGAACCATAAGGACTACTCTCGTGGGAAAAGGCTCCAACCGAGCTAGAACCTGAAGCAACAGCTGGACCGGGAGAAGAGGAACAAGTACCCCCACCTCGACCAGTCCTGCTGAAAAGCATCCACCGTGAACGCCTCGCAGGCGGGTAAGGGCGCCACATAAAATGGGCGACGCCTAGACCACGCCAACTCGAAGACGTCTATGACCAGGAGTCCATACGTCCGGCAGAGCCAACGAAACGAGTCTGCGATGACTGGCCAATCCGCGAACAGAGGCATGAACCGAGATAGCTGTCCGCCAGGACGCAGGGCACACCCCGAACATGAACCTCACGGTTAGCCAAACCCCGAGTCCAGCAAATGAGCCACTCTAACCCTTACACTGCTCAGGGGTCCTGGGGACATTTACACCCCTGTGCGCAAGAAAAAAAAAATTCAAAAATTTTTTTCGTCTTCTAAACATGTTAATTTGTGTCCCTGAGCACGGGAAAAATAGCAAAAAAATCGTAGGTGAACTATTTTGGGCGCAATTGACCGAAGAAGTCTGGCAAAAAGTGGGCGTTGACAGAGCGGTCGTCAGGGCCGATCAGCGTTACCCGCGCTGACAGATGGGAGTTGCCACAAAGATATTATTACCTAATTGTTTCAATGTCTCCGATTGATTTTTTCTTAGTTTTTTTGCAGTAATATTATTCAATAGTGTGTATTGTAATATATTTATATAATAAAAGTGGTGAATAATCGCTATACTCAAACGTATGGTGTGCATATTAGTAATTCAATTATTATGTTCATAAAACAATAAACAAATAGTTTTGCTGCTATTACACTCTATACACAGGTTATATATAAGTATCTGCATATTTTGGTCACCATAACGAACCACTAAGTTGATATTGAGAGTCGAAAAGCAACGAAGAGTTACCGCCACACACCAGCCAGCCACTCGCTGCCACTCCCTCAACACACGCACTAAACTTTCTCCCCGAACAATACCATTTGTGGTGTTATTACACTATATACAGACGTTATATATATGTATATATTTTGTTCACCACAACTGTACAGCTAAGCTGATATAGTTAGTTCAGGCACTAAGAGTCGTTGGTATACACAGCTGGCGGCTACCGGCTCCCTCACTCATTCAAGGTCACACACACACTAAACTTTCTCCCCCAACAATACTGTTTGCAGAGTTATTACCCTATATACACATATTATATATAAGTATCTACATGTTTTATGCACTGTAACTGTACACCTAAGCTTGTAGTGCGCCCAAAGAGCATAGTGGCCACTCTAAACAGCTAGACAAATCGTGCAGACGACGTCACCTCCGTCACCCAGATGGCTCCTCCCAGCATAACCCTTTTGCTGTTATTACACTAATACACACATTATATATAAGTATCTACATTTGTGTTCACCATAGAGAACCACTTAGCTGGTATGGTGAATGTAAACAATAACAGGTGGCCACACAGTCAGTAAACGATGCTGCCTCCCTCCGTCTCTCAGTATCACTCCTCCTACAGCGCTAATTATTACAACAATCTTGCTATTATCACAACCCTGGTTATTTATATCACAGTCAGGGGTCATCTGTAATATTGTCATCACTAAATAATAACAATTATATATTTATTTTGACATTTTTCGGCGATGCTGTGGTCACAAGCTGAACAGCAATGCTGTTCGCTCATGCTGCGTGCGCCAGCCTTGGTTGCTCCAACAGTAATGTGCCTCTCACACCTGAGAATATTGCCCACGATTTTTTTTTTAAATTGCGTCTGTTTACAAGAGCCCTGAGGAAGCTAATGTGAACCCTGTGTAGCTGCGGGCCATTTGAATCGGGCGTGGCACCCTATGGCGTATATATACGCCATGCGCACCGTGGGACATGTTACTCAGGGCGTATATATACGCCATGCGCAGTTTAAAGGCTAAGGAACCAACCCCAAAGGTCAACACCTAAGAGAAACTCTGCGGTTCTGGCAAAGAACCACCAGAGAACAGTCCAAATGGAGCAGAATGGTAGAGCACCGAGTGACCCAAACCCTCCGAAGCGCAAACCAGACAGCCACAAACTCCCAAACCGTGCTGTGAACCTGACGGACTGACAGACCCCACCATCCCCGGCTGACCTGGTGAGCACTGGTCACAAAGCCCCAGCAGAGAGATGACCCGTCCATGAACACATCGAGCGAAGGCTCGGGGAAGTGCCAAGGAACGGAACCCCGAAAACTCTAAAGAGGAAGCTGGTGATGCAGCACCAACACATGAACTCCGGAGGAACGAACCCAACGATTGTAAGAGAGGCGGAAAGGGAGTCTCCGAAGGAACCAAACAGACGCCGAAGCCAAACCCGACCCCGCGGGCAGACCAGCACGTCGAAGTTCAGACTCCCGCACAACTGCTCGAGCAACCGCTGAGCAACCCGGGACCCCCTCATGAACAGCTGACGGCGGGACCACAGCCGCAGCAACACTTCTGGAGGGAAAGACAAGGAGCGGCCCAAAAGCCCTTAACAAGGCCCAGCCAGGTCCGAACCCGGGACGGAAACAAATGGAACGGCCTCCAGATCACCAGGAAACCAAACCCGGCGATCTGGAAAGAACCACACCCCTGGCGAGCAGACAAGTAGACCGACTGGGAGCCCACACCAGCCAGTCATCGAGGTAGGCCAGACACCGAATCCCAAGCAGACTCAGACAGGGCACCAAGATCCGGTAAAGATGCAAAAATACACCAAGTGCCAATTACAAACTAGGGAAGGCAACAAAAAGTGGCAAGCATGAAGCCCCACCACCAACTGTGCCAGTCCTGGAAAACTGGAGAGGAACGTGCTAAGAATGACCTGGAGGTCCAGGGCCAGCATCCAGGCACCCGGCCCCAACAGAAGCCGGACAGGAGACAACAGTCCTCCGATGAGGGCATAGAATCCAGAGCGCAGACTGAAGAATTCCAGAAGAACCGCAGATTCGACAGGCCCATGTCTGCAAAGAGCAGACGGGAACTCCAGAAGGATGGGGCGGATCGACCATGTCCAACGCACCCACTGATTGATACTTGGTTGATACCTGGTTGATGGGGTTCTGGGAGTTCTACTTCCCAAGCCTGGCTCGAGGCCAGGCTTGACTTGTGAGAGTTTGGTCCACTAGGCTGCTGCTTGGAGCGGCCCGCAAGCCCACATACCCACCACAGCCCGGTTGATTCGGCACTCCTTGGAGGACCAACACTAAGGACGTCCTTCTGATGGTCATCTTAGTGATGACCTCCGTGGAGGTCATCACTAAGATGACATGATGAAGCGCAGAGGAAGAAGCCCACCCCGCCAGCCCTGAACCCCCAAAAGGGGAGAAGCCGTCCACCACCGCCACCAGAGGCTGGAAGACAACCAAAAGCGCCCACTAACTGCAGGACCATGCGAGAGTCAACAGAGCAAGCTGCTCCCCCAGCGCCCCGTCAACAGAGAAGGGAACAGAGCCCCTTCCGAAAGAAAAAGTACACATACACATATGTACATATTATGTATATACACATACACATACACACAGGGTATGTTAAACACACGTGTGTATGCACACACACATTTGCACACACACAGAGTACACATGCACATGTGTACACACACATACACGTGAAAAGAAAATTACAAGCCGCCGACCAGCGGGCAGAGAGCACCATGCCGGCCAGGCGAAGGCAGCTCAAAACTGCATCAAAAGACCCACCTCGACAACAAAACTTCAAAGTCCCAGCACGACTACAACACGTGCCAAGACCCAAAATGATCAGTCTGCAAGCCAGGAAGACCCTGGAACTCCAGAAGGCAGAACCGGGTCACACACGAGGAAACAAAGCCCCCTGAACCCACAAAGGTGGCCCAAGAGGAAGAAACCTCCGGAACGAAACCAAAGAACCCCAAGGCACCCGGAATCGAACCAGGGGGAGCCCAAACCACCACAATTGCCGGCGGAGATACACCATAAAAAGGCAAAGTACAGCCCTCAGACAGAACCCCCAGGGAAACGGTCAAAATAGACCGAAAACTGAGGGACAAGGTGTGGGAGCAAGCATAACAGCCAGAAACACTGAACAGAAAATGGGCAGAAAACACCAGAAAAGCAAAGAAACGACAACAAGATAATAAAACCCCTGAAGGGAGGTGAAAAACTCACCCAAGACGCTCGCTCGCACACCCAGGTGCATGTAAACAAACCGCAATGCCCGGCGTGGCCCTGGTGGCCATGCCGAGAAACCGGCAGAAAATGGTCACCAGAACAGAGGGCTGTGACTGACACAAAAGATACGAAAACACGCCAGCAAGTGTGGGAAGCAAGCAGACTGGATGGGCGAAAAACTCCGCCCAAAAGCAGAAAACCCAGAAAGGGGCAAACCACCTCAGAACTGCTAGCAGACATCCCCCACAGCCCCGGGAACCAGCAAGAGAGGCCCCGGGCAGAGCCGTCCTCCAAGCCCTCCGCCCTTAAAGAAAAATTAGTCCATGGGAAAGGCAGCAAGAAAGGGCTGCTGGTAAGACCCAGAAGCCTTGGCAGGAGGAACAGGCTCGAAAACCTCCGTTCCCAACCCGAACGGGGCAGCCCCCGAAAACCACGCGAGTCTCGGCCCCAACTAAACCCCGCCCCGACCCTGAAACCCGCAGACGGTTCGGAGCCGGGAACAAGGAGGGAAAGAGGCAAACAGCACCTAACCAAAACAGGGTGGCCTCGGGGCATCCGAGTGGGAAACCAACCTAGCGTGTTGCAATAACTTAACCTAGCTTGCAACACGGATGCTGCCTGTACTCTGAACAGTAATAACATCAGGAGAGTACTGGAGAACAAGCAGAGAATCTCTCTCGCAAGACTCCGGGTCAAGGTGTCAGTGACCCAACAGGCAACATGACGGAGGTAAAAGTGGCGACTGTCACCCGGAGACAAGGGCACAGCAACCAACGAACCCGTACAAAACGGGTTGGAACCCGGAAGACACATTCAATTGTCCACCGAGCCCAGACAGGGGTTTCCAGGGACAGTAGGCTGACTGCTACGGGAAGCCGGGCAAGGTGTTGCTAACCGGTTAAGAAACCCAAAAATAACAGGAGAGTAGAGGATAGCACTGAAAACCCCTGCGACGTGTACAATCACGGGGGCCTAGCAGAGAGCCACCAATCACTACCAGTGGAACTATAGCCACACTGGGCAAACCCCCACCAGGCAAATGAATATAAAAACAAAGAAAAACCCGCAAAAGTACACCGTCTCCAGAGGCAACAGGAACCGGTCGCCGCTTAGGTGGCAGGTCGAGCAACACCTTGACGCCCTAACCAGCACAATACCAGTCCCTACCCAGGGCCAAACAAGGGCCCCAAGCCCCAGCTGGCCCAAGGGCGAGGCAAATGCCGAGCAGCAAGAACCTCTACGGGAATGGTTCCCGAACGCCCCAGGGAAGATAACCCTGTCACGCAAGGGCAGTACTCACAGGGCGCTTAGGGAAGGAAGCCCCTAAGCGCATGCAGCCCTGGCACTGATGAGGTACTCCTGGCCACCGCACAACACAACACAGGGCAGTGAACGCCACACAAGACAAACACCGCCTAGGAAACTGAGGCCAGAGAAGCGTCTATCCCGGTTGACATCAACTTACGAACTGAAGCTAGGCAGCCGGCGCGGTAGGTCTGGGGCTCCCCCCCTCCCCCTCTCGGGGCGGGGAGGGCTGCGCGGCAGTAAAGTGTGATGTTTGCTTGTTTCCTTGGGATTGTAGGGAGTTTCTACCTCTCTGTTCGGTTATTTTATTTAGGTTTTACCATGTGGGGTTTGTTTTGTTATGCCTACCTTTCTGGGTGCCTAACCCCGGTCGATGGCAGATAAGGAAAACCCCAACCACAAGGGGGTTTTCCAGGGCCATTGCTCCCTGAAACCTCTCTGAAGGGGCCAGGTTCTGGCGCTGGTCCCTGGTAGGTCTGAACTCCTTAGCTAATGTCCCGGTGTAATGTAACGTACATTAGCCTGATAAGCTCCAGTAGCCGTATTTCTCCCCACAGAAATAAAAGCAATATTAATATTAATGTATTACAGGTCTCACTTGAAATTACTGCATTCAGTTAGTTTAATAATTTGATTTTAATTCGATTACAGATATGTCATGAATCAGGATTCCCTTGGTTTATTGCCATGTGCTATTGCTAGCCATGAGCATGGCTCTTCTGAATGTCCATGACAACCTACACACCCAACAAAGGCTTGAAGTTTCTAAAACAATATAGTGCAGAAGATCAAAAACTGATAGCAAAGCAAATTGAACTGAACTTGGATGGAGAATCTCAAGTATGCCTCCATCATGAAGCTTTGCTATTGACGGATTTTGAATTTTTGCAAAAAACTTGCTGCAATCCCTTCAAGAAGAAATGCCATATAAAGCGAAAAGAATTGCGACCAATCACAGTAGCTACTGCAGAGAAAATGTCAGATATGCTGAAAGTCAGTATTAAGCCTGGCCAAAAGTTGTGCACATCATGCAGAAATGAATTCGACAGTAAGCAGGTGAGTGAGTCCAGCTCTACTGAATCTGATGGCCCTGCTGATAATATGGAAATCTGTGAAAGTGTAAACACAAGTTATCAGTATTAGGCATCTCACCCATTAAATATCAACGAGTTAGTACAAGGGATAAGTATGGTTATGCAAAGCGTAAGATTAGCCAAACACAGGAAATGATTGCCAAGCAGATTGCTGCAATTGGAAATATTGATTGCCAAAACCTGTTGGTACCAAGCGCTAGCCAACAGTGCACAAATTGCCAAGACTTCAATAAACTCATTGAAGAAATGAAGCTAAAATTCTATGTAGCAAAGTGCCAAGAAAAAATACAAATCCTAATCCTCGTGCCACAAAGCTGGTCTATCAAAAAAACAATGGAGCAATTCAAAGTTTCAGAATACAGTACATGGTTCGCGAAGCTAGGAAACTGAAAAAAGAACAGGGAATACTAGCAATTCCTAAGAAAATGCAGGGCAAGTCAGTTCCTGAGGAAGTGAAGGGTAGTACAGTTTTTTGAGGGTGAAGAATTTAGTCGAATGTGTCCCGGAAAGAATGGAAAGAAAAAAGTCATGATCAGTGCACAAAGAAGACGGAGAATCATAATTAGATTTTTCGATATTGCATCAAAGTACAGTGGTACCTCGACTTACGAGCGCCCCTGGTTACGAGTTTTTCGGGTTACGAGCAGGATTTGCTCGGAAAATTTGTATCGGGATACGCGAGTTGCCTCAGGATACGAGGGTGTTGATACGCGTATGGGCCGACCTAGTGATCGCCTCTCAGTTTACCAGTGCTTCGCGCTCAGTGACTATCCCGGCTGAATTTTCACAAGGATTTACTGTTTATTTTCGGATTTGTTGCTAATTGAGCCTTAAATTTGTTATTATATATATCGCAATGGGTCCCAAGAAAGTCAGTGGTAAGGTTCAAGGCAAGAAATCGCACGCGAGGATGACAATAGAGGAAAAGCAAGAGATCATTCGGAAGCGTGAAAATGGTGCACGTGTTGTTGAACTTTGTAGGCAGTACAACAAATCCACATCAACGATATGCACTATACTTGCCAAGAAAAAGGACATTATGAGTGCTAAAGTGGCACAAGGAGTATCAACAATCACGAAACAATGACCACAAATACTTGAGGAAGTAGAAAAGTTGTTATTAATTTGGATACACAACAAGGAGTTAGCAGGTGATAGTGTTTCAGAGGCCATCATTTGTGACAAAGCCAGGGTATTGCACGAAGACCTTGTAAAGAAAACCCCTGCAACGAGGACAGATAAGAGACTTTAAGGCAAGCAGGGAATGGTTTAAGAAATTTAGAAAAAGAAGGGGTATTCATAGCGTTGTAAGGCATGGGGAAGCTGCCAGCTCAGACAAACCAGCGGCTGAAAGATTTATTGAAGAATTTAAAGAATTTGCAGAGGCTGAGGGATACCTACTGCAACAGGTGTTTAATTGTGATGAGACAGGAAAAGATTCCTGGAAAATCTGGAAAAAGATTGGAAAGACATATATACATTACCAAGGAGGAAAAATCCTTGCCCGGACACAAGCCTATGAAAGATAGGTTTACACTTGTGCTATGTTAGCTGTCCTATGTTCTATATAGCCATCCTATGTTCTATATAGCCATCACAACTGCAAGAAAAATGACAGGTTGGATAACAAGAACTTTTCACACTACGATGATACTTTTCAAAATGCTTGTGCTCTTGAGAGTGGAGTGCTGCTGCACAATGACAGCCCCTTTCAAAGCTGGAGAAATTGCTGACCTGGAGAGCGTGCAGAGATCCTTTACTGCTAGAATCCACTCAGTAAAACATCTAAACTACTGGGACCGACTAAAGAGCCTAAATCTGTATTCCCTTGAGCGCAGGCGGGAGAGATACATAATAATCTATACATGGAAAATAATTGAGGGGCTGGTCCCAAACCTTCACACAGACTTGCAGACCCCTCACAGTGTTCAAGAGAGAACTGGATAAGCACCTCCAAAGGATACCTGATCAACCGGGCTGTGACTCATACGTCAGGCTGCGAGCAGCCGCGTCCAACAGCCTGGTTGATCAGTCCAGCAACCAGGAGGCCTGGTCAACGACCGGGCCGCGGGGACGCTGAGCCCCGGAAGCACCTCAAGGTAAGGTATGTTCAAATGCGAGTGGCAATTTGAAAATTAAACCCTTGCTAATGTATCATTCTGAAAATCCAAGGGTTTTCAAACAGTATAAAGTGCAGAAAAAAACAAATGTCTGTGATGTGGAGGGTTAATAATAAGGCATGGGTGACTAGGACTTTTTTTTTTGGAGTGGGTGAATGAAGTGGTGTACCCTGTCATAGGAAAATATCTGCAGGAGAAGCATTTGCCAATCAAGGCCCTGCTTCTCCTCGACAATGCTCCTGCACATCCTCCAGGCTCGGAAGATGAATCGTTGCACAGATACAATAAATTTCTCACAGTAAAGTTCCTTCTTCCTAACACCACTCCTGCAATTCAGCCTATGGACCAGAAAATCATAGCCAATTTTAAGAAACTTTATGAAAGGGCACTTTCCCAGAAATGTTTTGAAGTGCCTGAAGCCACAAAATTCACCCTCAAAGAGTTCAGGAAATGCCATTTTAACATTTGTAGTGCTTTAAAACTGGTTGACAAAGCCTGGCAAGAAGTGACTCAAAGAACCCTGATCTCTGGCTGGAGAAAATTGTGGCCTGAATGTGTGACAGAACTAGACTTTGAGGGGTTTGAGCCTGTTAATGATGTGCCTATTGTTGAGGAAATTATTACTCTGGGCTGGCAAATGGGCTTGGAATTGGATGGTGATGATGTGGAAGTGGTGGTGGAAGAACACAACGAAGAACTGACCACCGAAGAACTCCAAGCCCTTCAAAAGGAACAGAAAGAAGACACAGCTGAGGATGTTTCTCCAGTGGAAGAGGATGAGGCAGCAGCGAATGTCCCTTCCGCAACCATTAAGAAGTGATGTCAGATGTGGGAAGAGATGCAAACTTTTATTGCAATGACTCACCCAGAGAAAGCTGTAGTAGGCTGTGGCATTAACCTTTTCAAATGACAATGTGATGCCTCACTACAGACACATCTTGCGAAGAAGGGAAAAACAATCTTCCATGGACAGATTTGTTGTGAGAAAATCGAGCAGTGAGCCACAACCAGGACATAGTGGTATGCAGGCAAAACGTGCCAGAGAATGCACCCCAGAGAGGTCCTCACTGCCTGATGTTATAATGGAAGGGGACTCCCCCTTCCAAACGGTAACACCTCTCCTCCTTCCCCCTCCTCACCATCTTCCATACGCCAACAGCAGTCATCAGCAAGGGTAAGTAATAACTTGAACATAGTTTTGTAGTGTAGATTTCGATGAATTAGCTATAAAATTTAGTTTGAAGTGAGGTTTTTGGGTAGTCAGGAACGGATTAATTCATTTCCTATTATTTCTTACGGGGAAATTAGCTTCGGTTTACGAGCCGTCTACAGAAACGGATTAAACTCTTAAACCGAGGTACCCTCTGTATGTCATTTTCAGTCCTCTGGCTGAACTAGGAATTCAGATACCAACCTAAATAAAAGGTACTCTTGTACAAAAAATCTGCTCTACCCAATGGTGTCATTCAAAACCAAATTGGGAATGATGCATATTGAGATATTTTGCCTTGAAAGTTGGCTAGTTTTGCACATATTTTTTGGGGGCCAACTTTCAAGTGGGCCACCTCTGGACATATGGATACAACAGAGTTGCTACTGCATCACTGTGTAATATTGTGCTTGTTATATATCGTTGCAAAAGATCATGGAATTTAGTCCTTTTGCTGATGAGTAAGTGGTCTCCAAATTGGGGTCCAAATTTCTCACGACAAAATTTGGCAGTGATTTTAGCATGGATGAATAGTTGAATGGCCACCCATACTGCTTTTTCGATTACACTATGTTATTCTACACCAAAAGTTGTCCTGGTATGTCAAATTTCACTCTCCTACAGGCAATAGAATTGTTTTAACAAAGCGTCAAAGTTGGTCATTTTTGTGGTACTTACGCATTAACGGGACGAGAGCCCATTGATTATGGACCTGTTGTTTAAGCCCCAAAGCAGATTGAGCTCTAATATTTTGCAAAGTGTCATTTAGGGTCGAGGGCTATCTTACGACAAAATTTCATGGCATTTGAAGGAGCCATAGTGTTTTTTTTCGAGTGGGAGGCCATAGGTGATTTTTGGTTATTTGAGATAGAATGACCTTAGGATATTTGGTTTTTACTGAGAGTTCATGTTTCATAGAGCATGATGATACTACAAAGACCATTGTAGGGTTAGTCAGTTCAGAGATAAAAGGGGTGCAGCATTCCAGTGTAAAAGTGAGTTCCAGTCAGCTATCTTGTACATTTTAAAGTACATGTGCTTACAAGCTATGCAAAATTGAATTGGGGAAAAGAACAGTGAGATTAACAGTAAGGTCACCTTAGAGGCTGACTCAGATTACTATGACATGGTCATGACATCACTAATCCATGTGATCTCATAACCCAATGGAAGTCCAGTATGCCCAAGCTGATAGAGCAGCCGATCCCTGCTTGGCCAATCAAAGACAAAGGCTGGAAGTTTATTAAAGCATGATTCCATGCCAGTCACACCTTTCAAACCTACGATGCTGTGCTGAGACGTACGTATTCAAGTTATTGGCCATTAGCTACAACACATCATCTAAGTCCTTAAATACAGTTATTACAGTGCCCAAATTTGTCAAAAGTTCTAGCAAGCAGCTGGAATTTCACATTGTAATTACTTCCAGGAAGTAAGTGGGAAGTGGCTGTAGAGTGGATGCAACAAGGTTTCCTCCAGATGAACCAGGACTGAAACGTGTAACCCTTTTGATCATAGAAAATCTAAGTCATCGGTAGAGTCATGACTATAGTAAGAACCGAGTTTACATTGAATGTAAACCCGTAAGTGCAGCAATAGTTATTCTGAAAGTGAAGTGCCTTAAAATATGAAGTTAAGAAGGAAGAACCAAATTTATTGCTGCCATGCAGTGTTTCTCACTTCAACCAGTGTATGCCACGCATGTGTAAACTTGTGCAAGTGAACCACATGTGAACCTGTGTAAGTCAAACCACATGTGATACAGTCTTAACAGCCCACACCAGTCAGTCAGTCCAGCAATACTGTGTATATACCTCATGTGCCAGCCCATGCACATGTGTTGATCTACTAAATACCACATGCGGTCGTTGTAGAAGAAGCCAAAACTGACCGTCGAAGACCAGCTGTTCAGACCTTCGAGCTGAGTGTAAATAAGGGTGTGTAAGGCCAGCATCACTGTACATATAAACTATTAATTATTGTTTTATTGTCTATCTTCGTGCTGATTGCTGGCCAGTCACAGATTTACTCACCTCATTGATCACCCAAAACAGGTGGAGGCTAGAGTTTGAAGACAGACCGACGATGTGTGGTTTCACGTTGATCAACCATCACGAGTATGTGGACACACACACACACATCACATTTAGAGTATGTGTATGCTATGTTGACTGTCAGCTTGGCAGGTCATTAATGTTGCTAATAGTATATATCATTAGCGATCCCAAGTATCCAGAAGGGCCTCGCATTTTTTTCTTTGCAACTGGCCAGTAATATGAAAGTGGTTCGTGATTCATTGTCCCAAAAAGTGTTATGACAGGATTGTCCATGAGGAACCACGTGATCTGTCAGTAAGGTATCCTAGTGTGTCTCTGACACGCTATTAGCTTTGATGACACCAATCTTAAAGTAATTATGCTCCATGTGCATTAATATGCAAGTTTTGTAAATGAATGTCAATTGTTTTGTGTTTACATAAAACCTTTTCTGGCAGGAGCCCTGTTGGCTTCCTGAAGTTAACTTACTGATTTAAGTGCCATACTACGTGGAGCCATCAATCGCGAAGTTCTTATTGCCTACCGGGGACCACGAGCCAAAAACTGCCCCCCCCCCTCAAAGAGGCGCAGGGAGCAATGGCTCATGTACATTTTACATTTAATGTTTATCATCTTGCCATTGACCAGGGAAGCACCGAGAAAGGTAGGTAAATCAAACCATACTACTGTATGGTTGAAAAATGAGACCAACACACTCAAAATATTCAGAGACCTCCCCCAATAAGAAAACAATCAAAACTTCGTCAAACCAGCCTCCCCGCTAGTTAGCTCCACCTCCCCCACCCCATGTTGAGGGAAGGGTGGAGCGGGCCCAAGTCAGCCAGGCTATTACCAATCAGTTCTTGACTGATGATTGTGCTTGTCAATCATTGGTTCACTCTGGCTTCAATCTCCTGTTTTAGTAGCATTTTGTCTTTTAGGCTGTTCCTACATGTGTGAGAGTGTGAGAGAGTGTGAGTGAGTGAGTGAGTGAGAGTGTGTGTGTGTGAGTGAGGGTGAGGAGTGAGTGAGTGGAGTGAGTGAGTGTAGTGAGTGAGGTTGTGGTGTGTGTGTGTGTAGTGGTGAGTGAGTGAGTGAGTGAGTGAGTGAGTGTGTGATGTTGAGTGTGAGTGAGTGTGAGTGAGTGTGAGTGAGTGTGAGTGAGTGTGAGTGAGTGGAGTGAGTGTGAGGAGTGTGAGTGAGTGTGAGTGAGTGTGAGTGAGTGTGAGTGAGTGTGAGTGAGTGTGAGTGTGTGTGTGTGTGTGTGTGTGTGTGTGTGTGTGTGTGTGTGTGG
>WNGS01111181.1:52891374-52915619 GCA_020271785.1 Procambarus virginalis
AAGTGAGAAATTGAGATGATATTTATACTTCTACAGAGCAATCGATCGTAACAGAATAAAACTGTTACTAAATAATTTCAAGTAATAACTCTCGGTTTTACATTATCGGGAGTCATATTATCAGCAATATGCACAGATTGAATTATATTAACACTACTGTTAGTGGTGTTAGTAACTACTGTAATTAGTAAAGTACTGACTAATTCTATTATATATAATAGATGTATAAGATGATATTGTAAATTTGTCCAACCCAAGTGGTAAGGGTTGTGATGTGGTGTACCTTGACTTTAGCAAAGCTTTCGATACAGTGCCACATGAAAGACTGCTTAAAAAGATAGAGGCTATGGTCTGGAGGGTGCTATATTAAGATGGATTAGGGCATGGCTATCCCAAAGGAAACAGAGAGTTAGTATAAAATGGAGTCATGTCGTAGTGGAAAATGTGTAAGTGGAGTAGCCTCAATGGTCTGTCCTGGGACCTCTGTTGTTTATAATATATATAAATACTTTAGATTCAAGGTTTGAGTAGCAACATTTGCAAATTTGGCCGATGATACGAAAATCGTAAGGGAAATTAATTCGGAGGAGGACTCACTATCACTTCAAGTTGATCTAGATAGGGTTTTGAAATGGTCAAAGTGTACTGGCAGATGCAGTTTAAGTCTATAAATGTAAAGGTCTGAGTCTCGGTAATGATGTAGAGTTACAAGATACGAGCTAGAGGGGGTTTGAGATTGCGGAAGTCGGATTGCGAAAGGGGATCTGGGAGTTATAATTAGTAAAGAACTTTAAACAAAAGGATCAATGCATAAATGTTTGTATTAAGGCAAATAGGACACTCGGATTATTAATCGCAGCGTAAGTCACAAGACCCCTGGTGTGGTTCTCAAGCTATATATTGTTCTGGTTAGGCCCCATTTAGATATGCATGTTCCCCCCCCCCCCCCCCCCCCCCCCCCACCCCCCCCCCCCCCCCCGGGGTTTGGTCCCATATTATAGAATGGATATATATTCCCTTGAACGTGTGCAGCGTAGGATGATAACGTATTCCCCAAATTAAATAATAATAATAATATGTTTATTCAGGAAAGGTACATACATAAAGTGATTTAAATAAGTGGATCGATTTATAGATAGAGCTAGTACAGGTACATACAATGCCTAAAGCCACTATTTACGCAATGCGGTTCGGGCAAGAAAACATTAATATCTAAACCTTAATACTAATGAGCCCCAAAAATAATAAAATGTATTGAGAACAGATACAAATAAAAGATAAAAAAAAAGGAAGAACAATGACTGAAAAATGCAGCACAAATACAATAGGTAGACAAACAGCGTTGAATAAAAAAATACAGACGATGGGTTGACAATAGAGGGGTAAGGTAGGGTACAGGGAATTTATCAGGAAGTGTCTAGTTATACATCTTTAAACTGGTGAGAAGAGGTACAGTTCTATTAACATTGTTGGGAAGGTCATTCCACATTCTGTGGTCCTTGATTTGTAGGGCATTTCGAGTTTGATTAAGAGTCGTACTCTTGGAAGATCAATTAGGTATTTATTTTTGGTGTGGTACTCATGGGTTTTGTTACAACTTCATGAAGCTTTGAGGTCAGGATTGGCATACAGTTCAGCGTTTATATATGTATAATACACATGAGAGAATGTGCAGAGTGGACTTAATATCAAGCATATTCAGAGATTTGAATAGAGTAGGAAATCTTTCATATGAGAAAGATTAACAAAGCTTAATTTGCATTCACAAGAAAGGCGAAGAGTTCCGGGGTGCAATGATAGAGATTTACAAGTGGATGAATGGACATACAAAGGAGGACTATTTAATAGGGTATTGAAAGTATCAACACAGGACAGAACGGCGAAACAATGGGTAAAATTGGATAGTTTAGATTTAGGAAAGACTTGGTAAAATACTGGTTCAGTAACATGGGTTGTTGATTTGTGGAAACCAATTGCCGCGTAACATTGGGGAGGTGGGGGCCCTCGATTGTTTCAATCAGCATGGGTTGGACATGTATATGAGTGAGGATTGGGTGGTTATAAATTAGGAGTCTGCCTCGTATGGGCCAATAGGACTTCTGCAGTTGCCTTTGTTCTTATGTTCTATGTTCTCTCCGCTCTGGATCGTCGCGAGGATATTCCGTGGGCCTCATCTAGGACGCTGTTTAACTTGCAGCATGTTAACTGCCTAGTAGAATGGCTAGTTTAACTTTAATTGTAAACGGTTAGTTTGACTGTTTAACTGCCTAGTAAACGCATTGCCCGAAACGGCATTGCGTTGTAGTGGCTTTAGGCATTGTAATGTACTAGCTCTATCTATAAATTGATCCACTTATGTAAATCTCTCTGTGTATGTACCTTTCCTGAATAAACATATTTTATTATTTATTTTTATTTAGAGTAGCGGGGTTTGGTACCTTGTGTTCAGTCGGGAGGAACCTGGCTGTTTTTAATGCCCTCTCCTGGGATGTGGGCACGGTTGCTGTCACAGAAACGAGTGGCCATGTTCCTAGTTAAAGGTTGGCGAGGAACACTCGTCTCGCAAGGGTCTAGTTGGTAGGCTCTTGCCTCTCTATGCTCATTAGGCATGTCGCGATGGCGCTCCATTGGCCTCGGCAAGGAAGCTACTTGGTAGCATCTGTCTAGTAGACCCGGTTTGGTAACTTTTCAGTCAGGGAAACCTGTCACAGGCACGGTTACAGCCACAGCGCAAGTAGTCACATTCCTAGTTGCAGCGGCCAGCCGCCGATCGCCCTTCGCGGGTGGGGGTTCCGCGCCGCTGTCCCTCGCGGGATGGGGGGTTGCTCCGCCAGACAGAACCCCCAAAGTGCTATTCCTGCAGATAGCTAAGAAATATTACCATGAAGTGTAATTAGTGTAAATTCAAATAATGAAACTTTCAATTACTAACTATAGATGTAACTATTATTGTAATTGATTTAACTAGCTTTATCATTTATATGATTATTCCTTTATATTCTCTAATACATTTTTTGCCTATTGCCTTGCCTCCTTGCACTGAAATGTGTACAAGACTACAAACTTGATACATTAATTTAAGTGACTCCTTATCATTCCTTAAATGCTCTCAACTCTTTAAGACATAACTGTAACATGCTCGTGTCCGAAGCTAGACACAAATACAACAAAATTATTAAGGATGGTAACAGAGTCCATTTCATGTGGTCTCCATCTCATGTTGGCCTCCGAATGCATGATAGAGCTGATAAGTTAGCCTTTAAGTAATCTGCCTTTAAAGGAGCCGTTGAGTGTAACCTTGGATTGTCAATGAGCAATCTGAGAGCAGCAGTACACCGAGAACTTCAACAAGATCTTGTAGATCTGAGGCAAAGTGAAATTGACACCAGTAATTCCATCTATCATCATACTATCATGCAAGAGGAGCCACACATCTATGGATCATCCAATAAAATCAGCAGACTTCTAGATGTTACTACTGCTCGGCTTAGACTCGGTTACAAGTATCTCTGGGAATTCTCATTATCTGCTGATGTAGACCTAACCAAATGTAAACTGTGTCAACAAAATTATTCGCACACCCTCCGTCACTATGTGATGGAGTGCAAAAAGATACGTGAATTTAGAGACAATTCTATAACCAATGTTCCAGCGATGTGTAAATATTTAATTCAAAATGATCTGCTACCAGAAATTTTAGCCAAATATCCCGAGTTTGCTAACTGTAGGTAGTAACTAAGTGATTGTAACCTATCCACCGCTGCCCACTGGATGGGGGGCGGTGTGCAGGACAAACATATAAATTGTGACACTAGCTCTCCACATATGTCAGTTGCTTAATTTAGAACCTGTACTTGAGGTCCATCTCGAACCCATTGTTGATGTGACGACTTATATTGAATTTTGTAACTAGCTCATCAAGATTGTAACTTGCTTAGCTAAATAAATTGTGGGGTTCAGTACCTGAGCCCATTATGTGCCTCTGTAACCCTTTCCACTACCACCCACAAGATGGGTATGGGGTGCATAATAAATGAACTAAACTAAACTTTATTGTTATGCATTAGTCACTAATTATTTATCATGCACCCTAATTAGCTATTTGATCCATTGAAAATAATTACTTGTCATTATACTATTTTTTATTATTATTATATTTATTATATAATAATAATAATTTATTATTTATTATTAATATATTATTATTAATTTATTATTTATTATTAATTTATTATTTACTATTATAAAATATACAAGTCCCCAATCTGAGTGCGTTTTCTTCCAACCTCAGAAAATAATTTTACAATAATTTAGTACATAATAAATAACGACAATAAGCCACAGGGAAAAAATGTGCGGATACTAAGGAGAAAGTCGAACAGAAACAGTCTAAGCGCAAAGATAGGACTGTATAATAACTGGAGAGCAGGATTACTATTTATAAGCACTAAATAGTACATTACAAATATAACGTGAAGGTTCCACTAAGAAGAGTGTAAAAGAGAGACATAAGCACTAGAGGGATAATGTTAAGCGCAAATACTCCTTCCATAGACTAGGTCGTAGGACCGTTAGCCCACAAACAGGGCGGGCCCCGCCCAGCTAAGGGCACCACTGGGGTCCCGGCTAAGGGCTTAACGGACTGGCCCAGTTAAGGGGCCTATATAGGACGTGGCCGGCCGAGGGGCATGACTGACGGGTCCAGCTAAGGGCCGTGACTACGGATGCCTTTGACTAAGGAAAAGGCAGGACTGCAAAAAGGTGCCTCGCAAAAGGGGGGTAAGGCAGTAAAGAAATTTAAAGTAATAGTATAGTATGAGAACTAACGCCGCCAGCATAGCACTCATTACCCTAAAGGCCAAAGACCGTTATGCTAAAAAGCATAAACAATAACAAGCCGTAATCCAGAGAAAACGATAATAACTAAAGCAGAGGAAGGGTGGAAGTAAGGCAACTAAAACCTGGACCGAATAATAAAGAACTTGAATTAATAATAGTATGATACTATAATAACAACATTCGTGGCGTTAGGCGAGGCCGGAAGCCAAAAGGGGAATTGACATGAGATCAATGACACCAAAAAGTGACTATAACTAACATCAATAGCAAAAAGTAACAAGTGGAGAATAACCCAGCCAACTCCGCCAATGAAACCAAACACCATAAGCAAAGTAGTCTTAAAACAATAATATAGTAGCAGAAAGATCCAGAATAAACTCAATAATTACAAATAATAGCAGAGACGGGAAGGGGGGTGACGTGAGCCAACCATAAACCCGAACTGAATAGAAAAGGACTTAAATAAATATATAACAATGTAATAAATAATATATTGCCACCAGTCAACATGAAAATCAGCGAGGAGTCGTCTGGGATTCGTCCTGACGCCAACTGGAAATCATCTCGCAATCATCCTGAGACAGGAAGGCGCCAACAAGAAAGCATCGTGCAGGCATCAAGAAGTCGTCTTGTAGACAACACTAAGTCACCTTGCAGGTGATCGCAGACATTCACTACTATAGGAAAACCTGGACAAACTGGAGGAAAGGCCTAGAAAAAGGCTGCTAAAGTTCAACTCAGGAAAGTGTAAGGTAAAGAAAATAGGCGAAGGCTGCAAATTCACAAGGCAAGACAAGAAATGAGGTAGAACTAAATACAGTATATGAATATAGTAAATAACATCAATGGCACACCAGGAGAACTGCAGCAGAAGTAGTATGTCCAAATGTAAGCAATTGTGCTCAAAATAAGACTAGAATAAACTGTCTATTAAGAATAGCCAAAATTAAACAAGCAATTGTGAATAAACCAATACTACAAAATTGCAAAGTTAACACAGCACAAAGCTAGGCTGAGAAGGCCAAAGCCGCATGAAATTGCACTCATAATAAAGAGACTGGACATTAACCGTAATAATATGAGCAGTATTAATAATACCATATAAAATTTTGCATCACCAGGGACTGTCATTAATTGATAAATCCAAGACGTGAAACTTTAATTTGTTAAATAATAAATTTAAACCATCACCGAACAGAAGCGAACGGGAAATGACAAGAGTAAGGTCAAGCACAACATAGAAATCACTGTATAACTAGAAATAAGTAAATGTCCCACACTGGGAGGAGGAAGAATCAGGGAAACCTTAACATTAACACTAACCCGACAAACGTAGCACGTATAACACAAACACCAGTGGTCAAAAAAGGGCAAAATAAGGGACTTAACATGAACAACTGTTGCCAAATGTAAACTGCAAAATCCTGGCCCGGAACATCAGCAGTTGGAACACGCAGCTCGAACACCTGCAGCTGGACATCACAACTGGAGCATCAATATCTGCTGAAGATAAATAAATAGTGGCAACTGGCCACCAGGGAAAACTTCAATGATAAGTAGAAGTCCAACTGCAAGTCAATTAGGGACCGTTAGAACTTGGAAGCTAACGTTAAGGGAACGCCGGGAACGTACTAAAGCTAAAGCTGAAGCTTTCCCCTGCCAAAGGGGCTAAGATATCAGCAGCTAGCACGTCAGCAGCTGGAAACAATGAAACAGCAACAGCTGTAACATCGGCAGCTGGGACAGCGACAGCTATGCTAAATGTGCCATCAGCAGCTGGCACCTCAGCAACTGCCGAAGATACAAAATTAGCAGCAGTGGGCCAAGGGGAAAACTGCTGTAGTAAGGAAAGTGCGACTGCAAAACAAATTATGCTCAAAATAATGCTAGAATATAACTCGTTAGAGAAAACGGGATTAATATATGAAGCTTAAAATAAAAAGACAATCACATACAATAAACTGAAAAGGAGTGATAATAATAGGCACAGCGTCAGCTGGGACGGTTCAGCTGGAACTCGGCCCGCTGGGACTTCGGGGGCTGTTACATCAGCAGCTGGAACCTCGAGAGCTGGAACGCAGTAGCATGGACATGAACAGATGGGACCGCATCAACTGGAACATCAGGAACAACTTCAGCTGGAGCATGGGAGCTGGTCAAACAACCGCTGGACCGTGTTCCACCTGAACAGCAGCACGCTGGAACAGCAACAGCTGCACTCATGGCAGCTGGAACACCGACTGCCGGGAACGCCAGCAGACATTTGAATAATATCGTTGGCTTAACTCATGACAGGAAGAACGTCGGCTTAACTCGTCATAGGACGAACGTCGGCTGGACAGGGAACACAGCGAGTACATCTCGGGAAGAACGTCGGCTGGACATCAACCCCTGAACGAAGGCAGCTAAGACGGCAGCGGCTATGACAACCTTCCGGGCTACACCAGGCAGACAAAACGTCTGGAGAAACCAGCGGCCTGGGAAGCCGCAGTATCTTCCGGGCTACACCTGGCAGACAACACGTCAGGATAAACCAGCAGCCTGGGAGGCCGCAGTTTCTTCGAGACACACCGGGAACTGGTGGCCCAGCCAAGGGCGTAGAAACAGGGGCCCCAGCCTGGGGCATAATAAACCAATTTGGCCCCAGGCTGCTGGGGCATAACGGCAGTGGCCCCGTCCTGGGGCATAAACAACTGAAGTGGCCCTATCCTTGGGCATAATAAACAGAAGTGGCCCTGTCCTGGGCGTAGAACTGAAGTGGCCCCGACCTGGGCCACTGTAAACTGAAGTGGCCCCACCCTGGGCCATAGTAAACTGAAGTGGCCCTGGCCAGTGGCAGAACTGAAGCATGGGGGCATAAAATGGGAGTGACCCCGCCCTGGGTCATAATAAACTGAAGTGGCCCTGCCCTGGGGCATAAGAAACTGAAGTGGCCCCGTCCTGGGGCATGAGAAACTGAAGTGGCCCCGTCCTGGGGCATAAGAAACTGAAGTGGTCCCGCCCTGGGGCATGAGTAACTGAAGTGGCCCCGTCCTGGGGCATAAGAAACTGAAGTGGCCCCATCCTGGGGCATAATAAACTGAAGTGGCCCCGTCCTGGGGCATTAGAAACTGAAGTGGCCCCGTCCTGGGGCATGAGAAACTGAAGTGGCCCCGTCCTGGGGCATAAGAAACTGAAGTGGTCCCGCCCTGGGGCATGAGTAACTGAAGTGGCCCCGTCCTGGGGCATAAGAAACTGAAGTGGCCCCATCCTGGGGCATAAGAAACTGAAGTGGCCCCGTTCTGGGGCATGAGAAACTGAAGTGGCCCCGTCCTGGGGCATGAGAAACTGAAGTGGCCCCGTCCTGGGGCATGAGAAACTGAAGTGGCCCCATCCTGGGGCATGAGAAACTGAAGTGGCCCCGTCCTGGGGCATGAGAAACTAAAGTGGCCCCGTCCTGGGGCATGAGAAACTGAAGTGGCCCCGTCCTGGGGCATGACAAACTGAAGTGGCCCCATCCTGGGGCATAAGAAACTGAAGTGGCCCCAACCTGGGGCATAAGAAACTGAAGTGGCCCCCGTCTTGGGGCATAAGAAACTGAAGTGGCCCCATCCTGGGGCATAAGAAACTGAAGTGGCCCCGTCCTGGAGCATTAGAAACTGAAGTGGCCCCAGCCTGAGGCATAATAATTTGGAATGGCCCCGTTCTGGGGCAATGGACAGAAGTGGCCCCGGCCAGTGGCAAAGAAACGTAAGTGGCCCCATCCTGGTCATAGGACCTAAGGTGGCCCCAGCCTGGAGCATAGAAACTGAAGTGGCCCCACCCAAAGTAGCGCCAAGGGGCCCGAGGGGCACCTTGAGAGGAGTGCCCGCACCCTGGGCCGCCAAGCGAGAGGTGGACCAGGGCCCAAAGGGGCCACCCCATAAGGCTTGAAAGTCACGAGGGCCCGGGTCACGTATGTGGCACCTCCAGACAGAGCGTCGCCAGCCCGCCGGTGGGAGAAAGCCCCACACAGGCGTGCCACAGGGGGGTGCACGCTAGCGCGCCACGGAGGGCAAGGAGGGACCTCACAGCTAAGCGCCCAAGAGAGACGCAGCTAGGCCCTCCGGCCCGGCCAGGGAAGCTAGCTAAGGGGCACAAAGCGTACCACAAGGGACAAGGCACTAGGTACACGCCAGACACTGGGGCACCCTTAAACCTAGGTGGAGGCTCCACGCTCACACGTGGAGGGGAAACACAGACAACTGTACCTTAGATGTTGAGGAGGGCAGGACGCCCCTGACTGGTCGCTCTGAGACGTTGTCGATAGGAACTGGTGTAGGGTCCATGTTGGGGGCACAGTTGAGCAGGCTAAACTTCTGTGTTTACGAACACAGTGAAGTTTGCGAACACGTTTCGTAAGTGAAGAAGCTGCGTGCGTGGCAGGAACAGGGACCCACCAGACCGCGGGCAAAGCTTATATAAACACTGGCTGTTGCGCACGCAGGTTGGGCGGTTAGACACATCTCCACAGACCTACGTTTTCTTCCATCAGAAAACCCACTGCTTTGGAAAGCAGTGTTCTTATATGTACTGTATTAGACCTCAGATAGCATATATTAGGCCTAGGAAGGTTTGGTTAGGTTAGTTTGTCTTTGCAACTTTAGTAGAAAAAACATTTCCAGTTTGTCTAAATTCAATGGTACTGATTTCTATTTTCTTATTGCATTGTCCATTAGCATATGTACTATAGTCCTCATCCTTCCTATGAGTACCTATGAAAACAAGAGGATGGGCTGTTTTTTAAAATAGGGGGTATTGGTATAAAAAAAAGAGAACAATGGGGAAGCAACTATACCTTCTAAGCTAAGAGGTAAGTAATTATCAAAAGAAAGCACCAAGCTGAGGGGGAAATATGAAACATCATCAAAGTTGCAGGATATTCAAAAGGCACTAAATATCACTAAGGACGCCAATATGAGAACAACAGTGTATAAGGTGAGTGATATCAAATGTATCGGATTCACCAAGGATTTTACCGAGGGACAAGTGACCACGAGGGACGGTCGGGAAGCAATTAAGACATATGCACATCCTGGAAGTCGGAACATTCAACAGGGATATGTACGACCGTAAGAGGGACAATGCAGTATAGACAACAAGGAGAAGAGGGGCGCTCCATTACATTCATGGAAGGACTGTGCATGATTGCATCACCACCTTTCTTGCCCAACACACTGAAAAGTCATAAACCATCATCTTGAGTCTGCCTTTAACACTTTCGATGAGCCGCGGGCGACCCGCCGCACACCGCAAGGTCGCGTGAGCGTTGGCCGTGAGCGCACAACCTCACTCCAATGTTTACACTTTTTCAGCTTTCTTACCTCAAATTTCATGCTAAGTTGTTCAATTTGGTATCAAATTGTTCGCATCAGCAGACTTCTAGATGTTACTACTGCTCGGCTTAGACTCGGTTACAAGTATCTCTGGGAATTCTCATTATCTGCTGATGTAGACCTGACCAAATGTAAACTGTGTCAACAAAATTATTCGCACACCCTCCGTCACTATGTGATGGAGTGCGAAAACATACGTGAATTTAGAGACAATTCTATAACCAATGTTCCAGCGATGTGTAAATATTTCATTCAAAATGATCTGCTACCAGAAATTCTAGCCAAATATCCCCAGTTTGCTAACTGTAGGTAGTAACTGAGTGATTGTAACCTATCCACCGCTACCCACTGGATGGGGGGCGGTGTGCAGGACAAACAAATATAAATTGTGACACTAGCTCTCCACATATGTCAGTTGCTTAATTTAGAACCTGTATTTGAGGTCGATCTCGAACCCATTGTTGATGTGACGACTTATATTGAATTTTGTAACTAGCTCATCAAGATTGTAACTTGCTTAGCTAAATGAATTGTGGGGCTCAGTACCTGAGCCCATTATGTGCCTCTGTAACCCTTTCCACTACCGCCCACGGGATGGGTATGGGGTGCATAATAAATGAACTAAACTAAAATGCTGTAAAGGAATATTTGCATATAAGAACATATAAGTCACGCTTTTCTATACTTTCGATGAACACTCAATAACTTTTCCCTCATACATGTTTCTTTCAATGCTATCATCATGGATTGGCTCTGTTCTTGACAAGTATCCATCTGGAAGTCAACTTGCAGTGTTTATAACACCAGTAACAACTACCAGAGATAAAATAACCGGAATGGGGAAACTTTTTGATTTGAGGGGAGATCACCGGCTGTCATGAGCGAGGTCATAAGAACAGTGAGCCTATAGTGTGGGTGGGCGCCCACATGGTGGGGTCAAGATGCCATGTGGGATATACAGAGAATGAGAAGATGTTGGCATGCATTTAAAAGAAAAAAAAAAGTCCCATAGTGTTCAGACAATAAATGAAATTTATACAAATTTTTATATTAATGAAGGTATTTGCATCATCACGCACTCTCTGAATTTTGGTTCGGTGACAGCATACCAGTATGTGTGATCAGGCAGCAAAAGTGTTAATTAAGTGCCTATGAGTCAAACGTGTATGGCCAATATGTAACCTCGCCAGAGGTGTTTCTTACTGCCGGTTACGGTGGTAGGAGAAAAGCCATGGGGACACGCTACCCTTAAGAGCATGCAGTTTGTTACCAGGAACAGAATATCAACGATCCTGACAACGAGCACAGACTGAGGAATGAATGAATGGACAGAAGTCGGAATAAGGAATGCCTTTGCGGGAAATAGGACAAGTGTGGATAGCCTCCTTAGCAGCAGAATCCGCATACTCCTTTTTGACAACAACAATATGGCTGGGAACCCAGCAAAACTCACTTATCTTATATCTGCCAGGATAAATATCTCTTTGATATTCCCAGAGTCAGACTAAATCTGTGCAAACACTCAATGCAAATAAAAGGGCCCAGTCTTTGGAACTCACTCCCTGATGAATAAAAAAATTGTCTAACCCATGCCCTTGTTCAAAAATAAAACCAAAAAGTACATAATTTCCTCCTCATAGTTTCCTGCCTTGTGCTTCAAACTCAAACTGTACCCTGTACTACTATCTTCTTTAATATTAGTACTTAAGACATATCTCCTTACCAGTGTAATCACCTCTGTCAATTTATGTTGCAGTTATTTGTTGATATAACAACCTTGCTACAATGTACCTTTTCATCTTGCCTGATATATTAGATTGAGGACCTGCCTGAAATGCTATGCATGTAAGTGCCTTAGCATGAATGTAAAATTACCAATCTTATATAATCTCACCAACCCATTGTACCTTCTTGTAAATAAATGTATTTACTTATTTATATACAAGAAGGTACATTGGGTTTATGAAAGTACATATCACAATCGGCCTGAGAATGGTCCAGGACGGTCAGTGAAGATGGCAATGAAGCAGGAGTGTGAAGAAAAGTGTGCAAGGAAAATGCGTTTCAGAACTGTAGGAAGGGTAGAAGCCTTTGCTATGTGGGTCAATGTCTTGCAAAACTTTTGAGTGAGACCCTCCATGGGGGCAAGGATGGAACAACACTAGTTGAAATATTGATAACATGAACTGAAAATCTTGCAAGCTCGCTAAATTCCTGACTAGGAGACTGGCTGGGAGCCCAAACCAGCCAGTCATCGAGGTAGGCCAACATCTGAAGATCTAACAATAGAAGACGGGTCACAACAATTTGAGGCATGTGCATAAATAAGCGAGGTGCTAGACTTAACCCGAATGGAAGAACCCAAAAGCTGTAAGCCTGTTGCCCCTCAATGGGTAATCTAATGATTCCCTGAATCTCGAATGAAATGGGATGTGCCAGTATGTGTCCAGGAGATTCAGGGAAATCACCCAAGCACCCTGCTCAAGAACAAACCGGACCTGGGACAACGTAGTCATCCGCAAGGAGGGGCATGGTAACAACCAGTTCAATCTGCGAAGATTGAGAATGTATCACAGGTCCGATCAATCTTGTTTCGGGGCCAGAAACATGAGGGAAACCCACCAAAGAGACAAGGTCATTTCGATCATGCCCAAAAAGCATCCACTTGGAGATGACTTTACAAATGCTGGGAGGAGCAGCTTGCCCCAAACCCCCCCAATGGAGGCGGGACAACCCAGCTCTATTCATTTTTGTATTTATTTACATTTACAAGAGTTCTTACATTCTTGTAAAGCCACTAGCAAGCATAGCATTTCTGGCAGGTCCTTAATCCAAATTTTTCCCCAGAATACGACCTGCCAAATCATTTAACAACCAGGTACCCATTCACTGCTGGATAAACAGAGGCTACAGTTAAGCATTGGCGCCTGGTCGATCCTCCCCAGCCAGGATACGAACCCAAGCCAAACCGGACGAGTGTTTTACCACTGTGCCACAGGGACTGCTAAACCGCAGGCCACAAGAACACCCACAGATTGCAGAATCAAGAGCAGGCAAAATGAGCAAACCTCCCCCCCCACCCCACCACCACTCCTTCAAATGGGCGACCTACAAAGTGGCTGGCAAGAATCCCAAAGCCAGGCTTTCTAGCAGAGCAAGCACAGCACCGACCAAACGAAGAAGCTGGAGGAACCACAACTGACCCGGCTGCCGGCACCACAGAGGACCCACCTGGAAGTACAGCCCCGGCCTGAATCCACTGGGAAGAAAGGGGCTGACCCCTCCCCCCCCTGGACACACAGCAAATCAGAACAGGAGGGCAACTCACAGAGGCAGCCGACAAAAACTGAGAAACTATGTCACCAGGAAACAGCAGAGAACATACTGGAGAGCCAGGGCCCATGCTGAGTTCAAAGAAAGCCAGCACAGCCTGCTGCCATGTGAGACGAGAAGTGAAAAACAAAGAGACTGCCTCCTGGAGAATTGGAGCACATAGCTTCAAAAGGGCGGACAATGCCAAAGCAAAAAAGACCGAAACCCCGGCAAGAGGAACCTCACAGAGTGCCCCCACGTCCTATGAAAGCCAATCAGAATGAAGCTTGATGAGGCTCAGGAAATTCATGACCCAGCATGAAAGGCCTGAAGGTCATCTGCCACCAAGGCAGCTGATAGATAGGATACCTGAGCATGCAGCTGCACAAGACTCACTTCGTGGGAAAGGGAAGGGGCGAAGAGGCACGCATTGAGGGATTCCAACGAGCCCCCAGAAAACCTGCAACAAAGTAGACACTTCCCACTAATCAAGCATGCGGGTATGGTAAAATCTGTGTCAAGCTCCACGAGTAAACAACAGACAGACCACTAGCCAGGATGACTCCAGAACCTTGCAATACACCCAATATGAAGAGGAAGAGCTGAACTCAACGAGGCTGGATCCTAAACTGAGGCGTAGACCGGGTCACACAGGAGGTAAGCATACAAGCTTCCACAGAGGAAACACGAGAGGAGAGAAACCTTTGTTGAGACAAGTCCAGCTTGCCCAAAGGCACCTGGAAATGCATCCTGGGAGAGGGGAGCCACTCCTAACTCAAACTCATACAGGAAAGAGAGATAAGAAAACACCACTCCCTGCAACATCAGACCCCTATGCAGAGGGCACAAAGGCCCAAAACTGATCAAATAGAATCCAAGAGCTCCAAACTGACTTTCCCCAAACCTTAACAGAGGGCCCCGACCAGTCCTCATCCACCATCTGGGAAGGGAAAACAGAGTCCAAGGGAAGAGCTTCAAAGGAAAGCTAAGGATTACCGACCTCACTGCATGAAGGTACCGTCTACCGAGGAAAAGGAGCTCAAACAAAGCATTCACGCCCCACCACTGTGACAAGGCAGCTACTTTATGGGTATTCCAAGAATAGCCAGAACCATTTAGCCAAAAGCCTGAAACAGGTGATGGGCCCAGTCAGAGATATACATGGCTAACAGTGCTAGGCAAGTACATGACGAGGCAGGCTGGTGGCCAAGGCCCTAGGTGATGTAGGCTGCAATCTGGTGGTGGTCAAGCACATCACAATTAGCATATTTAGCCTGCAGCACCAACCAGTTGCCTTCTTTACATTGGGGATTCTACTTTCTTTCAAGCAGTTACTTTTGTTGCACCTTTTCCTTCTGTGGGTTTTCCCTCACCTTGTATGGTAAGCCAGAAGCAGCCCAGTTTTCAAATATGGGTTTCATAGGCCTGGTGTGGTTGACTAAGACTTGGCAGCACAAAATGTTATTTTGTCTACTCCTTTTCTTACATGATTTACAGAGGAGACATGACTTTGTTTCCCCCCTGTCAGGGATTTTATAAAAGGAAATTAATTAAGATAGTAAACTAGCGAGATGAAATATTAAATTCTAGTAAGCAACTTGCTTAACTGAATAAAATGATGAGTGGTACATAAAGTTTAATATCATACTTCTTATGGCGCCTCATGATAAAGAAAAAGAAAATTAAAACACCTCAATTTACTTTTAGCAATCTGTATAATCTCATTATATATACATAACAATAATCTCTGGTAAACAATCCATTGGAGATGTACTTGTATGAGTTAGCTTTCTAAGACTTGGTGATAACAACATACAGACTGAACACAGATGCAGCTTCTCTAGCCAAGTAATGGTGGTGACAAAGGGACACCCTACTGCTTTGGAGTGAGTCTTGCAAAATAAAAATAACTACTTAACTGGAAGCTTTTAACTCTCCAGTTAATATCTGAACTTTACCCTGTCAAGAAAATAGCAGACAGGAAAGTTTACAAACATCTATTAATTATGCATTGCTACTCCTTTAAAAAATTTGCACAGGCAGCTTAAAAACATGCAGAAATTAACACTATGGGACTTCACTGACAAAGCTACAAAATTCAGCTTTACAGTTCTGACAGCTAAAATGTGCACGGTGAAATCAAGAACGTTCAGCCATAAATATTCAATAACCTCACGTGTTTGTGTTTGTATATATGCTGAGAATTACTGAATACCATTAAAGGTTTTCGTTCTACAATTTCATCATGCTGTGTTATTGGTTTGTACTGTAACCATGGAGAAGCTGAGAATGATGATGAAATGTGAAGGTGCTACCTTGCAAATACAACCCTTATTAACACAAGCAGCTCCTGTATGTCCTCACATTACAAGATTGAATTTTTGTATGAATACAATACTATACTGTACTCAGAACTAATAATTTGTATCATTAATGACTGATGAAAAATCTAAGTAATCAAAATTTTGAACATTGATGCAGAAATTAAAGCTACAAATATATATATATATACCACAATGCACTTGAAGGAGCACGTAGAGTTTGGTTATCAGTGGGATTTATAAAGTTGTACACTAGCTCTCTCGTACACTGCTAATGCTTCACTTACTCTAAAATGCAACTAAAGAAAAACTACATGAAGAATTATGCTTAGTTTCATTTTTCACTTGCAATATGGATCAAAATAAAAACTTTATTCAGAAATATCATGAAAATTAAGGACAAAAATATTTTGTGTAAACTATACATATGTACATAATAAATGACAAGTAACTTCAAACAGACTCAAAGTAAAATTTTGAGGGACTATAAATTACAGAGACTTGTAATCACTGTAACTAACTGGACGGAAAAGAACAACATAAAAGTCGGGTTAGGTAGCCATAAACACTAAGTCAAATTTCCTTTGGCAACTTGAGACATTAACTTTTTCAAGGATATCTGTATGTGTAGCAAGAGCAAAGTGCTATCAGTTTGTGCTCCTAAATATAGAACATTTAAATGCATCGTATTAGCTTGCCTACAACATACCACTCAATGCTAGGACAGGATTCAGAAAATACTGATAAACTATTCACAACCAAATAAATAAAGAGCAATATTCTATTCGTGATGAAATGACTCGACTCAATGGATGATGTATAACTACACCGAGGATAATCAACGAACACTATAAACTTGAGGGACTACCAGGAGTGTGGACACACAAACTGCTTCCTCTAACCAAAGTTACCCAGTCTTGATCACTCTTGTGGAATACATAGTCAATTTGACCTCTTTAATTTTGTAAAATGCTTAATTTTAATCAGAATTTAAACAATGATGGTAAATAACTTACAATTTATCTATGAAAATATACGAGAAAATGCATCTTATTTTCAACAGAGTATTTTGTATAAATAGAAAAACCATCAAGCCAAGTAGTGTGAAAGACCCCTCATAGCACAATCTATAAAGAGCTGCCAAAACAGAATTTAATTAAGAGCAAATTCGTTAGATCAATTTGATTTTGCCATTTCCTATAATGATGAAAAATAATCTTGGAAGTAAGATACTGAAGGCATTAAAAAATTTGACATGACATGTCACTAAACTCTGGGCAAGTCTTATGAGAACAGTCATGACAATTCTGTCCGTCACTGGTTACAGACTCGGGCATGTGATCTATTTTATCTAAGGTTTGTCCAGCAACACCTGATTTTGTTCACTACCAGTTAAGGCTGCTTCTTCACGTCAATCATTATACTGTACAGTACTTATATAATAAATGTAAGACATTCACTTAACAAATGGTCAAATAGAAATGCCATATGAAACACAGTATATGGGACTGTAAAAGAATCTGCATACCTTTTGTATGCTGGTATTTTCTAAGCATACGAACAATTCACACATTTTCCACAACCTAATTACTTGGCCAGTGTTCTGTCTTCACTCGTCTGACATATCCATAAGATACGTTAGAATTCTGAGAAGATCTTAATCAGTCAGGTCTATAAGCTTGATTAACATTATTAAGAAGTCCATTTGTACTACTTTTTATATGACATTTTCTGATAAGATTGCAGCAGCTACATCTACAACATTAGCGCATGTTATGAAATTGTGTTCTTAACTGCTTCATTTTCAGCCACTATGTCCATAAATGAACAGCGTATACTACAGTAATGATAATACTTTATATTTAAAGCCATATGCATCACGTAACATTCTTGACCAAGCTTTCCGTAACTGGACGGTTAACATTTTCACTTTTATTTAGCAAACACTTTGTATTGGATATCCACACTGCCCTAACAGCCATGTTGTCGTCATTAGGTATATACTCTCAGCCCTGCAGCCCCTTCCTTAAGTATATGAACCATCTACACTGAAATGATCATACTTTATGTAATTTATTTATTTTATTATTATTGTAAAACATTTGCAACCAGTACTTTCAAGCAAACTAACTCACCCTTGTCCTCTTTTTTTTCTTTAACAATATTAAAACAGTATTTTTCTCGACAGGAATATCTTTCAGAATAAAATACTCATATTTTCTGAGCTTCCCTATAAGTCTACCTAACACCAATGGCTTTTGGTTCTAATATCTTTAGGGAAAAAGTTGGAAAATAAGTACTAAAAAATGCAACCAAGAATAACATACAAATATTATTTTCTTGTAGGTTTTTACTCCTAAATATTGCTAGCAAATTAATTATTAATCAATTGTGAAACTCACGCTTGTTAAAATTTATTATAAATAATTACTTTATTTCCAAGTGTGGCATTATATTCATAGTACAAGTCTTTGGCACTCCTTTAGTTTGGCAGTTAAAGTCTACTTCAATTCTTGCTGGTGTATGTTTATGAATGATTTATTGCTCGTGTATGTATATATGCATGATTCTGAAAGCACTCTTAAGTAGTTAAGAGTGCTTTCAGAATCTGGTTGGTAGTCTTGAAACCATCCTTACACAGAATTAACTTCAAAAATTGCCTGAAGAGTTGTTACCTGTTATTTAACAAAAGTAATGCAAGCCATTACATCTATGACACTGAACACTTGACAGCTATTAACAATATACCTTTTATCAATCAAGAACTGTGTGGATATGGTGCAGGTAACAAGATCATGTTAACAGAGGAGGATAAATAATTTGGCTTTGTCAATGCATGCGAGATATAACAAAACATGAGTAGTCCGAGCAAGAATGCTCCACCCCTCCTCAAACACACTATTACAATTCTAAAGATAATTTGGCTCAAATAATTCAATGAAAACTACTGCATTTTTGAATAAACACATTTTCTAACTTTAAGTGAAAATGGAAAATATTTTGAGTGATTATACACACAGTAAATACACTTAGACCAAAGAGGTGCCAAATTTTTATATCCAAAATAACTCAACCTACCTAACTTGTATCCATTAATTCATTAAAATACTAAATTTTCTGCACTGGTTCCTTAGAAGTGATTCAGGTTTAGACGCTTTGCTTAGTTGGTGGACACTCAACTTTCATCACAAAGGCATAGCAGTAGTAGAGGTGAGAGGGCTGACTGCATCAAAAATGGAAGAAAAGCATACTTTTTTATCCTGGGTAAAAATACTACCTCCACAACAATATCTAGAGAAATGAACAAGTACTGGTTTTTGGAAAGATTGTACAGAATGCAGAATTATTCCTCTTCTGAATCTCCATCACTAGAGTATCCCTGGCTTGCTATTGGGCGGTTGTAGGGAGCACACTCCATTTGTCTGCAAGAAAAAAATCAAGCATTAAATGCAATGAAAATCCCTTTGCTGGTGAAGCCCTCAGTAGCTCCCCAATTTAAGTGCTGGTCCAGCTAAGCCTTAGGGAAGTGAACCAAGTCTTTGACACACACCCTTGCCTACCAGGACCCTGGATCAGAATCCAGCTCTTTAAGAAGTGAGTAGAGCTTAGGGTGCAGAAAATCAGGGTGGAATGTAATGAAACGCCATTTTCTGGGTGAGCCCCGGAGGCTCCCTGGAGCTTACAAGGTTGATATTAAGATCGTGGCATCAGTCGATTAGAATTCTTTTGCCTACTGGGGACAGCGTACCAGATTCTGGCCCTCTCAGAGAGGCTAGGGAAGCAATGGCCTTTGGACACCCCTGTGTGTCGGTAACCATTCCATGTCTGCTATCGACAGGATTGGCACCCAGAAAGATAGGCTTATTAAAACAAACCCCACATGATAAAAATTAATATCTAAATGCTGAACAGGGAGGCAGAACTCCCAAACTAAAACAAGCACACGTCACTAATGCTGTCACGTCAATAGTCTGAGCAGCCAAACCCCCCTCCCCTCACCCCCAGGCGCTGGCCACTCCAGCTATCAGTTCAGAGGCTGAGCATCATGAAACGTGAAAAATCGCCGACTGGAGTGAGGGAGGGAGGGTGCCGGGAAGTCTCCTGGGCTCACCTTGAAAATGGCATTTCATTACAATCAATGCTGGTTTTCTGTGGGAGCCCCTACGGCATCCTAACTAAAGATAAGGAAAAAGAGGGACTTTCACGGGAGGCGGCCACCAGTCGCACCTCATCTTGAAGTCAAGATAACTGGCTGCAGCCTGCGACCTAAAGTGACACACGCCCTACTAGGGCCAGGAACGTTGACCAGGTAACAGGCGGCCAGGACCCTGTTCGATCTCCAAAATCCTTGCTCCTGAAAGTCAGCCCAAGACATGTTACCAAAGACAGCAGCCAAAGCAGCAAACTTATGAATGTAATGAGCACAAGGATATACTGCAGGCTGACTGGGCTGAATAACACTGAAGACAACCTGGGAGACCCGAACCCTGGAACAGGGAACAAGGGAGACCTGGTCAACCCAAAGAGCATCCCTGGCCACAGAGGCCGTGGAGCAAAAGTAACGGCAAAGAGCTGCATCCAGATATACAACATGATGTACCCCCTGGCCTGACCAACCAAGCATCAACAACCCAAGTGCCCCTCCGGAAAGCTCCCGACTCATTTTTCGCCAGAAAAGAAGATGGCTGCAACCAAACAAACCTACCACCAGGACCGAAAAAGCAAAAACCCGTGCTGGAGGAGAGCGTAAAGCTCCCCGACCCCTAGAGGCTAATGCCAACAGGAAAAGAGCCTGATCACCTTACAGATGGTGATATACCCTCATCAAAAAGACCAGATGTGAACAGCGGAGTAGTAGATTGAAACAGCCATGTAGTGTACCAGCCCGATCTTCTGAAAGAGGTGGAGCTGCAAGAAACACTTCGGGTTCGGACACCGAGCAAGCAGCGCCGAAAACCAAGGCTGGGCTGGCCACCAACGGGCCAACAGGACTACTCTTCCCTCTTAAGTCTCCAACTGAGCCAGGACCCAAAGCAACAGCTGGACTGGGAGGAAGAGGTACAGGTAACCCCACCTCGATCATTTCTGCCGATAAACGTCCACTGTGACGGCCTCGCAGTCGGGGAAGCGCACCACATACGGTGTGTCCTCACGAAAGACCTATATAGGGGCGAAGCTGATTCCTTCCAGTGCGGAATTCGTTCCATTCGTCCGGCCCTAACACCTTCTTAAAAAAAAAAAAAAATATACATATGCCAGGACACATTTGCATTAGGAAAAATTGCACCTCACTCCGAAGGGCATCCTTGCTAGTGCTGGGTGCTGGTCCTGTAGGCCTACTGTGAAACCGTACCAAAAACTTTAGAATTTTGGTTTGTTCTTTTCGTGTTTGGGCTGTTTTCATTATAATATCTTTCATGCCCTGTAGGTGTCGATAATAATCTGCCAGCTCTTCATCATCAGTCACTTCTCTGACACCTCCCCCACCATCAAACTTTTCTTGACACCATCCCCTCACCACAGGGTCATACCTAGTTAAATACAAGAGAAGTTAGAGAAGATTCAGAGGTATGCCACCATACTGATCCCGAACTGAGAGGAATGAGCTATGAGGAAAGGCTAAGAGAGCTGAACCTCACCACCCTGGAAAACAGAAGAGTAAGGGGAGACATGATAACCACCTACAAAATTCTCAGGGAAATTGACAGGGTGGACAAAGACAAACTCTTTAGCAAGGTGGAACACGAACAAGGGAATACAGGTGGAAACTTTGCTCGCTTCGCTTCAGTTATTTGGTTGATTTTGGGGTTTGTCGAGAGGTGGCCTTGTTTACCCCCCTGTTTATTCTTGGGCCGTGGGGATTCTTCAGGAGCTGTGCCGCCATCCTGGGTTTCTGTCATTCTCGTGCAAGGCTGTGTATGGGGTGTTGTTGCCCTGGGTGCGGCCCACGAGTGGAGGGCTTATTCCCGTGTTGGGATTGGGGGGGTATATCTGGTCGTGTTTGGGGGACGGTTCTTGGCGCCTCAGCAGCGTGAATTGCTGTTTCGGTTTCTGCATTTGTCGCTGGCGACGAATGAGCAGTTGTGTATGCTTGGCTTGCGTGATTCTGAGGCGTGTGTTTATTGTGGTTTAAGTGAATCACAGGTGCATGTATTTTTATTTTTGTGTCCGGTTGCAGGGGTTGGTGGAACTGGTTTCGGGATGTCCTGAGGTGTTTTGTGGTCCGGTTGTCGGGGTGATTTTTTGCGGTTTTTGTTTTTGTATTTTCCGGGTTATTTGCGGCGGGTGCGTAAATACGTGTATGTGTTTTGTTGCAGATTATGTGTTTGTGTGGTGGGTTGGGAGGAGGAGAGTTTTGGAGGTTACCCAAATTTAGGCTTTTGCGGGGCGCATGCGGTTTACCTGGTGGTGGTTGCAGTGCGCTTTTCCGGAAGAGTTTGGCCGGTGGTTCACGGTTGCCTATGCGTGGGGTTGCCTTGGGTCGTTGGGTGCCTTGGTGGGCAGGTGATGTTCTCGTCTGGGTGAGGTTGGGTGTTGGTGTGGGTTTGGAGGGGTTGGGTGGTGTTCGGGTTTTGCTTTGCGCTCCCTTCCCGTTTCTTGGGCCTCCTTGGCGGGGTTTCCGTGTGATTGTGTGTCTCCCCCCCCCTTGTGATGCTGCTGCTCCTGTGTGTGTATGTGGTGTGTTTCACAGGGCCTCCGGGTGCCGGTTGTGTTCATATGCGTGTGGGTGTGTGGGTTTGAGAGAGGTTTTGGTCCTACGGTGGCCTTGGTTTTCTGTTGTACTGTTTTCTACTGTTCTATTGTACCGTGCTTCGCTTTGGCCTGTGGGACCCATTCTTTTGAGTGCATGGGTGCTGTGTGGTGTGGGTGGGTATGTGTGTGTTTGTCTTATTGTTTAGGGTGTGTTTGTGTGTGTGTTCATAATTTCTTCTCATTTTGGTATGTCGTATAACTTGGGTAGCGGGTGTTGGTCCTATGCTCCTTTGTTCTTCTGTGTGTGTGTGGTTGTGGTTTTGTGCACGTGGTTCTATATCCACGTCTGTGTCTGTTTTCTGTATTTTAGTTCCAGTTGTTTCATGTTATTTATGTACTTATGGGTTTCTTTATTTTTCATGTATTTTCTTTGCTATGTTCTGTGTTGCTGGGTAGATATGTCTGTTTAGCCTATTGTTTTCCATGTGCTGTTTAGCCTATTGATTCAATGCAGTTTTCTTTACTCACCGCTTGTGTGTTTGTTTTGCGGTTACTGTTATTGTGTTTAGTGTACAGAATTTTTGTTCCTGTGTACTGTTCTTTCTTTGATATACTGGAATACTTTTCTTTGATATACTTTTTATACTTTTCGTTGTTTTTGTGCGTTCATGTATTTGTTTATTTATATATATTATTAAAAAAAACTGTCCCGTTTTTTGTTTGAGTCGTCCGGCTTACTCGGACAGGTTAGGAAGGAAACTTTCTATTGACGTTTTTCATAACGTTTTGAAACTTTATGAGAATTTCCTGCCCACTAACCTATCAGAGAACCCTTAACTTACTGTTTTTGAAAAAAAAACACATTTATTTATTTTTTTTTTTTTTTCATTTTCAAATTACATCCACTTTCGGCCATACGGGTAAACGGCCAAAAGCGACGTTATTTTTAAGAGGACAGGTTGCGACCAAAGTACACCCCCCCCCTCGAAAGAATCAAAATTGTATAGTAAGAAGGAAACTGCGCAGGTGTCTGTATGTCTGTATGTCCTGAACGGCGAGTGCGTTAACAGATGGCGTTGAAATCGACACATGTGGGAAATTTAAATCTTAAGGAATGAGTGTTACGGAAGATTTACAGACTTACATACCTCAAGAAAGATTTCTCCCTTTTCTGTAGCGTGTATTCATTCAAGTTTTAATGAAGCACCACATTTTTTTCAGCTAGAAATAAATAAATGATATTGTGGTTGTTTTCAGTGAAAAGATTTTCTGTGTTAATGTTAGCACATTTTATCAATACTTGGGATTACGATCCCATCTAAAGCTATAAGGAACAATTCCATACCAAAATGAGCGCTGCAAAAATTGATGTTAGCAACCGGAAAAAATACTAAACATTTGTGGCGGAATTGGGCGTAGCGGGTGGGTGACTGGGCGTTCCCTCGCGGCTAATGCGTGGCCCGTCTTCAACTTGTGCTGCGGGTGGAGCATGACCCGGGTTTTTTATTTATATGCATATACTCCGAGAATTCTATTGCAACCCATTGATACCAAAATGAAAGACCTAGCACAAAACTGAGGTGACCAAAGTGAAAAGAGTGAAAACATTTTATCTCTTGCGAGCTCCCGGGTAACTCCGTTCTTACTTTTTCTGTTGCTGTTGGTGATAAGCTGGGCCTTTGGAGTTGATTTGCATTTACATCCTCTAGATTCTATTAGGAACAAC
>WNGS01111181.1:52928105-52944879 GCA_020271785.1 Procambarus virginalis
CCACCAGCCTGCCCACCCACCTGTTCACCCACCAGTCTGCCCACCATCCTGCACGCCCACCTGCCTTGCCTGCTCACTTGCCCTGCTCATCTATCAGCCAGGCAGCTAACCACCCACCAGCCCCACACACTAATTATGCATGTGAAAATTCAAATTATGTTGGCTGTGGTACAAAATTTTGTGAAATGTTCACTCTTGGACTTCCCCGGTAAAACATCCTTTAGTTCGGATGAAGGGCTCATCCGGATGGGGGTCCTTCCCATAGAGTCCAGATTAGCAAACTTCTACAGCAATACTAGTTTAATTAGATTTCAATTACAGCCAATTCTCCTAAAATGAAAAGTCCAGTACTTATAGTAACTATTTAGGTGAAAGCACCAATATGTACTGATGGACCACCGGAAAGTTGACTTTTGTATAATTGGATTTGGACACAAACTGGAAACTTTTTAACAGCAGCAAATATAAGGTCTAACCTAATGTAACCTCCTACAGTAGGAATAGTAACATTTAAGTTTGGGTTTTAGCTATATTTTTTGGACTATAAAATTAATATTACAAAATGCTGTTTACTGGTACCTGGTTGATACCTGGTTGATGGGGTTCTGGGAGTTCTTCTACTCCCCAAGCCCGGCCCGAGGCCAGGCTTGACTTGTGAGAGTTTGGTCCACCAGGCTGTTGCTTGGAGCGGCCCGCAGGCCCACATACCCACCACAGCCCGGTTGGTCCTGCACTCCTTGGAGGAATAAATCTAGTTTCCTCTTGAAGATGTCCACGGTTGTTCCGGCAATATTTCTTATGCTCGCTGGGAGGATGTTGAACAACCGCGGACCTCTGATGTTTATACAGTGTTCTCTGATTGTGCCTATGGCACCTCTGCTCTTCACTGGTTCTATTCTGCATTTTCTTCCATATCGTTCACTCCAGTACGTTGTTATTTTACTGTGCAGATTTGGGACTTGGCTCTCCAGTATCTTCCAGGTGTATATTATTTGATATCTCGCTCGTCTTCTTTCTAGTGATGGTAATCCATCACTTCATATTGGTACTTTCCACCAAAGAGTTACTATAAGTACAGAGAAGTCTCGATTAACGAATTTAGTTTGTTCCGACACCGAGCTCGTCATGTGAAATACTGTACTCGTCTTTTGAAATGAATTTCCCCACTTAACACTTTTGTCCGGGCATGACGCAATGCTGCGTCATCTGTTTACTCTCGGTAGTCTCGAGGATGACACAATGCTGCGTCGTCCACTAAAATAATTGCCAAAAATCAGGTTTTTATCCGATTTTTTGGGGACTGGTTTTAAAATGCGCGCCTATCGTGATGGAACAACCTCAGTGCAGCAGGTAACTGTCAACAAGCCGAATGCAATCTGTGACTACAATACAAACATGAAAGGTGTTGATCACTTTGATCAAATGATCAAATATTATCACTTCATAAGGAAAACTCACAAATGGACGAAGAAAATAACCTATTTTGTGCAAATGGCTATCTACAATGCTTTTGTGATGTACAACTACTACACAACAGAAAGAAGGACTCCAGTTAACATTTGTGGCAAGAATTGGGTGTGTAGCTGGAAGGCATCTGGGCGCTCACTCGCGGCTAAAGCGTGGCCCGTCTTCAACTCGTCGGCGGTTGGAGCGTGACCAGGTTTTTTATTTTATATGCTAATATTCATCTAGAGAATTCTATTGCGAACCCATTGATACCAAAATGAAAGACCTAAGACGAAAATTGAGGTGACCAGAGTGAAAAGAGTGAACACATTTTATCGCTTTTGCGCGCTCCTGGGTAACTCGTTCGCACTTTCTCTGTTTGCTGCGGGTAATTAGCCGGGCTTTTGGAGTTTATATGCATTTAGTGCTGTAGAGAATTCTATTGCGAACACAATGATACCAAATTAATCTCGTAGGACGAGAATTAAGGTGACAAAGTTGAAGAGAGTATACACTTTTCAGAATTAACGCGCGCTCCCGTGAAACCCTGGGACCCAAATCGCACAGTTGAGGGGTGGCGCGCGGGGCACGCCAAAGTGTTAACTCAGTTGTTTATGGCATTGTTCAAAGTGCTTGAGAACACAACTTGTTTTCCACAGCTGTTTGTGGTCATGTTGTCAAGATCGAGCTAGATAAACAAGGTTATTTTCTCCCCTTAACACTTGGACAATTAAGAAACTAGTCCCATATACAGGACAGCTAACATGTGGCAATTTTGTGATCTATACATTGGCTAGATATTAAATGTGAGAGTTGTCATGCTGCATTCCATTCCGTAGCTTCATTGGCTCCTGGATTGTACCTGGATGAGGTTCTGAGAGTTCTTCTACTCCCCAAGCCAGGCCTGGGGCCACGCTTGACTTGTGAGAACTTGGTCAAACAGGCTGTTGCTTGGAGTGACCCGCAGGCCCACATATCCACCACAGCCCAGTTGGTCTGGCACTTCTTGAAAAAAAACAGCTTTGAATGTAAAGAAATGCCATTTTCTGGGCGAGTCCCGGAGGCTCCCCGGAGCAATAAGGGCTGATGTGTATGTATTAGACCGTAGCATCAGTCAATTCGATTGGAGTTTTAGCATACCGGGGACCACAAGCTAGAACCTGGCCCCCCTCAGATAGACACAAGGAGCAATGGCCTATAGAAACCCCCATGTGGTTGGAAGCATTTCATGTCTGCCATCTACCACCAGAAAGGTAGGCATCCCAAAACAGACCCCAAATGGTGAAACATTGATACCGAAAACCGAACTGCTAAGCAGAACACCTCAATCTAAAAACAAGCAAACAAGCATGGAGTCCCCCCCCCCCCCGCCGTGCCGCCTGTCTGAGCAGCTCTTCCCTCCCAGGGAAGGGGGAAGGGAGAGCCTTAGACCCCCATGCCAAGTATTCAACCTCAGTTCAGAGGTTGAATATCAAAAACGCGAAAATCGCAGATCTGACGGAGGAAAGGATGCTGGGGAGCCTCCGGGACTCGCCCAGAAAATGGCGTTTCATTACATTCAACACTGGTTTTCTATGGAGAACCCCTCCAGCTCCCCGGATCTACCTAACCACAGAAAAAGGAAAAGAGGGACTTATTCAGGAGGCGGCCGCCATTCATACCTCAACTCGAAGTCAAGACAACAGGCTGCAACCTACAACACATGCCCGACTAGGGCCAGAAACATTAACAAGATAATGAGCGGCCAAGACCCTGGTCGACCTCGTACCCAAATGTCAGCCCAAGACATTACCAAAAATGGCAGCCAAAGCACCAAATGTGCTTACGTCATGGGCACAAGGATAGACCGCACGCTGGCTGGACCAAATAACCCTGCGGACGACCTGGGAGCCCCGGGCCCTGGAACAGGGTAGAAGGGAAACCAGGTCAACCCATAGCACATCCTTGGCCACCGAGGCCGTGGTGCAAAAATAACAGCAAAGGGCCGCAACCAGACACAACCCGCCAAACACACACCGAAATAGAGACAGTTATGGTTTGTGTTTCCAGGGAACACATGATGCACCCCACCGACCAAACCAACCAGACATCAACAACCCAAGGACTCCTCTGAGAATCGGCCGCCTCGGTCTTCGCCAAAAAAGAAGGAGACGTCTGCAAACGAATAAACCTACCACCAGGACCAAAAGAGCAGAAACCCCTGCGCCGGAGAAGAGCATGAAGCTCCCCAACCCAACCCCCAATGGCCAATGCCAACAAGAAAGGAGCCTTACCAAAACACTCCCGAACCGAAGAGGCCACCACAAACAGAGGAGGAGAGAGATAAGAGAACACCTGGTCCAATGACCACGACAGCTCAGGCGGCGCATAAGCAGGCCGGAGGTGAAACAATACACGAGACAGCTTGCAAAAATAAGAGTGGAAGTAACATCCACCCCAAACGCAAGCAGGAGTGGCTCCACCAGTGCCACACAATAAGAGGCGACAGTATTTGGCCTAAGATGATAGTTCTGAAACAGTCAAAAGAGAATGGACAAAACAACCTGATCCTAAACCAAAAAAACCTATAAAAAGACAAAAAGTGACGAAAGGACCGCCAGGAGACTTCATACTGCCGCCAAGATGAAACACACAGGTGGGACACCAACAATGAGCCACCTGATCACCATGCAAGTGGTGAGAAACCCACATCAGAAAACCAGATGCTAAGACCGGAGGAGAAGATTGAACAGGCCATGTACTGGACCGGCCCGATCTGCTGAAAGAGGTGGAGCCACGGAAAAGTCTCCGGGTTCAGACACCAAGCAAACAGCGCCTGAAACCAAGGCTGAGCCAGCCACCAAGGGGACAACAGAACTACTCTTCCCTGATACATCTCCAAAAAAGCCAGAACTTGAAGCAACAGCTGGACCAGGAAAAAGAAATACAGGGAACCCCAACTCGACGAGTCCTGCCGAAAGGCATCGATCCCGACAGCCTCGCAGTCTGGCAAGGGCGTGACATATACCAGACGCGCTTCAACTACACCGACGCAGAGAGTCCACCTCCGGGCGCCCGTATGTCTAGTAGAGCCAACTGAACGAGTCAGCGATGACCGTCCAATCCATGGAAGGGGAATGAACCAATAGAGGCCATCTGCCAGAACATTGGACATCCCCTGGATGTGAACCGCTAGGAGAGCCAAAACCCCAAGAACTCGGCAGACGAGTCACCTGAAGCAACCAGCCTCAAAGAGCCAAGGACCATATCGAATCCCCGGGTTCAGGCAATGAACCACTGGGGCACAGTCCGAATGGACCCGGATCGTTGATCCGCTAGTTTTTTTTCCACAGCTTGAATCTGTGTCCTCTTGTTCGTGATGTTGCTGGTTTCTGGAATTCCTCTTTGTCAATTTGGTCGATTTCTGTTAGTATTTTGTAAGTGATGATCATATCACCTCTTTTTCTTCTATCTTCAAGATTTGTCATGTTCAACGCCTCAAGTCTCTCCACGTAACTCTTGTTTTTCAGTTCCGTAAGCCATTTTGTAGCATGCTGTTGCATCTTTTCCAGTTTATTTATGTGGTTCTTGAGATGTGGGCACCTTACAACTGCTGCATATTCCAATTCTGGTCTCACAAAAGTCATGAACAGTTTCTTTAGTATTTCACCATCCATATAATTAGAAGCAAGTCTAAAGTTGGAAAGCGACACAAATGCTCCTATCACAATGTTCTTTGTGTGTGTTTCTCTGGTGACAGGTTACTATTCGAACCCATCCTTAAATCTCGTTCTTTATTAGCTATGTAATTCCTCTCCCCATAATTTCTAAATTGTGTGTGGTCTATTTTCTCCAATTCCACATTCCCTAACATGGCCTTGATTCACATTGAATTATAATTGCCACTTGATGCTCCAAGCACTTATTTTATCTAGATCAATTTGAAGGACATTACTATCGTCTGGGTCTCTTATCTTCCAAAGTATCTTTGCATCATCTGCAAACATGTTCATATAATTCTGAATTCCTTCTGATAGATAGTTTATATAGACAATGAACATTACTGGTGCAAGAACTGAACTCTGTGGTACTTCACTTGTAACACTCCTCCAGTCAGATACATTGTCTTTGATTACCACCCTCATCAGTCTGTCAGAAAATTTTTCATCCATGTCAGAAGTTTCCGGTAACCCCCTCCCTTCCCTCCCCAGCATTTTCCAGTTTCCAGAACAACCTCTGGTGTGGGACTCTGTCAAGAGCCTTTTTTTTAGGTCCAGATAGACACAGTCAACCCAACCCCCCTCTTTCCTGTAGTATCTCTGTGGCCCTATCATAAAAACTAAGTATATTTGTTACACAGGATCTTCCTGTTCAAAAACCATACTGTCTGTCCATTATTATGTCATTACTCTCTAGGTGTTCAACCAATTTGGCTTTAACTATTGTTTCTAGTGTCTTGACTACCACGATTGTTAATGATACGGGTCTGTATTTAGAAGTTCCCATTCAGAGGAACCTCTAAATTACAGACCCGTATTCATTAACAATCGTGGTAATTCCCTCCCTTCCTCCCTCTCTAAATTACTTTATGCATAAGACCATTTTTATTGATTTGTACTATGTTTGTATTTTCCCATATGTCTACTAAGATTCCTGTGCACAAGGATATTTGCAATATTAATTGGAGTGGAATGCTCAGCTCAGTTGCACATTCTCGCAGCACCCAAGGTGAAACTCCATCAGGTCCAACCACTTTATTTCTTCCCAGCCCCTGCCTGCCTGCCTCTTGACCTCCCTCATTACCTCTCCCCCTCCCTTACTATATCCCATCCTCCCTCACTACCTCTCCCCTCCCTTCCTCTCTCACTATCTCCCTCACTGTCTCCATCCCTCCCTCCCTCATTAACTCCCTCCTTCTGTCACTGTCTCCAAAATCACTGGTATGCCGATCGGCTGTTCTGAATGGCACGTTTGCAGGCCTATGTTTTCTACTTCTGTAATGTAGTATGTGTTAACCATTGTGATATTATAAGGTAATACCTAGAGTAAATAACAGTAAATATGTTAAATAGACTTACCAAACATGAGTTTTTAGTAGGAAATAATTGAAATGGACTATGAGAGCTGACCCACACTGACAGAGTTATGGCAAGTGGTGTACAACAAGTGTTAGGCAGGGCATTTCACTTCTTTATCTCTCAGCAGTAAAAGTTCACATTTTATATTCAGCAGACAAGTCAACCCTTTGGTTTTGGACATATTTTTAGGCTTCAAAGTTCAACTAATATGCAAGCACATACGGTAAGTGAATATTTTAAGAGCATAAGACTGCCTTACCCTTTATCCGATCATAATCCCTTGAACAGGTGGTCAAAGTGTGAACTAATGGCTTATTTCCATTGCAGAAAAGAATTACTGAATTGAGTTTACACACTGAAGTACACACTTACCTTCAAATCTAGCAAAACCCAGATCTTCTCCACGAAAACTTTTGACACACTTGACACCATACACAATGATTGGTCTTCGAAGGATGTGAGCTAAAACTAGAATGTGTAGCTGCTCCAAAGCAGCCCCAGGTTGTGAAGCCAGGCAGATTAACTCTGCCCACTCTTCTAGTACCTGACCTTCAGGAACATAGTAGTCTAACAGGCGGGCCTGCCAACGTTCATATTCTTTCCAGCGTGGGTAGAACCTGTAAAGGACATCACTAAACTCAAGTTTTATTACTTTTCACAACCTACTCTAGATAAAGAAAATCTATAAGGTATACAAACAATACTGTAATACAATGAAAATATGTTTGTGAATGATATTAACTAACTTGAATTATATACTATAATATTTGTAATTATGCATTACAGCAAACTCCGGGAATCATGAAACTTGTTCATATTTATTCGTCCAAAGATCAAGTCTTAAATTATCAAATACAAATGGAAACTAGAATTAAAACAATATTTCTTACAGATGAGCAGCTTCCGAGAGGCTGTCTGATAAAGCTCGTCTGAGAACGTTTTCTCTGTCAAACACGCCCCACGTAGACTGAAGTATTGAGTCAAGGAGGCAGTCACCTGAAAGCAAGATATTACTTGAAAAAATTATCTAAACTATTACAAGTAGAAATACTGATGTTCATATTTATCAACAGCCTTTCACAATCTGTTCCTTCCTGGAACTTCTCTTGAAGACAAAAGTTTCATGTCTATTCTACTCCAGCATTTTGTTTACAAATTTGTCTTCTAGAGAAGAATGTAGAACATTAGCTAAGATTTCATATTATACAGGTGGTTAGCCATCACAAACGAAAGGCTATTATTAATTACTGGCAAGGATTAACAGTAACATATGGACAATCTGAGGATGGGTTCTGTAAACATAAACAAAAATATGAATAGAGAAATGAAAATATACTATCTTCCAGACCAAAGCATGAAGCTCACCAACCCAACAACCAGAAGCAAAGTCAGGGACAAAAAGATGTCCCTGACCAAGGAGGGGACACTGACCTTACCTGTCTCCCTGACCAAGGAGGGGACACTGACCTTACCTGTCTCCCTGACCAAGGAGGGGACACTGACCTTACCTGTCTCCCTGACCAAGGAGGGGACACAGACCTTACCTGTCTCCCTGACCAAGAAGGGGACACTGACCTTACCTGTCTCCCTGACCAAGGAGGGGACACTGACCTTACCTGTTGACCAGACCACACACTAGAAGTTGAAGGGACGACGACGTTTCGGTCCGTCCTGGACCATTCTCAAGTCGCTGTAAGCGACTTGAGAATGGTCCCTGACATATATATAGACAAGGACTGAGAATGGTCCAGACGGACCGAAACGTCGTCCCTTCAACCAGTGTGTGGTCTGGACATACTTCAGCACGTTATTGTGACTCTTCGCCTGCACTGACCTTACCTGTCTCCCTGACCAAGGAGACACTGACCTTACCTGTCTCCCTGACCAAGGAGGGGACACTGACCTTACCTGTCTCCCTGACCAAGGAGGGGACACTGACCTTACCTGTCTCCCTGACCAAGGAGGAGACACTGACCTTACCTGTCTCCCTGACCAAGGAGGGGACACAGAAATGAGAGAATGGCAAAAAGGAATGACTCAGAATCAAGGATGTAAGAGAGACCCTTGTGAAGTGTATAACCCAGGAGACATAGTAACAGCAGTGTTAAATGTTAAAAAAAAAAAAAGTGTTGAATGTGATGAAGCACCATTTTCTGGGTGAGACCCTGAGGCTCCCCGGAGCTATCTGGCTGATACGGATGTATAAGCTTTGGGCATTAGTCAATGTACATGGAGTATGTACATTGACTGATTAGGCCTACCTAGGTCTACTGGGGACCACGAGCCAGAACCTGGACCCCTCAGAGAAGTGCGGGGAGCAATGGCCTATAGACACACCTTATGTGGAAATTATGTGGAATAACTAGTGGAAATTATACTGCTGATTATTCGTTTATGTTGTTGTTGTTGTTATAGATTCAGCTACTCGGAACAAGTTCCAAGTAGCACTTGGATTTAGAAGTACTCTATGTCTGCCATCGACCGGGTCGGCTACCCAGAAAGATAGGCGCCCCAAAACACCCCCCCCCCCCTATTCTGGTGAAGAAATGCTACCAATCACCGAACGAGAGGATAGAACTCTCCAATGAAGAAAAAGGATCAAACGAGCATGACGCCATCTCGTTAAAAACATGTCACCGTCTACACAACCCCCCCTCCTCCACAATAGGGGGAAGGGGGAGCCCCAGACCCCCCACCGGCTATCCGAGCCTGTCAGTTCTTAGGCTAGACATCAAAAACACACAAAAAGAACTGCCGACTGGGAGGGAGGGAGGGATGCTAGAGAGCCTCCGGGTCTCAACCAGAAAATGGCATTTCATTACATTCAACGCTGGTTTTCTGGGGGAAAGCCCCTTCGGCTTCCCTGGAGCTAACTATCCAAAGACAAGGACAAAAGAGGGACAAACCCAGAAGGCGAAAACCACGTGCCCGAAAACAAGACAACTGGCAACACCAAACGACCCCGCGGACGACCCGGGACGACCCAAACCCTGGAACAGCGACGAAGGGAACCTGGGCAACGCAAAGTGCATCCAGGGCCACAGAGGTCGCGGCATGCAGGCAATGGCAGAGAGCCACAACTAGACACACGAAGATGCATCCCCCGACCAAATCAAACAAGCATCAACAACCCCAGGGAACCCTTCGGAAAACAGCCGGCCCAACCTCGCCAGGGAAGAAGAGACGGCTGCAAACGAACAAACCGGACACCAGAACCCAAAAGAGCAGAAACCTCCAAGAAACAATCCGGAACCAAGGGAGCCACAAGAAACCAAGGGGAAAGAAGAGAGACCCAGGCCAAGACCAGGACGACTCAGGTGGTGCACGAGCCGGCTGGAGGTGAAACAATGCCCAAGACAGCTTGCAAAATGGTGCGGAAAAAACATCAAAACAAAAGGCAAGCCTTAGTAGCTCTGCCAGCGCCGCACGAGACATGGCAATTCACGAGTAGGACAATATCAACAAAGCCACCTGATCACCAAACAGATGGTGATAGACCAAAGGCAAAAAACACCAAACGCGAAGACTCGAGGAGAAGACCGAACCAGCCATGAATGGAATTTCAGACCGAGCCTCTGAAAGAGGCAGAGACGTGGGAAAAACCTCCTGGTTGCGGACACCGAGTAAGCAGCGCCTGAACCAAGGCTGTCAGAGAACCAGATGGAATCTCCGCCAGGTCCACAGGAATCCGAACACGTTAGCTGGTTAAGAACCAAATCCCTGGCGAGCAGAACCGCCCCATCGGGGAGGAACCCCCCACCCCGCGGGACCGTCAAAGAACCAACAAGGCCAACACGGACGACAAGAAGAAGCGGCTTGCAGAAACTGCCCAACCGCAGACTACACAAACAGCTAAGACAAATGGCGACAAAAACCGAAGAGCAAAGGCCCAGGCAGAAACAACGAGGAAACTAGCACCACTAGACGACACGTGAAACGCGAAGCAAAAAATTGTGACACTGCATCCCACAGGAATGGCAGAAACAGCTCCAGCAGTGCCGACGACGCATACGCCGCCAATTTCCAGAAGAGAACACTGGAGGACATGTACTGCATTAACAGACAAAAATACATATTTAAAAGACATGCAAATAAAAGTCTGCAGCTAGGGCTGTAAACTCTGTCTCAACTCGTGTTAAAGACAATGAACTGCAGGGGCAGGAGTAGTTGATACGAGAGCTACCTCCACCTAACGACGTCTCAACAGATCAGCTCGGAATATCATACAAGGAGAGATCTATAACTGAACACTGGCACCATGCAGGATTCGAACAAGTACATCGTTTAGCCTAGCACCATTATTAGTACCGCCACTATGCACACCAAGAAACACAACAAAGTATATAAGAGAGAGGTATGAAAGATGCAAATATGCAACGAAAAGACCGTAAATAAGGCCCAAGTACCGTTAACGAAGAACAAGAGAATACATTTACAACAATGAAGTAATATGACGTAGGTAGCAAGTGGAAAAGAAAGGTATATGAACTATTACATATACAGAATGATGCCAAGGCATATAAAAGGAGTCAGTCAGGTATCGAATGACTGTCAAGGAATGAGCAGCCAGAGAGCATTGAAAGACTGTCAATGAACGAGTGTCCAGTTAAGAAAAGATTCAGTCGCTGAACGAAAATCGGCTAAGCCCCACAGTGTAACGAACAATAATACGGACATAATAAGGTTACATTAAGATGCACGGTATATAAAATGTATAGATGCCAAGGTATATGAAAGGGGTCAGTCACGCACCGAATGGCAGTCAATGAGTGGCCAGACTGCAGGGAATGACTGCTACTGAACGAGTGTCCAAAGGCAAGAAAAGACATAGTCGTTTGTCAATATTGCAGGAATTTATCTACTTAAAAGTATCTGGTAGACGTGCCCGAAATGCCATGCTCGCCAGTGGCCCTACAAGAATATAATGTATCCCTTTAACCCCAAATGTACTGCATGCAAAGTGGCCAAGCAATGTACCACCAACAATACCCAACACTCATCCAAAAGACGAGAACCGCAGCCTGGCTGACGGCATAGCCAGACTGTAGAAGCACTGGTAGAGCTAAGGCAGTACATCATATACAGACAGCGTTGCTGGGTAAGATGCAGGCAGCACGGCTAGGTAAATATGACCGTAGATGTGATTGCAGGAGGATAAGAGGAGTGGAGTAGAGGTGGAGGCGTCGTCACTTCGAGCCACGCCACACCCTAATTTAGAGAAAAGTACAAGGAATGTACCCTACAAATACAGTTCAGAACTCCCACAGTATCCAGGGAGCCATAACTGGAGATAGAAGAGTAAGTAGCACGGCATATTTCCTGTAATAAAGGTCGCCCGACACCAACACGTGTTGACACTGTCCATAAACAAAACCAACACCCCCCAGGACATTCTTAGGACGCCTGAGGACCGAGCTGATCTAGATAAAATAAGTACTAAGGAGCGTCGAGTGACAAATGGAATTCAATGTGAATAAATGCCATGTTATGGAATGTGGAATTGGAGAAAATAGACAACACACAACTTACAAATTATGTGGAAAGGAATTACAGAACTCTAATAAAGTAGTAGTCCTAGGGGTGGTTTTGGATAGTAAGCTGTCGCCAGAGGAACACACAAAGAACATTGTGAGAGGAGTGTATGTGTTGCTTTCCAACTTCAGACTTACTTTTAATTATATGGATGGTGAAATACTAAAGAAACTGTTCATGACTTTTGTGAAACCAAAACAGGAATATGCAGCAGTTGTATGCTGCCCAAATTTCAAGCAGCACATAAAGAAACTGGAAAAGGTGCAGTGGCATGCTACTAAATGGCTTCCGGAACTGAAAAATAAGAGTTACAAGGAGAGACCACAGCCATTAAACATGCCAAAACTAGAAGATAGAATCAACCAAATTGACAAGGAGGAATTCCTGAAACCAGCAATATCATGAACAAGAGGACACAATATTAAGCTAAGGACACAAAAGTGCCGAAATTTTTTTTAAAGTTTTCTTTTGTAAACAGTGGTAGACGGTTGGAACAAGTTAGGTGAGAAGGTGGTGGAGGTCAAAACCGTCAGCAATTTCAAATCATTATATGACAAAGAGTGTTGGGAAGACGGGACACCCTGAGTGTAGCTCTCATCCTGTAACTACACTTAGGTAATTACACTTAGATAATTACAGGTGTAATTATGTAATAAAGCAAAATACTTGCAAGTGGCACAGCAGAAATTTGAATGCAAGCCCCAAACCCCACCGTGTCCTGGAAAAAAAAGTTTTGCCAGATGGACAAGGAATTGCCATTGGCCCCTGCACTGGACAGAGTCTAATGAATGGTCAACACTTAGCTTAGTCTCCAATGTTTGCAGAGCAGTTAGAAGCCTGCAGGAGCTGGCAACCCTCAGGTCACTGGGGGTTGCCATGTGGTGGCAAGAGAGTAGTGCTAACTATTGCTTGGATAAGACAATGAGTTCAAACACAGTATGAATCAGGATTGCAAATGTTGTCCAAGTAGTTGCTTGTTTTGGTGCACGATCTTTCTGGTGGTATTTTCTTTGGTTTTGTGTAGATCTTATATCCCCAGATCCTCCCCTTTGCCTCTACTGAGGGGGCCAATTGTAATTTGTAAGAGCCTGGTGTAGTACCCAAAGCTTGGAGGATTCAAGGTAGGTAAGGAAGATACCAAGGGGACCATCCCAGAAACAGATTTATACATTAAAATAATTAATTATGCTTTAATTGCAAAGAATACAAATTTATAAGCACACTAGTGTCTCAATCCAAGGCATGATTTTGCATGAATTTATGCTTGCTAAGAATGTTATGTACTGTATAAATGTTAGTCTTACCTGCTGTGCGGTTCCATAGTGCATACAATCTTGATCCAAGTCTGTCGGTGATCTCAAGTGACCAATTAATGATGGGAGCATCCTCTTCAAGTTGTTTCTGAGCATCTCTATCTAAAAGTTCTTCAAAAAGTTGTTCCTGGACACTAACTGGCAAATCCTCTATTTCTGTATGAAAAAAAATAAAATTTACCTGGCCATCTTAACATTCAAAATACTCATAATATTCCTAAAAATATTCTATGCACTAAGCTCCACATTAAAACACTAACTACACTGTACACACTGCACCAAATATCTTTAATCCATGACTAACATGTTTAACCATTGTACTGCAGAAAGTGCCTTGAGGCGCTAGATCGGTGGTGCACAGAGCGCCTCAAGGCGCTTGTAGGGATAGTGTAGGATTCAAAACTTCCATTGCTACATGGGGTTTCACGTCAGCTTCCTCATGACCCTCGTAAACAGACGCCATTTAAAAAAAAAAAATTGTGGACAACATTTCCGGGTATGAGAGCACCCCAGTACTGAGTGAGCAACCAAGGCTGGCGCACACAGCATGAGCTCATAGCACTGCTGTTCAGCCTGTGACCACAACATCACCTAAAAATGTCAAAATATATATGTAACTGGTAACTTCAGCTATGATAGTATTACAGAAGAGCCTGACAAAGACTGTGATAAAGACTGTGTACAATGTTCAGATATCAGTGAATCAATGCTGTTCAAGATGTTCAGAATGCTTGCTACAGCCCACTGCCATTATTTTGTCCATCTAAGAATCTTCAAATAACTTCTCATGTTCCTTTGCAAAATAATTTTATGGAAAATTATTCATTTACAGGATTTAATGACCAGGATTCTGATAATAGCAGGATAGTGGTGAGAATAAGCAATGTGTGTAGTATTGTGGGAGGAGTAATCTTGATAAGGAAGGAGGGAGATGTAGCGTCTTCTGCTGGCTGCTGTGTGACTTGTCATGCAGTGTATGATGGCCACTCTGCTATTTGGACACCATATCAGCTTAGTTGTATAGTTATGGTGAATAAAACATGTAGATACTTATATACAATGTGTGTAAATAGTGTAATAAAAATAATAACAGTATGGTGGGAGGAGGAATGTTGGTGAGTGGGTGTTGAGGTGGTGTCTGCTAGCTGCTGTGTTGGTGAGTGGGTGTTGAGGTGGTGTCTGCTAGCTGCTGTGTTGGTGAGTGGGTGTTGAGGTGGTGTCTGCTAGCTGCTGTGTTGGTGAGTGGGTGTTGAGGTGGTGTCTGCTAGCTGCTGTGTTGGTGAGTGGGTGTTGAGGTGGTGTCTGCTAGCTGCTGTGTTGGTGAGTGGGTGTTGAGGTGGTGTCTGCTAGCTGCTGTGTTGGTGAGTGGGTGTTGAGGTGGTGTCTGCTAGCTGCTGTGTTGCAGCCAGTCTTCTTGTTTTGACTCATCATACCAACTTAGTGGTTCGTTATGTGAACACATGCGTAGATAGGTATATACAATATGTGCATATAATGCAATAACAGCAAAAACACTGTTTGAGTGATTGTAGAATATAATATACATGTCACATATGATAATTTTTGTTTAAATAATATTATTAATAGCCCCATAATTTTGAGTATAGCAACATTCCACACATTGAACTATATAAATTCCACAAATTACACACTTTTGAATAATATTACAACAAAAAAACAGAGAAGAAATGAATGAGAAGCATCAAAATAATTGTGAAAAATTATATTTGCTGTAACTGCCGCCCCACAGGGTGGCGGAGCCAACTATCCCCGAGCGCTCCATCGCTCAGCGCCCATAATTTGCTCAACTTCCCAGCTCCATCACGACTAAAGTATGTCACATACAATATTTTTTTTCCCCCGTGATCAGAAACAGCATTTTAACAATACAAGAAGAGAAAATAATTTTTTGCAAAGAATTTATTTTTGGCGCACATCAGAAATATGATATTTAAAGGCTGTGCAGCACAGTGGTTAAGCTTCTCATAATCCACAAAATCATTTTCCTGGTTGATGCTATGTTTGATTATTATTATTCGCAGATCCTTTGCATGTCATTTTCCTTCTTTGAGATCTGATTGTCTTGCATTCTGTATTTTGCAAATTGGATACTAAATAAAAGCTCAACAAATATTGCTTTAAATTAACAACCAAGAGTATGAATTTAAGATTATATTGTATGATTTATATACTGTATAAATTGTCTACATTATACTGCAAAAGAAGTACAATTATAATCAGAAACTTACATGTTATATTTACTCACTATTAATTAAATTAAGTGGTTGACTGTATTGTCAGTTTAAATGTCATTACAATAGGCTAATAGTACAAAATATGTAAACTGGCACAAATCACTTTTAACCCTTCAATTGCGCATCGCATCATATGATGCGTTGACCGACTTGCAGAAAATTGCGCGTCGCATCATATGATGCGTTGGAGTACTACGCAAGATTTAAACGGCCCGCGGATACACGGGGTTCACCACACCTTCATCAGGGCTCTTGTAAACAGACGCCATTTTAAAAAAAATCGTGGGCCAAACTCCCGGGTGTTAGGGGCCTCAGTATCGAGTAAGCTACCAAGCCTGACGCACGCAGCATGAGCTCACAGCACTGCTGTTCAGCTTGTGACCACAGCATCGCCTAAAAATGCCATAATATACTTGTTCATGCTATTATGTAGCGATAATATTATTACAGAGGACCCCTGACTGTGATAAAACTAACCATGGGTCTGATAATAAGAGGATTGTGATGATATTTAGCGCTGTGCTCCATGGAGGGAGGAGTAATGCTGTGGGAGGGAGGGTGGTGGCGTTGTTATCTGACTGTGTGTGGCCACCTTTATTGACTGCACTCACCATACCAGCTTAGTGGTTCGCTATGGTGAACACAAATGTAGATACTTATATATAACGTGTGTATAGAGGGTATAAACAGCATGAGTAGGAGGTTGGGAGCCGCCATTTTGGTGAGAGGAGCGTCGTCTGCAGGAATTATCGTGTTGTTTATTGGTGACTACGATGGTCTTTGGGCACCATACCAGTTTACTTGTACAGTATGGTGAATAAAACCGGTAGATATTTATATATAATGGGTGTATATAGCGTAATAACACCACAAGCAGTATTGTTGGAGGAGAAATATTAGTGTGTCTGGCCTTGAGGGCGGCAGCCATCAGCTGACTGTGAGGTCCTACGTCTTTCTGCCTACTCACCATACAAGAGGTCCTACTCACCATACAAGCTTAGATGTACAGTTATGGTGAACAAAACATGTAATACTTATATATAACGTCTGTAATAAAAGCAAAAACAGTATGGTGAGTGGAAATGGTGGCAAGGGTGAAAGGTGAGGTGAGGGAAGGAGGGAGTGGCAGCCAGTGGGGGCTGCCACTGCCACTGCCAATCAGCATACCAAC
>WNGS01111181.1:52945797-52967281 GCA_020271785.1 Procambarus virginalis
AAAACCATACTGTCTGTCCATTATTATGTCATTACTCTCTAGGTGTTCAACCAATTTGGCTTTAACTATTGTTTCTAGTGTCTTGACTACCACGATTGTTAATGATACGGGTCTGTATTTAGAAGTTCCCATTCAGAGGAACCTCTAAATTACAGACCCGTATTCATTAACAATCGTGGTAATTCCCTCCCTTCCACCCTCTCTAAATTACTTTATGCATAAGACCATTTTTATTGATTTGTACTATGTTTGTATTTTCCCATATGTCTACTAAGATTCCTGTGCACAAGGATATTTGCAATATTAATTGGAGTGGAATTCTCAGCATAGTTGCACATTCTCGCAGCACCCAAGGTGAAACTCCATCAGGTCCAACCACTTTATTTCTTCCCAGCCCCTGCCTGCCTGCCTCTTGACCTCCCTCATTACCTCTCCCCCTCCCTCCCTTACTATATCCCTTATTATATCCCTTCCTCCCTCACTACCTCTCCCCTCCCTCTCTCACTACCTCCCTCACTGTCTCCATCCCTCCCTCCCTCCCTCATTACCTCCCTCCTTCCGTCACTGCCTCCAAAATCACTGATACGCCGATCGGCTGTTCTGAATGGCACGTTTGCAGGCCTATGTTTTCTACTTCTGTAATGTAGTATGTGTTAACCATTGTGATATTATAAGGTAATACCTACAGTAAATACCGGTAAATATGTTAAATAGACTTACCAAACATGAGTTTTTAGTAGGAAATAATTGAGATGGACTATGAGAGCTGACCCACACTGACAGTTATGGCAAGTAATTACCTAAGTGTAATTACCTAAGTGTAGTTACAGGATGAGAGCTACGCTCGTGGTGTCCTGTCTTCCCAGCACTCTTTGTCATATAACGCTTTGAAACTACTGACGGTCTTGGCCTCCACCACCTTCTCACTTAACTTGTTCCAACCGTCTACCACTCTATTTGCGAAGGTGAATTTTCTTACGTTTCTTCGGCATCTGTGTTTAGCTAGTTTAAATCTATGACCTCTTGTTCTTGAAGTTCCAGGTCTCAGGAAATCTTCCCTGTCGATTTTATCAATTCCTGTTACTATTTTGTACGTAGTGATCATATCGCCTCTTTTTCTTCTATCTTCTAGTTTTTGCATATTTAATGCCTCTAACCTCTCCTCATAGCTCTTGTCCTTCATTTCTGGGAGCCACTTAGTGGCATGTCGTTGCACCTTTTCCAGTTTGTTGATGTGCTTCTTAAGATATGGGCACCATACAACCGCTGCATATTCCAGCTTTGGTCTAATAAAAGTCGTGAACAATTTCTTTAGTATTTCTCCATCCATGTATTTAAAAGCAATTCTTAGGTTAGAAAGTGTAGCATAGGCTCCTCGCACAATGTTCTTGATGTGGTCCTCAGGTGACAGTTTTCTATCTAAAACCACCCCTAGATCCCTTTCTTTATCAGAATTCTTTAAAGATTTCTCACATAATTTATAGGTTGTGTGGGGTCTATGTTCTCCAATTCCACATTCCATAACATGGCATTTATTCACATTAAATTCATTTGCCAAGTGTTGCTCCAAATACTTATTTTGTCCAGGTCTTCTTGAAGGGCATGACAATCATCTAGGTTTCTTATCTTCCCTATTATCTTAGCATCATCAGCAAACATGTTCATGTAATTCTGTAATCCCTCTGGTAGATCGTTTATGTAGACAATGAACATTACCGGTGCAAGAACTGAACCCTGTGGTACTCCACTCGTGACATTCCTCCAATCCGATACCTTGCCTCTGATTACGGCCCTCATTTTTCTGTCAGTTAGGAAATTTTTCATCCATGTTAGTAGCTTACCCGTCACCCCTCCAATATGTTCCAGTTTCCAGAACAACCTCTTATGGGGAACTCTGTCGAAAGCCTTTTTTAGGTCCAGATAGATGCAGTCAACCCAACCATCTCTTTCCTGTAAAATCTCTGTTGCTCGATCATAAAAACTGAGTAAGTTCGTTACACAGGATCTTCCAGATCGAAAACCATACTGTCGGTCTGATATTATATCATTTCTCTCCAGGTGTTCTACCTTTTAGTTTTAATTATTTTTTCCAATATTTTGACTATTACACTTGTCAATGATACAGGTCTATAATTAAGGGGGTCTTCCCTGCTTCCACTTTTGTAGATTGGAACTATGTTAGCCTTTTTCCACACATCAGCTACAACTCCTGTAAACAGGGATGCCTGAAAAATCAGCTGAAGTGGAATGCTGAGCTCAGGTGCACATTCTCTCAGAACCCATGGTGAAACTCCATCTGGACCAACTGCCTTGTTCTTACTTAGCTCCTTGAGCATTTTTTCCACTTCGTCTCTAGTCACCTCTATGTGCTCTATGTTGTTCTCTGGAATTCTTATTGTGTCTGGTTCCCTAAAGATTTCATTTTGTACAAACACACTTTGGAACTTTTCGTTTAGTGTTTCACACATTTCCTTTTCATCTTCCGTGAATCTATTTCCCATTTTCAACCTCTGAATATTATCCTTTACCTGCAATTTGTTGTTTATGAATTTATAGAATAGACCTGGTTCTGTTTTACATTTGTCTGCAATCCCTTTTTCAAAATTTCTTTCTGCCTCTCTCCTCACTGCCGTGTAGTTGTTTCTCGCATCTTTGTATCGCTGGTATGTTTGGGGGTTTGGCCTCTTCCTGTATTGATTCCATTTTTGTGTCTTTTGGTCTCTGGCCCTCTCGCAATTCCTATTGAACCAATCCTGTTTCCTAGTTCTGCATCTCTGTTTTGGTATAAATTTGTTTGTGCCTTTATCATATATTTCACAAAACTTGACATACATCTCATTCACTTCCTTGCCTAGCAACAAGTCTGTCCAATTATACTCACTAAAAAAATTTCTAAGGTTGCCATAATGTCCTCTCTTGAAGTCAGGTTTTTCAACTGCTTCATCCTCCTTATTTTCTTCCAGATTATAACGCATTGCATACTTTATTCCCAAAAAGACATGGTCACTTTTACCCAAGGGAGGAAGGTACTGAATGTCAAATATTTCTTCCTCCTTCCTGGTAAATATCAAATCTAGCATGGAGGGAACGTCCCCTTCCCTCATCCTCGTAGCTTGTTTAACATGTTGATACAAGAATGTTTCCAGGATGAGGTCTACAATTTACAGGTCCAAAATCTTCTGTTTTAGCTTCATATGCTTCCCAGTCTATGGATTTCAAGTTGAAGTCGCCGACTATCAACAGTCGTGAACTATCGTTATCCGCTCTCGCTATGATCTCTCTCATTATTGTTATAAGACCTTCTCGTTTACTATCTAGCTCCTCCTTTGACCATGTGCTGCTTGGCGGTGGACTATATGCATTTATGATCATTAGTTTATCATCCTCATGGCAGATCTCTAGTGCTATTATGTCAACTTCTTGTGGATTGGCAGTCATTATTTCGTTCACCTTTAGGTGTTCTTTCACCAGCACAGCAACGCCACCGCCTTTCCTAATTTTTCTGTCCCGTCTCCAAATTGAGTAGCCCCTTGGGAATATGACCTCATTTAAAATAACATCTTCAAGTTTTGTCTCCGTGAGTGCAACAATGTCTGGTGTCTGCAGCTGTATTATATCACTTAACTCCAGTATCTTTGACCTTACTCCATCTATGTTGGTGTATGCAATCTTCAGGAACTTGTTCCCCATCTTCTTATTTTTCACTCCCCCTTTCTCTAATGATTTTGTTGGTTTGCTTTTATGTACCACTTTACTGGTCTGCCTACCCCTATCACTTTGTAGAAAAAAGAATTGATTTCTTCTTCATTCCTGCTCTCATTTAAACGTTTTGCCTCGGCGAGGTTCAGTTTCAGCTTCTCTCTATCTTCTTTTGAAAGATCTCGTCTTAACGACCACCCTTTCCCATCCTCAACGCTTTGTATTTTCTGGCATTCCTTAGTACTTCTTCCATCTGTTTGGCACCATTTAGGGTGATCCTCAAAGGTCGATCTTTCCCTTTTACATATCTGCCTATTCTCCTGTAGTCGCACACATTCTCTTTGGTTGTAAGACCTTCCACGAGGCCAACAATTTTCAAGTGGTGTACAACAAGTGTTAGGTAGGGCATTTCACTTCTTTATCTCTCAGCAGTAAAAGTTCACATTTTATATTCAGCAGACAAGTCAACCCCTTGGTTTTGGGCATATTTTTAGGCTTCAAAGTTCAACTAATATGCAAGCACATACGGTAAGTGAATATTTTAAGAGCATAAGACTGCCTTACCCTTTATCCGATCATAATCCCTTGAACAGGTGGTCAAAGTGTGAACTAATGGCTTATTTCCATTGCAGAAAAGAATTACTGAATTGAGTTTACACACTGAAGTACAAACTTACCTTCAAATCTAGCAAAACCCAGATCTTCTCCACGAAAACTTTTGACACACTTGACACCATACACAATGATTGGTCTTCGAAGGATGTGAGCTAAAACTAGAATGTGTAGCTGCTCCAAAGCAGCCCCAGGTTGTGAAGCCAGGCAGATTAACTCTGCCCACTCTTCTAGTACCTGACCTTCAGGAACATAGTAGTCTAACAGGCGGGCCTGCCAACGTTCATATTCTTTCCAGCGTGGGTAGAACCTGTAAAGGACATCACTAAACTCAAGTTTTATTACTTTTCACAACCTACTCTAGATAAAGAAAATCTATAAGGTATACAAACAATACTGTAATACAATGAAAATATGTTTGTGAATGATATTAACTAACTTGAATTATATACTATAATATTTGTAATTATGCATTACAGCAAACTCCGGGAATCATGAAACTTGTTCATATTTATTCGTCCAAAGATCAAGTCTTAAATTATCAAATACAAATGGAAACTAGAATTAAAACAATATTTCTTACAGATGAGCAGCTTCCGAGAGGCTGTCTGATAAAGCTCGTCTGAGAACGTTTTCTCTGTCAAACACGCCCCACGTAGACTGAAGTATTGAGTCAAGGAGGCAGTCACCTGAAAGCAAGATATTACTTGAAAAAATTATCTAAACTATTACAAGTAGAAATACTGATGTTCATATTTATCAACAGCCTTTCACAATCTGTTCCTTCCTGGAACTTCTCTTGAAGACAAAAGTTTCATGTCTATTCTACTCCAGCATTTTGTTTACAAAATTTGTCTTCTAGAGAAGAATGTAGAACATTAGCTAAGATTTCATATTATACAGGTGGTTAGCCATCACAAACGAAAGGCTATTATTAATTACTGGCAAGGATTAACAGTAACATATGGACAATCTGAGGATGGGTTCTGTAAACATAAAACAAAAATATGAATAGAGAAATGAAAATATACTATCTTCCAGACCAAAGCATGAAGCTCACCAACCCAACAACCAGAAGCAAAGTCAGGGACAAAAAGATGTCCCTGACCAAGGAGGGGACACTGACCTTACCTGTCTCCCTGACCAAGGAGGGGACACTGACCTTACCTGTCTCCCTGACCAAGGAGGGGACACTGACCTTACCTGTCTCCCTGACCAAGGAGGGGACACAGACCTTACCTGTCTCCCTGACCAAGAGGGGACACTGACCTTACCTGTCTCCCTGACCAAGGAGGGGACACTGACCTTACCTGTCTCCCTGACCAAGGAGACACTGACCTTACCTGTCTCCCTGACCAAGGAGGGGACACTGACCTTACCTGTCTCCCTGACCAAGGAGGGGACACTGACCTTACCTGTCTCCCTGACCAAGGAGGAGACACTGACCTTACCTGTCTCCCTGACCAAGGAGGGGACACAGAAATGAGAGAATGGCAAAAGGAATGACTCAGAATCAAGGATGTAAGAGAGACCCTTGTGAAGTGTATAACCCAGGAGACATAGTAACAGCAGTGTTAAATGTTAAAAAAAAAAAAGTGTTGAATGTGATGAAGCACCATTTTCTGGGTGAGACCCTGAGGCTCCCCGGAGCTATCTGGCTGATACGGATGTATAAGCTTTGGGCATTAGTCAATGTACATGGAGTATGTACATTGACTGATTAGGCCTACCTAGGTCTACTGGGGACCACGAGCCAGAACCTGGACCCCTCAGAGAAGTGCGGGGAGCAATGGCCTATAGACACACCTTATGTGGAAATTATGTGGAATAACTAGTGGAAATTATACTGCTGATTATTCGTTTATGTTGTTGTTGTTGTTATAGATTCAGCTACTCGGAACAAGTTCCAAGTAGCACTTGGATTTAGAAGTACTCTATGTCTGCCATCGACCGGGTCGGCTACCCAGAAAGATAGGCGCCCCAAAACACCCCCCCCCCCCCTATTCTGGTGAAGAAATGCTACCAATCACCGAACGAGAGGATAGAACTCTCCAATGAAGAAAAAGGATCAAACGAGCATGACGCCATCTCGTTAAAAACATGTCACCGTCTACACAACCCCCCCTCCTCCACAATAGGGGGAAGGGGGAGCCCCAGACCCCCCCACCGGCTATCCGAGCCTGTCAGTTCTTAGGCTAGACATCAAAAACACAAAAAGAACTGCCGACTGGGAGGGAGGGAGGGATGCTAGAGAGCCTCCGGGTCTCAACCAGAAATGGCATTTCATTACATTCAACGCTGGTTTTCTGGGGAAAGCCCCTTCGGCTTCCCTGGAGCTNATTAGGTCTATTCCTGTTAGTATTCACCTACTTGTGCTTGCGGGGTTGAACTCTGCTCTTTCGGCCTGCCTCTCAACTGTCAATCAATCAACTGTTACTAACAACTAAGTCCCCCCCCCACACACACACACAGCCAGGAAGCAGCCCCTAACAGCTTTCTAACTCCCAGGTACCTATTTATTGCTAGGTAACAGGAGCATCAGGGTGAAAGAAACTCTTTCCATTTTGTTTCTCACCGGTGCCCCTGGTCCACAGAATTATGTGACAGTGTGCTGTCCACTCAGCCACCAGCACCCATAGTGTTTTGTAAGTGATCATATCACCTCTTTTTCTATTTTATAGTTTTGGGATGTTTAACGTCTCTAGTCGCTCCTCATAACTCGTTTTCAGTTCCGGAAGCCATTTTGCCATGCATGCTGTTGCACCATTTCCAGTTTATTTGTGTGTTTCTTGAGATTTGGGCAGCACACAACTGCTGCATATTCCTGTTTTGGTCTCACAAAAGTCATGAACAGTTTCTTTAGTATTTCACCATCCATATAATTAAAAGCAAGTCTGAAGTTGGAAAGCGACACATACGCTCCTCTCACAATGTTCTTTGTGTGTTTCTCTGGCGACAGCTTACTATCCAAAACCACCCCTAGGACTACTACTTTATTAGAGTTCTGTAATTCCTTTCCACATAATTTGTAAGTTGTGTGTGGTCTATTTTCTCCAATTCCACATTTCATAACATGGCATTTATTCACATTGAATTCCATTTGCCACTTAATGTTCTCAAGCACTTATTTAATCTAGATCAATTTGAAGGCCATTACAATAGTCTGTGTCTCCCATCTTCCCCAGTGTCTTTGCATCTTCTACAAACATGTTCATATAATTCTGGTGGTGAATGGTTCTTGCTAGAGGTGCTATGAAATGAGCCTTTGATACAAAGCCTAAACAAACTGTGAATACAAGACACACTCCAAGGTGACTAACATTCACATTCATAAAATACATTCAAGGCATGGGCCCCCAGATTAAGACCAAAATTCAAAAGAAACTTACTTTTCACTTACATGAAAAGTTGAAACAAATCTCCAAAGGAACAGCTAAGGTAGAATTGGATGTGCACCAGACGACAGTGACGGGAGGTGCTTTGTCAAAGCCTCAAGTGGCTAGGGCCGACACATGGTGCTTGCCTACAGTAAGTACCAGGTGGTGGGAGGGGTTGGAAAATGCAGCTTTCGCTGGTTAAATACACCTCAGTAGTGGTGAGTTGATCTTTTCACAACATGTGGAATATAGGTACCTCACCCTGTGCAGACAGCAAGATTCTATCCCTTGCTCTCGGCAAGTTGAGACAGTCACAAGGATCTGGCAAATCGGTTGTGGCTCTGGACTGCTAGTACAATAAGCTTATGGGAGATACTGAGTGGGCCAAAAACTATACAGAAGCAGAACCACATTTGAAGTACAGTAAGAATTCAGTTTGTTCTATACTGTATGTTAAAGGCAAAATGAATGAATTATTAAATTTATGCAGGTGTTTGTCAATAAAAAAATGTGTAGATTAAAGTGTAAGGAGAAGATTTATAAATCTCAGTTACCATGCGGTGCAATGCAGAAAGATAACCAATTCAGCTATAATGTAATGTACTTAAACATGCAATGTATAATTCGTAAAATAGATAAAATGACACAAGCTTCCATTCTTACATAAAAACTTACCGGCCCCTAAATTATCTGGAGAGTCAGGTTCCATGGGAACTAATGCAGAGAAGTGACCTCGGGTGTAGCCTAAAGAAATAGGTGACTTCCAACAAAATGATGGTTCCCAAAGTAGTGGTAGATACACACCTGAAAAAGTCCAGCATTAAATGTAATGAAATACTTGTTTCTGTGAGCCACTCAGAGGTTCCATAATGCAACAACCAGGCCACATCCAAGACTTGATCCTGGGTCTGTCAACGGCCCACAATCACTTACCCAGGACCTGGACCTGAATCTGATTCCCTAAGAGATGTGAAGGGAGCCTGGGAATAAAAAAAAATAACAATCTGCAAAAAGCCCCCAGAAGGCCAAAGTGCCACAAAACAAGCAACAGCTTGGAAAATGTTGTAACCCCTAATGACAAATATGCAAGGAAACATTACCACTGGGAAATTCCTGCCAAAATATAATTGGCTGCCAACAGATGGTAACCCAGGCAACTTAGGGTTTTAGCCAGCCAGTTGTGCTATTCCCACACCACCCCAAGAAATAGCCAGAAAATTTCCACCAAACAAACTATCCAAAACCACACAAATGAGACAATAGCTATGTGGTCATGGGTTTGGAAATGAAAGACCTTCCCAGTCAAGAGATTGCCTCCTAGAATGATTGAAAAACTCCAGGTCCAACACGACCTGGTGCCAGTTGGCCATGCACAGCTTGATATCTGCTTGATACCTGCTTGATGGAGTTCTGGGAGTTCTTCTACTCCCCAAGCCTGGCCGCAGGCTTGGGGAGTAGCCCATCAGGAACCACAGCGTGGTGCCTGATGGACAACATGGGCTGGCACACAACCAGGTGACATGGCTTGGAGACAGCTAGACATAAAACCTACGAACAACTGAACACAAATTCTCCACCAAGGAACAGGCAACAAAAATCCTGAAACCAGAGTCCCAACCCATGCACAAAATGTAGAAATACACATGGAACTAAGCACTGGAAGAAGCACTGGCATCAGGTCTGACCTCCAATTCTGGCAGGACAGTACCAAGAGGCATGGAGCAAGAACACAGAGGGCCAGGCACCAAGGGGCCAAGTGCCACCAGGAGCCTTTCTCAACAGAGAGGAAGAATAATCTGGGATAGGATCAATATCCTGTCCAGATGCTGGTAAGTGAGCTGGAAGTGAGAAAGAATGGATTTGAGAAGTTTCCAAATCTGCATACACACAAAATCCAAAGGTACACACCAAAGACATTTGGTGAGGGAGGGGATTAGTAGGCCCTGCTACCTGCATTGGCAACTCAGGTGGGGCATTCCCCTGAAGATACACCTGCATGCCCAATCCATTAGAGCACATACACAACCACTGCCCAAAGCCACTCTTGGACCCCCAAACCAACTGAAAAGCTTAGCAAACACAAGCCGGATGGGAGAGCCCAACAGCAGCAGAAGACAAAGTACAAGAAGGAACCATGCAGAAATATCCAAATCCAAGCTCTTGACATCCACCACATAGAACAAGAGGGGTGAGGGGTCCACCACCCCTTTGCCCGAGTCTACAAGTGAACGTGAAATAAAGGAACCAGGAGTCTTTATCCCAAGATGCAGCCACTGCCTTGTAAACCACTGACCACAAAAGTGACTAAACTAAAACGGAAGACCAACATCAATAAAAATATCATACACCCATGATCAAGAGGACTCTTGTAATCAACAGGCAGAACAGTGAAACTTCAAGAATACTTGTCACCAGCCAGAAAAACCACTCAGTGCTTTTTGGCCTGGAGGTCCACCAGAATGAGTTTTGAGGAGGGGAACTGGCCAGTTGTCAACAGATAAGCAGGTAGGTCAGGCACAGGGAATGCATATTCACCCAAGCAGACCCCAACACTTAACTAAACAGCCACTTAGAGAGAGAAAACCTAAACCACCAGTAATTTTTTTATTTGAGAATAGCCACATATATGTCCCTGGTCAATGGCTAGGCACAACAGCCTCTCAAACAAACAGCTAGGAATAGGAACCTCAAATCTGCAAAGCTCCCGTCATTTACCATGTCGATGATTCCGCGGATCATCGTCCCCATAACCCAGTCTCAGATCAGGCCTCCTGGTTGGTAGTCTGGCCAACCAAGTTGTTTGATGCAGATGTTCACAGTCTGGCATACGAGTCACAGCTTGATAGATTAGCTCAAAAAAAAGAGGCAGCTCGCAAAGGACAAAGTACAGGCCCCACAGAAAAGACCACTCTGGTTAAGCAAGAGGAATAGAAGATGGCCACCTGGGAAGCACAGCTGGAGCAAACTAGTGCTATCTATAATTACTTCCCAATCAAACAGGCCTTGCAGAGGAGAAACCCATGTTCAATCCAGGGGCAAGATGACTCAAGAGGAGCCAGCTTGTAGAGGACCCAGCCAAAACACCAAAAGGAATATAATCCAGGAGAAGCAGGAGAAATGTGAGTAGGTTACCAGGAAAAATAATCAAATTTCAGAACAGTAGTAAAATGCAGACAAAGGCCACACACACACAAGGTGAGAGTCACCCAACACATGTGAAGCACAATCACCCCACACACAACTGTTCCATGGATGACCACCACACTTATCTTAAAGTAGACAGAAGACTGTGGGTCTCTGTAGAACAGTGTGCCCCGGATCAACACCAAGTTTATGAAGGGGACAACTAGCTGACCGACACCCAGGGTTGCCTGGGTTGCTATCTGCTGGCAAGCAGGTATATACCGGCAGGAATTTCCCAGCAGTAAGGAGTGTTTGCATGGTTTTTATCAGTTACAAATTTTCCAAGCAGTTGCTTGTCTTGAAGTGCTTTGGCCTTCTATTGGGCGTTTTTCTTGGTTCTATGGTGGTCTGTGACCTCCAGGCTCCCATCTCTCTAAGAAGGGTGCCACATTGTGGTCCATGTCCTTGGTTGGTGCTTGTGAGTCTTCACAGGCACAGTGTGATCCCCAGAAATGCATCCTCCGAATTGACAGTACGGTTTAATACAAAGTGTAATACAATTCGTGACTGCTAGGAATAGTACATAATTACACTTACTTGTGCCGTTACATTTACCTCCCCATATATTCTCCTCGTTTTCTGTTAAAACACTCAGAATTTTAGGATGAAGTTTCATGTTCAATTCTATATACAGTACACAAGTTTTACATATAAAGAATTTATTTTTCAGTTTTATTAAACAATAGAGCTTTTATACAAATTTGAAAATATCCTGAGTTACTTTATAATTTAGTGAAAGATTTTAGTTTTGTTCTATTAGTTTTATAAAACTGTAATATCAATATAACTTATAGGTTAAGTACTAATTGTAATTAAGAAACAATAAAATGCTTGTCCTCATACACTAAGGTTAGGTTAGGTTGTGGTTTTCTATTCAGCTTTTCAGGTAAACTCAAATATTCACAATATTTTGGTGCGATTCTGGCAATTATTTGACAGTTCGGTTTAATACTAAGTGTAATATGTACAATTCTAGACTGCTAGGAATAGTACATAATTACACTTACTTGTGCCGTTACATTTACCTCCCGATATTCGGAGGATGGGCTGTCCCCAGAGCTTGGTCATTGCCAGGTTGTAGCATCAAGGAGCGACACACCACCCTCTCCCACCCAAAAAAAATGTATGCGTTGAATGTAATGAAGCGTTGAATGTAATGAAACGCCATTTTCTGGGTGAGCTCCGGAGGCTCCCTGGAGCTTATTGGGCTAATGTATGTTATGTTAGAACGGGACATTAGCTATGGAGTTCAGACCTACCAGGGACCAGCACCAGAACCTGGCCCTTCAGAGAGGTTTCAGGGAACAATGTCCCTGGAATATGGTTGGGGTTTTCCTTATCTGCCATCGACCGGGGTCAGGCACCCAGAAAGGTAGGTATAACAAACAAACCCCACATGGTAAAAACTACAACAAAAACCTAACAGAGAGGTAGAAAAACTCCCTACAATCCCAAAGAACAATCAAACAATCAATTTACTGCCATGCCGGTCATCCGCGCAGCTCTCCCCCCCCCACGGGAGGGGGAAGGGGGGGCCCCGGACCTCATTGCGCCGGCTGCCTTCAGTTCGGAAACTAGGCTTCAACCAACGCGAAAAACCACGCCGACCGGATGGGAGGGAGGGTAGCCAGGGAGCCTCCGGGGCTCACCCAGAAAATGGCGTTTCATTACATTCAACGCTGGTTTTCTGTGGGGAGCCCCTACGGCTTCCTGGAGCTACATACCCAAAGAGAAGGAATTAGGGACTTACCCGGGAGGCAGCGGCCACAAACTCCTCAACGCGAAGTCGAGACAACTGGCTGCAACCTGCGACCCAAAGCAACACAAGAACGCCGAGGAGCAGGGACGTTCACTAAATAACGGGCGGCCAGGACCCTGTTCGACTTCCAAAAACCACGCGCCCGAATATGAGCCCAAGACATGTTACCAAACACGGCAGCCAAAGCTGCAAACTTCCGAGGATAGACCACAGGCTGGCTAGACTTAATAACCCTGCGAACAAGCTGGGAGACCCGAGCCCTGGAACAGGGAACGAGGGAAACCGGATCAACCCAAAGTGCATCCCCAGCCACCCCAGCTGAAGCGCGCAGGTAACGGCGAAGTGCTGCAACCGGACACAACACAAGATGATGAACCCCCGGCCGAACCAACCAAGCATCAATGACCCACGGACCCCTCCGGAAAGCAGCCATCTCGTTCTTCGCCAGAAAAGATGGAGAAGGCAAACCTACCCCCAGGACCAAAAGAGCAGAAACCCCTGCGCCAGAGGAGAGCATGAAGCTCCCCTACCCGGCCCCCCAGAGGCCAATGCCAACAAAAACAAAGCCTTGGAAAAACAATCCGGAACCGAAGGGGCCACCACAAACCGAGGAGAGGAAAGATATGAGAGCACCCTGTCCAAAGACCAGGACGGCTCAGGAGGAGCATGAGCAGGCCAGAGGTGAAACATAGCAGGGAAAGCTTACGAAACGGGGCGGATGTGACGTCCACCCCGAACGCTAGCTTGAGCGGCTCCGCCAGCGCCACACGATACGAGGCGACAGTATTAGGCATCAAATGACGGTCCTGAAAAAGCCAAGAAAGAAAGGACAAGACAACCAGATCCAAAAGAAGAGACAACCTACGAAGAACCAGAAAATGGTGAAAAGAACGCCCGGAAACTTCATACTGTCGCCGAGACGAAGCTCTCAAGTGGGACACCATCAACGAAGCCACCTGATCACCATAGAAATGGTGATACACCCGCGTCAAAAAGACCAGACACGAAGAGCAGAGGAGAAGTTCGAACCAGCCCTGTACCAGACCGGGCCGACCTCCTGAAAGAGGCAGAGCCGCGGGAAACATCCCGGGTTCGGGCACCGAGCCAAGAGCATTGGAAACCAAGGCTGGGCCGGCCACCAAGGGGCCACAAGGACTACTCTCCCTGGGAATGTCTCCAACCAAACCAGAACCCGAAGCAACAGCTGGACCGGGGGAAAGAGATACAGGTAACCCCACCTCGACCAGTCCTGCCGAAAGGCATCCACCGCGAACGCCTCGCAGTCGGGGAAGGGCCTCACATAGACTGGGAGACGCCGAGACCACGCCGACGCGAAGAGGTCCACATCTGGGAGACCGTACGTCTGGCAGATCCAACGAAACGAGTCGTCGTTGACCGTCCACTCCGTGGACAGGGAATGGAGGCGTGACAGACCGTCCGCCAGAACGTTGGACACTCCCCGGACATGAACCGCACGGAGAGCCAAACCCCGACAATCCAGCAGACGAACCACTCGAAGAGACCAACATCAAAGAGCCAAGGACCGAAGAGAACCCCCACGGTTCAGGCAATGAACCACCGGCGAACAGTCCAAATGGAGGCGAATGGTCGATCCCCGAGTGACCCAAACCCTCCGAAGCGCGAGCCAGACTGCCGCGAACTCCCGAACCGTGCTGTGAGCCCGACGGAAGGACGGTCCCCACCGTCCCTGGCCTGCCTGGTGAGCACTGGTCACAAAGTCCCAGCCGAGAGACGACGCATCCGTGAACACATCGAGCGATGGCTCGGGAAGGTGCCAAGGCACCGAACCCCTGAAAACCCTGAAGAGGAAGTCGGTGACGCAGCACCGACACAAGGCCCATGGAGGACGAACCCAACGATTGCGAGCGAGGCGGAAAAGACGTCCCCGAAGGAACCAAAACAGACGCCGAAGCCAAACCCGACCAGACGGGTAGATGAGCACGGCGAAGTTCAGACTCCCGCACAACCAACCGCCGAGTGACCCGGGACCCCCTCAGAAACAGCCGATGGCTGTCCCACAGCCGCAACAACGCCTCTGGAGAGAGAGACAAGGAAGCGGTCCAAGAATCCCAAACAGGTCCGAACCTGGGACGGAACCAGATGGGACTTCCTCCAGTTCACCAGGAACCCGAACCTGGCGAGCTGGGAAAGAACCATGTCCCTGGTGAGCAGACAAGCTGACCGACTGGGAGCCCACACCAGCCAGTCGTCAAGGTAGGCCAAAACCCGAATCCCTAGAAGACGCAGAAGGGTCACCACAACCCGGGTCAGATGCGTGAAAACGCGAGGTGCCAGATTCCAGCCAATAGGTAGGCATCGAAAACGGTAAGCGTGACGCCCCACCATGAAACCTAACCAGTCTCTGAACCCTGGATGAATAGGAACATGCCAATAGGCATCCTTGAGGTCCAGGGACACCATCCAGGCACCCGGCTGCAACAGAAGCTGGACCTGAGAGTAGTCATCCGAAAGGAGTGGCAAGGAATCCAGGGGTTCAGACGAGACAAGTCCAGAATGAACCTCAGATCCGTACAGTCCTGTTTCGGTACTGGAAACAGACGGGAAACCCACCTGAGGGACGTAGTCGTTTCGACCACGCCCAAGCGCACCCACTCCAAGATGACTTGATGAAGCGCAAGAGAGGAAACCTGCCCTGTTAGCCCCGAACCCCCCCCAAGGGAGAAGTCGCCCAACGCCACCGCAGGCCGGATGACACGACCGAAAAGGCCCACAAATCGTGGGACCAAGCATGAGCAAACAGAGTGAGCCTCCCCCCCCATCACCCCGTCAATGGGGCGAACCACGAAAGGGCCGACGCCCCTTATGAGAACCCAAACGTCGAACAGGGTGATCACCGCGCCGACCAGACGACACCGGCCCCAAAGGGAACAACGGCTCAGAAACTGGCACCAATGGCCCACCTCGACCAGCGGAACCCTGAACCCTGGCACAACCCCTCCGAAACTGCTGAGAACGACTGCTTCGGAGAATCAACAAGTCCGCCATAGGACTACAACTGGACGAAGCAGCGTGCAGAAACTCAAGAGACCGCAGTCTCTGCAAACAGCAACGGACAAAACGGAGACGAAAACCTAAGAGTCAGGGCCCAAGCGGATTCCAAAGAGAGGGCGAGCATAGCCTGACAGCACACGAGGCGAGAAGCAAAATACAGAGACACCTCTTCCTTCAGAATGGGCGCAAAGAGCTTCAACAGTGCAGCTGACACCCTAGCTGCCGAAGACAGCACCCCGGATGAAGGCCCTTCACTCAACGCTCCCACATCCTCCTCAAGTCAAGCGGAAGACAGCTCGAGAAGGGAAAAGAAACGCAAGACCGAAGCTAAATGCCCACGGGAGCACAACTCCACCACAACCAACGAAGCCGAAAGCTGAGGAACCTGCACGTGAAGCTGGAAAAGGCCAATATCCCGAGAAAGCACGGGAGCGAATAAGCACGCATTAACACTTTGGCGTGCCCCCCGCGCCACCCATTCAACTGTGCGATTTGGGTCCCAGGGTTTCACAGGAGCGCGCGTTAATTCTGAAAAGTGTATACTCTCTTCAACTTTGTCACCTTAATTTTCGTCCTACAAGATTATATTTGGTATCATTGTGTTTGCAATAGAATTCTCTACAGCACTAAATGCATATAAACTCCAAAGGCCTGGCTAATTACCCGCAGAAAACAGAGAAAGTGCAAACGAGTTACCCAGGAGCGCACAAAAGCGATAAAATGTGTTCACTATTTTCACTCTGGTCACCTCAATTTTCGTCCTAGGTCTTTCATTTTGATATCAATGGGTTCGCAATAGAATTCTCTAGAGGAGCATTAGCATATAAAATAAAAAACCTGGTCACGCTCCAACAGCCGACGAGTTGAAGATGGGCCACGTTAGCCGCGAGTGAGCACCCAGATGCCTTCCAGCTAAACTCCCTATTCCTGCCCACAAATGTTTAGTACTATTGTGTGTTGAACATGACATAGGCGTGTAGGGAAGACATAGGCGCGCATTTTAAAACCAGTCCCCAAAAAATCGGATAAAAACCTGATTTTTGGCAATTATTTAAAGTGGATGACGCAATGCTGCGTCATGCCCGGCAGCACCGCCAGTAAACGGATGACGCAATGCTGTGTCATGCCCGAGCAAAAGTGTTAATTAAGGTGCTCAAACTCGCCCCCAAGTAAACCTGCATAAAAGTAGCAGTTTCCCGGCAATCAAGCGTGCGGGTCCGACAGAACCCATGCCATGCCCCCAACGAAAAGAAAGGGCAGTCTGCCAGCTAGGAAGACTCCGGAACCTCCAAACGCACCCAAAAACGGGAAGAAGAACCAAACTCAAACGAGGACGGATCCATTGGGGAGGCATAACCCGGGTCTTGCAAGAGGTATGAAGCAAGAGCTTCCCGAGCCACCTTCACTGAGATACGGGAAGTAGTAAACCCCTGGAAAGACGGATCCGAGGTACCCAAAGGCGCCCGGAACCAAACCCGGGGAGGAGCCGAACCCAAATCATACTCATACAGGGAAGAAAACCTCTCCCCCTGCAACAATAAGCCTCGCGAGGAAGGCAAAAGCACCCAAGCGGGGTCACAGGGGGCCCAAGGCCCCCAGGTCGACTCCTCCCCAGCCCCAGGATCCCACACGTCGGGACCCGGGGCAGAGCCGTCCTCCAAACCCCCTACCCCTGAAGAAAAGGCAGAGTCCAAGGGAAAGGCAGACAAGAAGGGGGGTCTGCTGGTGGGACCCAGAAGCCTCGGTAGGAGGAACCGGCTCAAATGCATCCATCCCCGACCCGGGTGGGGCAGCCCGAGTCTTATTACCAACTAAACCCTGCGCCAAGGCCGAAACCCTCAGACGTGTTGGAGCAGGACACAGGGGGGGGAGGTGCAGGAAGAACCACAGGGGAAAGACCAGGCGGGCTGGAGCCAAAGCCATAGCGACCAACGCCCCTAGGTCAGGGTCCCTAAAGCCAAAACGGGGCAGCCTCGGGGCATCCAGGTGGGAAACCAACCTAGCGCGTTGCAATAACCTAAACCTAACATGCAACGCTGATGCTGCCTGTACCCTAATAGGAACATCCTCAGAGTAAAACTGGAGCACAAGCAGAGAACATGACTCGCAAAACTCCAGGTCAAAGGTGTCATTGACCCAACAGGCAGCATGACGGAGGTAAAACAGGTGACTGTCACCCTGAGACAAGGGCACACTGCAACCTTCAAACCCGCACAAGGCAGGCTGGAACTCGGGAGATGCATCCATGGGTCCCCGAGCCCTGACAGGGGTTTCCAGGGCCCGTAGGTTAGCAACTACGGGAAGCCCGGGCAAGGTGTTGCTTACCGGTTGAGAAACCCAACAACAAGGGTGGATGATAACACTGAAAATCCCCTGGGACGTGTACAAGCACAGGGGCCTAGCAGAGGGCCACCAAAACAATATCAGGGGGCCTATAGACCCATGAGGCAGAACCCCCACCAGGCAAACAAAAACAAAACAAAAGAAAAACCCCGCAAAAGTACACCGTCTCCAGAGGCAACAGGAACCGGTCGCCGCTTAGGTGGCAGGCCGCACAACACCTTGATGCCCTAACAAGCACAATACCACTCCCTACCCAAGGCCAAACAAGGGCCCCAAGCCCCAGCTGGCCCCATGGGCGAGGCAAATGCCGAGCAGCAAGAACCTCTACGGGAGCAGTTCTATATGTATATGTTCTATATGTATATGTTCCCGAATGCCCCAGAGAAGATGACCCTGACACGCAAGGGCAGTACTCACAGGGCGCCTAGGGAAGGAAACCCCTAGGTGCATGCAGCCCCGGCACTGATGAGGTACTCCTGGCCACCACACAATACACAAAGACAGCAGAGAACACCACACGACGCAAACACCGCCCAGGAATTTGAGGCCAGAGAAGCGTCTATCCCGGTTGACACTAGCTTGCGAACTGAAGGCAGCCGGCGCGGTGAGGTCCGGGGCCCCCCCCTCCCCCTCCCGGGGGGGATGGGGAGGGCTGCGCGGACGACCGGCGTGGCAGTAAATTGATTGTTTGATTGTTCATTGGGATTGTAGGGAGTTTTTCTACCTCTCTGTTAGCTTTTTGTTGTAGTTTTTACCATGTGGGGTTTGTTTTGTTATACCTACCTTTCTGGGTTCCTAACCCCGGTCGATGGCAGATAAGGAAAACCCCCAACCATATGGAGTTTTCCAGGGCCAATGCTCCCTGAAACCTCTCTGAAGGGGCCAGGTTCTGGCGCTGGTCCCTGGTAGGTCTGAACTCCATAGCTAATGTCCCGGTCTAACATAACATACATTAGCCCGATAAGCTCCAGGGAGCCGTAGGGGCTCCCCACAGAAAGTAGTAATCAACAAGGCCATTACAAAAGTGTAAACATCACTGTTTAGTAGCACAAGCAAACATACATGGAGACAAAAACAGGAAAAAAAATTAATAGTGTATATTTCAGTCTAACTAAAACAAACTATACATCACCTGCTGGTAAATGTCACAACATACAGAGACTGAAATATACTGCAATTATTTATTTTCTGATTATGTATCCATGTGACCCTATGCCATCCAGGCATTAGTACATTATTATAGTATAGTGCTAAAATGTATAATATTGTATTACTGTAGAAGTTGGCTAATCTAGAGTCCGTTGATCAGGGAAAGTGGGCTAATCCGGCCAAAATTGCCTCCGGATAATGTTATATCCCTATCTGGATGGAAAGTCCATAGAATCCAGATGACTGGAGATTTGTATGGATACAAATAGACAGGCAGTGTTTTTACCGTATATGCTGGCGTATATGTCAACATTTGAAGCCGAAAAAAAGTGTTGAATGTAATGAAACACCATTTCTGGGCGCGACCCGGAGGCTCCACGGAGCTTATCCAGGCTGATATGCTAATGTCAGACTTTGGCATCAGTCATGTGTATGGAGTTATGTGGGCCTACCGGGGACCAGCCAGAACCTGGCCCCCCTCAGAGAGGCATGGGAAGCAATGGCCTATAGAAACCCCCGTGTGGTTGGAAGCATCCTATGTCTGCCATTGACCAGGTTAAGTACCCAGAAGGGTAAGCATCCAAAAACAAACCCCTATTCTGGTGAAAATTGCTACCAAAAGCCGAACAAGTGGATAGAACTCCCCAAAAAGAAACAAGCAAATGAGCATGCTGTCACACGCCGCCGCGCCGCTGTCTGCGCAGCTCCCTCCTCCCCGGGAAGGAAAAGGGGGAGCCCCAGACCCTCATGCCGGCTATCCACCCTTCAGCTCTGAGGCTGGATGTCAAAAGACACGAAAAAAACACTGACCGGAGGGGAGGGGAGGGAGGGATGCTGGGGAGCCTCCGGGTCTCACCCAGAAAATGATGTTTCATTACTTTCAACGCTGGTTTTTTGGGGGGAGCCCCATCGTCTCCCCGGAGCTACCTACCCAAAGATGAATGCAAGAGGGACTTAATCCAGTAGGTGGAAGAGCACACCCCCAATGCGAAGCGGAGACAAAAACTGCAACTGCCAACCCAAGGCCAAACAGGCCTGACAAGGCCCAGGAACATCAACGAAAGAACACAGAGCCAACCAATGAACGACGTGGGCACGGGGATAGACAGCAGGCTGGCAGGACCGAACCACCCGGCAGATGACCCGAGAGAACCACACCCTGGAACAGGGAAGAGGGGAACTCTGAACATCCCAAAGCGCGACCCCCATCACGGCAGCCGTGGCACGCCAAGAACGGCGCAGTGCCGCAACCGAACACAAAACACGATGCACCCCAGCCAGACCAACCAAGTATCAGACCCAAGGACCCCCCTGCAGAAAGCAGCCATGCCAGTCTTCGCCAGAAAAGAAGGAGATGGCCACAAGCGAACAAACCTATCAGGAGAACCAAAAGAGCCGAAACCCAGGCACCGGAGGAGGGCATGAAGCACCCCAACTCGACCCCCCAGAGGCCAACAACAACAACTGAGGCTCTTGTTGGCCAATGCCAACAGAGCCTCAGAAAACAACTCGGAACCGAAGAGGCCACCACAAACGAGAGAGAGAGAGAAAAGAGCATGCAATCAAAGAACCAGGACGGCTCAAGCGGCGCAAGAGCAGGCCATAGGTGAACCACGCCAGAGATGGCTCGCGAAGCGGTGCCGAGGCAAATTCCAAAACCGAAGCAACCCGGAGCGGCTCCACCAGCACCGCACGAGACAAAGCGATATTATTTTGGAAAGATGACGGCCCTAAACCTCCACAGAGAAGGACCAGACCACACCAAGAAAACATAGCAAAACGACGAAGGGACAGAAAGAAAAACAGAAGGACCGCCAAAGAAACCCCACCCACACCGCTGCCAAGACGAAGCATGCAGGTGGGACACTATCAACGAAGCCACCTGACCACCAACAAATGGCGAGATCTCGAGGCAGAACCGAACCAGCCCCGCCATAGACTGATCGAGCATAGGAAGAGGCGGAGCCGCGGGAAAACCTCGGGTGCGACCCCAAGCAAGCAGAGCCGGAACCCAAGCCGGCAAGGAATGAGACGGAACGCTTGCCGTACAGAAAACTACCCAATGCCAGCGAGCTCGCCAGGAGATCAGAGACACTGTGGTTTCGATGCGAGACACGTGAAAAGCCCCCGTACCAGTGCAAACTGCCTCTTACCCTAAGGTAAACAAGGGAGACAAAACACCCAAGCACCCAAAGGTGGCCAAAAAACCGAGCAGTTAAACAGCCCAGCAGAGGCAGGACCCAAGGAACTTTGGAAAGTAACCCTAGGCGCATGCAGCCCGAGTACGGTAGAATAACTCCTGGCTCTTGCACCCCTGGAAGACAGCCAC
>WNGS01111181.1:52967381-52984677 GCA_020271785.1 Procambarus virginalis
CTCCCGTCTCCAGTGACTTACTGTGTGTCTGGAAAGTAATTACCTAAGTGTAATTACCTAAGTGTAGTTACAGGATGAGAGCTACGCTCGTGGTGTCCCGTCTTCCCAGCACTCTTTGTCATATAACGCTTTGAAACTACTGACGGTCTTGGCCTCCACCACCTTCTCACTTAACTTGTTCCAACCGTCTACCACTCTGTTTGCGAAGTGAATTTTCTTATATTTCTTCGGCATCTGTGTTTAGCTAGTTTAAATCTATGACCTCTTGTTCTTGAAGTTCCAGGTCTCAGGAAATCTTCCCTGTCGATTTTATCAATTCCTGTTACTATTTTGTACGTAGTGATCATATCGCCTCTTTTTCTTCTATCTTCTAGTTTTTGCATATTTAATGCCTCTAACCTCTCCTCATAGCTCTTGTCCTTCATTTCTGGGAGCCACTTAGTGGCATGTCGTTGCACCTTTTCCAGTTTGTTGATGTGCTTCTTAAGATATGGGCACCATACAACCGCTGCATATTCCAGCTTTGGTCTAATAAAAGTCGTGAACAATTTCTTTAGTATTTCTCCATCCATGTATTTAAAAGCAATTCTGAGGTTAGAAAGTGTAGCATAGGCTCCTCGCACAATGTTCTTGATGTGGTCCTCAGGTGACAGTTTTCTATCTAAAACCACCCCTAGATCCTTTCTTTATCAGAATTCTTTAAAGATTTCTCACATAATTTATAGGTTGTGTGGGGTCTATGTTCTCCAATTCCACATTCCATAACATGGCATTTATTCACATTAAATTCCATTTGCCAAGTGTTGCTCCAAATACTTATTTTGTCCAGGTCTTCTTGAAGGGCATGACAATCATCTAGGTTTCTTATCTTCCCTATTATCTTAGCATCATCAGCAAACATGTTCATGTAATTCTGTATCCCACTGGTAGATCGTTTATGTAGACAATGAACATTACCGGTGCAAGAACTGAACCCTGTGGTACTCCACTCGTGACATTCCTCCAATCCGATACCTTGCCTCTGATTACGGCCCTCATTTTTCTGTCAGTTAGGAAATTTTTCATCCATGTTAGTAGCTTACCTGTCACCCCTCCAATATGTTCCAGTTTCCAGAACAACCTCTTATGGGGAACTCTGTCGAAAGCCTTTTTTAGGTCCAGATAGATGCAGTCAACCCAACCATCTCTTTCCTGTAAAATCTCTGTTGCTCGATCATAAAACTGAGTAAGTTCGTTACACAGGATCTTCCAGATCGAAAACCATACTGTCTGTCTGATATTATATCATTTCTCTCCAGGTGTTCTACCCATTTAGTTTTAATTATTTTTTCCAATATTTTGACTATTACACTTGTCAATGATACAGGTCTATAATTAAGGGGGTCTTCCCTGCTTCCACTTTTGTAGATTGGAACTATGTTAGCCTTTTTCCACACATCAGCTACAACTCCTGTAAACAGGGATGCCTGAAAAATCAGTTGAAGTGGAATGCTGAGCTCAGGTGCACATTCTCTCAGAACCCATGGTGAAACTCCATCTGGACCAACTGCTTTGTTCTTACTTAGCTCCTTGAGCATTTTTTCCACTTCGTCTCTAGACACCTCTATGTGCTCTATGTTGTTCTCTGGAATTCTTATTGTGTCTGGTTCCCTAAAGATTTCATTTTGTACAAACACACTTTGGAACTTTTCGTTTAGTGTTTCACACATTTCCTTTTCATTTTCCGTGAATCTATTTCCCATTTTCAACCTCTGAATATTATCCTTTACCTGCAATTTGTTGTTTATGAATTTATAGAATAGACCTGGTTCTGTTTTACATTTGTCTGCAATCCCTTTTTCAAAATTTCTTTCTGCCTCTCTCCTCACTGCCGTGTAGTTGTTTCTCGCATCTTTGTATCGCTGGTATGTTTGGGGGTTTGGCCTCTTCCTGTATTGATTCCATTTTTGTGTCTTTTGGTCTCTGGCCCTCTCGCAATTTCTATTGAACCAATCCTGTTTCCTAGTTCTGCATCTCTGTTTTGGTATAAATTTTTTTGTGCCTTTATCATATATTTCACAAAACTTGACATACATCTCATTCACTTCCTTGCCTAGCAACAAGTCTGTCCAATTATACTCACTAAAAAAATTTCTAAGGTTGCCATAATGTCCTCTCCTGAAGTCAGGTTTTTCAACTGCTTCACCTCCTTATTTTCTTCCAGATTATAACGCATTGCATACTTTATTCCCAAAAAGACATGGTCACTTTTACCCAAGGGAGGAAGGTACTGAATGTCAAATATTTCTTCCTCCTTCCTGGTAAATATCAAATCTAGCATGGAGGGAACGTCCCCTTCCCTCATCCTCGTAGCTTGTTTAACATGTTGATACAAGAATGTTTCCAGGATGAGGTCTACAAATTTACAGGTCCAAAAATCTTCTGTTTTAGCTTCATATGCTTCCCAGTCTATGGATTTCAAGTTGAAGTCGCCGACTATCAACAGTCGTGAACTATCGTTATCCGCTCTCGCTATGATCTCTCTCATTATTGTTATAAGACCTTCTCGTTTACTATCTAGCTCCTCCTTTGACCATGTGCTGCTTGGCGGTGGACTATATGCATTTATGATCACTAGTTTATCATCCTCATGGCAGATCTCTAGTGCTATTATGTCAACTTCTTGTGGATTGGCAGTCATTATTTCGTTCACCTTTAGGTGTTCTTTCACCAGCACAGCAACGCCACCGCCTTTCCTAATTTTTCTGTCCCGTCTCCAAATTGAGTAGCCCCTTGGGAATATGACCTCATTTAAAATAACATCTTCAAGTTTTGTCTCCGTGAGTGCAACAATGTCTGGTGTCTGCAGCTGTATTATATCACTTAACTCCAGTATCTTTGACCTTACTCCATCTATGTTGGTGTATGCAATCTTCAGGAACTTGTTCCCCATCTTCTTATTTTTCACTCCCCCTTTCTCTAATGATTTTGTTGGTTTGCTTTTATGTACCACTTTACTGGTCTGCCTACCCCTATCACTTTGTAGAAAAAAGAATTGATTTCTTCTTCATTCCTGCTCTCATTTAAACGTTTTGCCTCGGCGAGGTTCAGTTTCAGCTTCTCTCTATCTTCTTTTGAAAGATCTCGTCTTAACGACCACCCTTTCCCATCCTCAACGCTTTGTAATTTTCTGGCATTCCTTAGTACTTCTTCCATCTGTTTGGCACCATTTAGGGTGATCCTCAAAGGTCGATCTTTCCCTTTTACATATCTGCCTATTCTCCTGTAGTCGCACACATTCTCTTTGGTTGTAAGACCTTCCACGAGGCCAACAATTTTCAAGTGGTGTACAACAAGTGTTAGGTAGGGCATTTCACTTCTTTATCTCTCAGCAGTAAAAGTTCACATTTTATATTCAGCAGACAAGTCAACCCCTTGGTTTTGGGCATATTTTTAGGCTTCAAAGTTCAACTAATATGCAAGCACATACGGTAAGTGAATATTTTAAGAGCATAAGACTGCCTTACCCTTTATCCGATCATAATCCCTTGAACAGGTGGTCAAAGTGTGAACTAATGGCTTATTTCCATTGCAGAAAAGAATTACTGAATTGAGTTTACACACTGAAGTACAAACTTACCTTCAAATCTAGCAAAACCCAGATCTTCTCCACGAAAACTTTTGACACACTTGACACCATACACAATGATTGGTCTTCGAAGGATGTGAGCTAAAACTAGAATGTGTAGCTGCTCCAAAGCAGCCCCAGGTTGTGAAGCCAGGCAGATTAACTCTGCCCACTCTTCTAGTACCTGACCTTCAGGAACATAGTAGTCTAACAGGCGGGCCTGCCAACGTTCATATTCTTTCCAGCGTGGGTAGAACCTGTAAAGGACATCACTAAACTCAAGTTTTATTACTTTTCACAACCTACTCTAGATAAAGAAAATCTATAAGGTATACAAACAATACTGTAATACAATGAAAATATGTTTGTGAATGATATTAACTAACTTGAATTATATACTATAATATTTGTAATTATGCATTACAGCAAACTCCGGGAATCATGAAACTTGTTCATATTTATTCGTCCAAAGATCAAGTCTTAAATTATCAAATACAAATGGAAACTAGAATTAAAACAATATTTCTTACAGATGAGCAGCTTCCGAGAGGCTGTCTGATAAAGCTCGTCTGAGAACGTTTTCTCTGTCAAACACGCCCCACGTAGACTGAAGTATTGAGTCAAGGAGGCAGTCACCTGAAAGCAAGATATTACTTGAAAAAATTATCTAAACTATTACAAGTAGAAATACTGATGTTCATATTTATCAACAGCCTTTCACAATCTGTTCCTTCCTGGAACTTCTCTTGAAGACAAAAGTTTCATGTCTATTCTACTCCAGCATTTTGTTTACAAAATTTGTCTTCTAGAGAAGAATGTAGAACATTAGCTAAGATTTCATATTATACAGGTGGTTAGCCATCACAAACGAAAGGCTATTATTAATTACTGGCAAGGATTAACAGTAACATATGGACAATCTGAGGATGGGTTCTGTAAACATAAAACAAAAATATGAATAGAGAAATGAAAATATACTATCTTCCAGACCAAAGCATGAAGCTCACCAACCCAACAACCAGAAGCAAAGTCAGGGACAAAAAGATGTCCCTGACCAAGGAGGGGACACTGACCTTACCTGTCTCCCTGACCAAGGAGGGGACACTGACCTTACCTGTCTCCCTGACCAAGGAGGGGACACTGACCTTACCTGTCTCCCTGACCAAGGAGGGGACACAGACCTTACCTGTCTCCCTGACCAAGAAGGGGACACTGACCTTACCTGTCTCCCTGACCAAGGAGGGGACACTGACCTTACCTGTCTCCCTGACCAAGGAGACACTGACCTTACCTGTCTCCCTGACCAAGGAGGGGACACTGACCTTACCTGTCTCCCTGACCAAGGAGGGGACACTGACCTTACCTGTCTCCCTGACCAAGGAGGAGACACTGACCTTACCTGTCTCCCTGACCAAGGAGGGGACACAGAAATGAGAGAATGGCAAAAAGGAATGACTCAGAATCAAGGATGTAAGAGAGACCCTTGTGAAGTGTATAACCCAGGAGACATAGTAACAGCAGTGTTAAATGTTAAAAAAAAAAAAGTGTTGAATGTGATGAAGCACCATTTTCTGGGTGAGACCCTGAGGCTCCCCGGAGCTATCTGGCTGATACGGATGTATAAGCTTTGGGCATTAGTCAATGTACATGGAGTATGTACATTGACTGATTAGGCCTACCTAGGTCTACTGGGGACCACGAGCCAGAACCTGGACCCCTCAGAGAAGTGCGGGGAGCAATGGCCTATAGACACACCTTATGTGGAAATTATGTGGAATAACTAGTGGAAATTATACTGCTGATTATTCGTTTATGTTGTTGTTGTTGTTATAGATTCAGCTACTCGGAACAAGTTCCAAGTAGCACTTGGATTTAGAAGTACTCTATGTCTGCCATCGACCGGGTCGGCTACCCAGAAAGATAGGCGCCCCAAAACACCCCCCCCCCCCTATTCTGGTGAAGAAATGCTACCAATCACCGAACGAGAGGATAGAACTCTCCAATGAAGAAAAAGGATCAAACGAGCATGACGCCATCTCGTTAAAAACATGTCACCGTCTACACAACCCCCCCTCCTCCACAATAGGGGGAAGGGGGAGCCCCAGACCCCCCCACCGGCTATCCGAGCCTGTCAGTTCTTAGGCTAGACATCAAAAACACACAAAAAGAACTGCCGACTGGGAGGGAGGGAGGGATGCTAGAGAGCCTCCGGGTCTCAACCAGAAAATGGCATTTCATTACATTCAACGCTGGTTTTCTGGGGGAAAGCCCCTTCGGCTTCCCTGGAGCTAACTATCCAAAGACAAGGACAAAAGAGGGACAAACCCAGAAGGCGAAAACCACGTGCCCGAAAACAAGACAACTGGCAACACCAAACGACCCCGCGGACGACCCGGGACGACCCAAACCCTGGAACAGCGACGAAGGGAACCTGGGCAACGCAAAGTGCATCCAGGGCCACAGAGGTCGCGGCATGCAGGCAATGGCAGAGAGCCACAACTAGACACACGAAGATGCATCCCCCGACCAAATCAAACAAGCATCAACAACCCCAGGGAACCCTTCGGAAAACAGCCGGCCCAACCTCGCCAGGGAAGAAGAGACGGCTGCAAACGAACAAACCGGACACCAGAACCCAAAAGAGCAGAAACCTCCAAGAAACAATCCGGAACCAAGGGAGCCACAAGAAACCAAGGGGAAAGAAGAGAGACCCAGGCCAAGACCAGGACGACTCAGGTGGTGCACGAGCCGGCTGGAGGTGAAACAATGCCCAAGACAGCTTGCAAAATGGTGCGGAAAAAACATCAAAACAAAAGGCAAGCCTTAGTAGCTCTGCCAGCGCCGCACGAGACATGGCAATTCACGAGTAGGACAATATCAACAAAGCCACCTGATCACCAAACAGATGGTGATAGACCAAAGGCAAAAAACACCAAACGCGAAGACTCGAGGAGAAGACCGAACCAGCCATGAATGGAATTTCAGACCGAGCCTCTGAAAGAGGCAGAGACGTGGGAAAAACCTCCTGGTTGCGGACACCGAGTAAGCAGCGCCTGAACCAAGGCTGTCAGAGAACCAGATGGAATCTCCGCCAGGTCCACAGGAATCCGAACACGTTAGCTGGTTAAGAACCAAATCCCTGGCGAGCAGAACCGCCCCATCGGGGAGGAACCCCCCACCCCGCGGGACCGTCAAAGAACCAACAAGGCCAACACGGACGACAAGAAGAAGCGGCTTGCAGAAACTGCCCAACCGCAGACTACACAAACAGCTAAGACAAATGGCGACAAAAACCGAAGAGCAAAGGCCCAGGCAGAAACAACGAGGAAACTAGCACCACTAGACGACACGTGAAACGCGAAGCAAAAAATTGTGACACTGCATCCCACAGGAATGGCAGAAACAGCTCCAGCAGTGCCGACGACGCATACGCCGCCAATTTCCAGAAGAGAACACTGGAGGACATGTACTGCATTAACAGACAAAAATACATATTTAAAAGACATGCAAATAAAAGTCTGCAGCTAGGGCTGTAAACTCTGTCTCAACTCGTGTTAAAGACAATGAACTGCAGGGGCAGGAGTAGTTGATACGAGAGCTACCTCCACCTAACGACGTCTCAACAGATCAGCTCGGAATATCATACAAGGAGAGATCTATAACTGAACACTGGCACCATGCAGGATTCGAACAAGTACATCGTTTAGCCTAGCACCATTATTAGTACCGCCACTATGCACACCAAGAAACACAACAAAGTATATAAGAGAGAGGTATGAAAGATGCAAATATGCAACGAAAAGACCGTAAATAAGGCCCAAGTACCGTTAACGAAGAACAAGAGAATACATTTACAACAATGAAGTAATATGACGTAGGTAGCAAGTGGAAAAGAAAGGTATATGAACTATTACATATACAGAATGATGCCAAGGCATATAAAAGGAGTCAGTCAGGTATCGAATGACTGTCAAGGAATGAGCAGCCAGAGAGCATTGAAAGACTGTCAATGAACGAGTGTCCAGTTAAGAAAAGATTCAGTCGCTGAACGAAAATCGGCTAAGCCCCACAGTGTAACGAACAATAATACGGACATAATAAGGTTACATTAAGATGCACGGTATATAAAATGTATAGATGCCAAGGTATATGAAAGGGGTCAGTCACGCACCGAATGGCAGTCAATGAGTGGCCAGACTGCAGGGAATGACTGCTACTGAACGAGTGTCCAAAGGCAAGAAAAGACATAGTCGTTTGTCAATATTGCAGGAATTTATCTACTTAAAAGTATCTGGTAGACGTGCCCGAAATGCCATGCTCGCCAGTGGCCCTACAAGAATATAATGTATCCCTTTAACCCCAAATGTACTGCATGCAAAGTGGCCAAGCAATGTACCACCAACAATACCCAACACTCATCCAAAAGACGAGAACCGCAGCCTGGCTGACGGCATAGCCAGACTGTAGAAGCACTGGTAGAGCTAAGGCAGTACATCATATACAGACAGCGTTGCTGGGTAAGATGCAGGCAGCACGGCTAGGTAAATATGACCGTAGATGTGATTGCAGGAGGATAAGAGGAGTGGAGTAGAGGTGGAGGCGTCGTCACTTCGAGCCACGCCACACCCTAATTTAGAGAAAAGTACAAGGAATGTACCCTACAAATACAGTTCAGAACTCCCACAGTATCCAGGGAGCCATAACTGGAGATAGAAGAGTAAGTAGCACGGCATATTTCCTGTAATAAAGGTCGCCCGACACCAACACGTGTTGACACTGTCCATAAACAAAACCAACACCCCCCAGGACATTCTTAGGACGCCTGAGGACCGAGCTGATCTAGATAAAATAAGTACTAAGGAGCGTCGAGTGACAAATGGAATTCAATGTGAATAAATGCCATGTTATGGAATGTGGAATTGGAGAAAATAGACAACACACAACTTACAAATTATGTGGAAAGGAATTACAGAACTCTAATAAAGTAGTAGTCCTAGGGGTGGTTTTGGATAGTAAGCTGTCGCCAGAGGAACACACAAAGAACATTGTGAGAGGAGTGTATGTGTTGCTTTCCAACTTCAGACTTACTTTTAATTATATGGATGGTGAAATACTAAAGAAACTGTTCATGACTTTTGTGAAACCAAAACAGGAATATGCAGCAGTTGTATGCTGCCCAAATTTCAAGCAGCACATAAAGAAACTGGAAAAGGTGCAGTGGCATGCTACTAAATGGCTTCCGGAACTGAAAAATAAGAGTTACAAGGAGAGACCACAGCCATTAAACATGCCAAAACTAGAAGATAGAATCAACCAAATTGACAAGGAGGAATTCCTGAAACCAGCAATATCATGAACAAGAGGACACAATATTAAGCTAAGGACACAAAAGTGCCGAAATTTTTTTTAAAGTTTTCTTTTGTAAACAGTGGTAGACGGTTGGAACAAGTTAGGTGAGAAGGTGGTGGAGGTCAAAACCGTCAGCAATTTCAAATCATTATATGACAAAGAGTGTTGGGAAGACGGGACACCCTGAGTGTAGCTCTCATCCTGTAACTACACTTAGGTAATTACACTTAGATAATTACAGGTGTAATTATGTAATAAAGCAAAATACTTGCAAGTGGCACAGCAGAAATTTGAATGCAAGCCCCAAACCCCACCGTGTCCTGGAAAAAAAAGTTTTGCCAGATGGACAAGGAATTGCCATTGGCCCCTGCACTGGACAGAGTCTAATGAATGGTCAACACTTAGCTTAGTCTCCAATGTTTGCAGAGCAGTTAGAAGCCTGCAGGAGCTGGCAACCCTCAGGTCACTGGGGGTTGCCATGTGGTGGCAAGAGAGTAGTGCTAACTATTGCTTGGATAAGACAATGAGTTCAAACACAGTATGAATCAGGATTGCAAATGTTGTCCAAGTAGTTGCTTGTTTTGGTGCACGATCTTTCTGGTGGTATTTTCTTTGGTTTTGTGTAGATCTTATATCCCCAGATCCTCCCCTTTGCCTCTACTGAGGGGGCCAATTGTAATTTGTAAGAGCCTGGTGTAGTACCCAAAGCTTGGAGGATTCAAGGTAGGTAAGGAAGATACCAAGGGGACCATCCCAGAAACAGATTTATACATTAAAATAATTAATTATGCTTTAATTGCAAAGAATACAAATTTATAAGCACACTAGTGTCTCAATCCAAGGCATGATTTTGCATGAATTTATGCTTGCTAAGAATGTTATGTACTGTATAAATGTTAGTCTTACCTGCTGTGCGGTTCCATAGTGCATACAATCTTGATCCAAGTCTGTCGGTGATCTCAAGTGACCAATTAATGATGGGAGCATCCTCTTCAAGTTGTTTCTGAGCATCTCTATCTAAAAGTTCTTCAAAAAGTTGTTCCTGGACACTAACTGGCAAATCCTCTATTTCTGTATGAAAAAAAATAAAATTTACCTGGCCATCTTAACATTCAAAATACTCATAATATTCCTAAAAATATTCTATGCACTAAGCTCCACATTAAAACACTAACTACACTGTACACACTGCACCAAATATCTTTAATCCATGACTAACATGTTTAACCATTGTACTGCAGAAAGTGCCTTGAGGCGCTAGATCGGTGGTGCACAGAGCGCCTCAAGGCGCTTGTAGGGATAGTGTAGGATTCAAAACTTCCATTGCTACATGGGGTTTCACGTCAGCTTCCTCATGACCCTCGTAAACAGACGCCATTTAAAAAAAAAAAATTGTGGACAACATTTCCGGGTATGAGAGCACCCCAGTACTGAGTGAGCAACCAAGGCTGGCGCACACAGCATGAGCTCATAGCACTGCTGTTCAGCCTGTGACCACAACATCACCTAAAAATGTCAAAATATATATGTAACTGGTAACTTCAGCTATGATAGTATTACAGAAGAGCCTGACAAAGACTGTGATAAAGACTGTGTACAATGTTCAGATATCAGTGAATCAATGCTGTTCAAGATGTTCAGAATGCTTGCTACAGCCCACTGCCATTATTTTGTCCATCTAAGAATCTTCAAATAACTTCTCATGTTCCTTTGCAAAATAATTTTATGGAAAATTATTCATTTACAGGATTTAATGACCAGGATTCTGATAATAGCAGGATAGTGGTGAGAATAAGCAATGTGTGTAGTATTGTGGGAGGAGTAATCTTGATAAGGAAGGAGGGAGATGTAGCGTCTTCTGCTGGCTGCTGTGTGACTTGTCATGCAGTGTATGATGGCCACTCTGCTATTTGGACACCATATCAGCTTAGTTGTATAGTTATGGTGAATAAAACATGTAGATACTTATATACAATGTGTGTAAATAGTGTAATAAAAATAATAACAGTATGGTGGGAGGAGGAATGTTGGTGAGTGGGTGTTGAGGTGGTGTCTGCTAGCTGCTGTGTTGGTGAGTGGGTGTTGAGGTGGTGTCTGCTAGCTGCTGTGTTGGTGAGTGGGTGTTGAGGTGGTGTCTGCTAGCTGCTGTGTTGGTGAGTGGGTGTTGAGGTGGTGTCTGCTAGCTGCTGTGTTGGTGAGTGGGTGTTGAGGTGGTGTCTGCTAGCTGCTGTGTTGGTGAGTGGGTGTTGAGGTGGTGTCTGCTAGCTGCTGTGTTGGTGAGTGGGTGTTGAGGTGGTGTCTGCTAGCTGCTGTGTTGCAGCCAGTCTTCTTGTTTTGACTCATCATACCAACTTAGTGGTTCGTTATGTGAACACATGCGTAGATAGGTATATACAATATGTGCATATAATGCAATAACAGCAAAAACACTGTTTGAGTGATTGTAGAATATAATATACATGTCACATATGATATTTTTGTTTAAATAATATTATTAATAGCCCCATAATTTTGAGTATAGCAACATTCCACACATTGAACTATATAAATTCCACAAATTACACACTTTTGAATAATATTACAACAAAAAAACAGAGAAGAAATGAATGAGAAGCATCAAAATAATTGTGAAAAATTATATTTGCTGTAACTGCCGCCCCACAGGGTGGCGGAGCCAACTATCCCCGAGCGCTCCATCGCTCAGCGCCCATAATTTGCTCAACTTCCCAGCTCCATCACGACTAAAGTATGTCACATACAATATTTTTTTTCCCCCGTGATCAGAAACAGCATTTTAACAATACAAGAAGAGAAAATAATTTTTTGCAAAGAATTTATTTTTGGCGCACATCAGAAATATGATATTTAAAGGCTGTGCAGCACAGTGGTTAAGCTTCTCATAATCCACAAAATCATTTTCCTGGTTGATGCTATGTTTGATTATTATTATTCGCAGATCCTTTGCATGTCATTTTCCTTCTTTGAGATCTGATTGTCTTGCATTCTGTATTTTGCAAATTGGATACTAAATAAAAGCTCAACAAATATTGCTTTAAATTAACAACCAAGAGTATGAATTTAAGATTATATTGTATGATTTATATACTGTATAAATTGTCTACATTATACTGCAAAAGAAGTACAATTATAATCAGAAACTTACATGTTATATTTACTCACTATTAATTAAATTAAGTGGTTGACTGTATTGTCAGTTTAAATGTCATTACAATAGGCTAATAGTACAAAATATGTAAACTGGCACAAATCACTTTTAACCCTTCAATTGCGCATCGCATCATATGATGCGTTGACCGACTTGCAGAAAATTGCGCGTCGCATCATATGATGCGTTGGAGTACTACGCAAGATTTAAACGGCCCGCGGATACACGGGGTTCACCACACCTTCATCAGGGCTCTTGTAAACAGACGCCATTTTTAAAAAAATCGTGGGCCAAACTCCCGGGTGTTAGGGGCCTCAGTATCGAGTAAGCTACCAAGCCTGACGCACGCAGCATGAGCTCACAGCACTGCTGTTCAGCTTGTGACCACAGCATCGCCTAAAAATGCCATAATATACTTGTTCATGCTATTATGTAGCGATAATATTATTACAGAGGACCCCTGACTGTGATAAAACTGACCATGGGTCTGATAATAAGAGGATTGTGATGATATTTAGCGCTGTGCTCCATGGAGGGAGGAGTAATGCTGTGGGAGGGAGGGTGGTGGCGTTGTTATCTGACTGTGTGTGGCCACCTTTTATTGACTGCACTCACCATACCAGCTTAGTGGTTCGCTATGGTGAACACAAATGTAGATACTTATATATAACGTGTGTATAGAGGGTATAAACAGCATGAGTAGGAGGTTGGGAGCCGCCATTTTGGTGAGAGGAGCGTCGTCTGCAGGAATTATCGTGTTGTTTATTGGTGACTACGATGGTCTTTGGGCACCATACCAGTTTACTTGTACAAGTATGGTGAATAAAACCGGTAGATATTTATATATAATGGGTGTATATAGCGTAATAACACCACAAGCAGTATTGTTGGAGGAGAAATATTAGTGTGTCTGGCCTTGAGGGCGGCAGCCATCAGCTGACTGTGAGGTCCTACGTCTTTCTGCCTACTCACCATACAAGAGGTCCTACTCACCATACAAGCTTAGATGTACAGTTATGGTGAACAAAACATGTAAATACTTATATATAACGTCTGTATATAAAAGCAAAAACAGTATGGTGAGTGGAAAATGGTGGCAAGTCAGGTGAGGTGAGGGAAGGAGGGAGTGGCAGCCAGTGGCGGGCTGCCACTGCCACTGCCACTCAGCATACCAACTTAGTGGTTCGTTATGGTGAACACGAATGTAGATACTTATATATAGCATCTGTATATAGTGAATAAAAGCAAAAACAGTATTGTGGGAGAATGTGGGTGAGTCAGATGACTTGAGGGAGGGCGTGAGTGGCTGGCTGGTACACGGCGGTCACTCCTCGTTACTTTTTGATTCATAATAGCAACTTAGTGGTTCGTTATGGTGAACAAAACATGCAGATACTTATATATAACCTGTGTATATAGTGTAACAACCGACAAAGTATTTGTTCACTGTTTGATGAACATAATTGAATCAACAATAAGCACACCAATTTTTGAGTACAGCGATGATTCACTCATTTCATTATATAAATATATCACACTACACACTATTGAATAATATTACAGCAAAAAAACTACGAAAAATCAATCAGAGACATTGAAATAATTAGGCAATTATCTCTTTGTGGCAACTCCGGCCTGACAGCTGGCGATCAACAGACCGCCTGGGACGCATGCTGAGTGAGCGCCTGTTTTGTGCCAGACTTTCCCGCCCTATAGCGGCCAATATATTCAACTTACGATTTTTTTATTATTTTTCCCGTGATCAGTGAACACAAATTAATAGGTTAGGAAGAAAAAATTTTTTTTTTTTTTTGTATGCGCCTGTGGGTGTCAAATGGTATATAGCTATGAGCCATTTAAGGGTTAACTAACAATAAAAAGTAAAATATTGAAATGATGCATTAAATATCCTAGTCTTTCAACTCAACTGTTTCAACATACTGGTAAGACTAACCTGCTGGCAGGGAGAATGTTACAGATTCAGAGAGAAAATGACAAGGGAAAGCTCCTTTTCTTTGACGAATAGATGCAGACATGTGCCGACGAATATCAGTTGCCAGGTCTGGTGCTACATAAGGTGGAACGCGCTTCACTCCAGTCCCTCCTCCATCCATTCTTGACAATATTGTAGCCAGAAGATCTTCACGGCCAAACCTTAGGGGAAATTGGAAACATTTTTCAGCACATTAAGTCAAATTACAGTAGAGGGAATTGAAAATAGGGCCAATGTACAGTGCACCTTTTTTCATTCTGATACACTGTAGCAATGTACTACTACAGGCAGACACAATAACTGATGTAAGTTTGATCAGAAAATGCACCCTCAATGAGAATCAAACCATTTTGAAAGAAACCATGATGATAAAATACCAAGAACAATATTCAGCATCCACCTTAGCCCAATAAGCAAAGGAGATGGAAATGGATAAAAGAAAGCTCTACTAAGTTTAATGAAGAGAGGATCAGCCAAAACTCAAGCAGGCATGGTTCATAGCTCAGTTGGTAGGAAGCAATGGCATGATGCCCAAGGCAATGCCTCTCAAGCAATTATGACTAAGAAAACATACAACTCAGCCCTCTGCCAAAGATGAGGCTTGAAGTGATTCCAAAAGCATTGCAAGAGCAAAGTGTGAGAGCTGGATCTCTCAGAGCACAAATTTATTGCTTGCACAAGTTCTTGCAAAGTCTAACTTTATTAGTTGATATTCAAAGTGTGTCAAGTTGGATGTCATTGGACTCGTTTTACAATGAGGGAGTCCACAGAGGTCAACAGTTTTGACCTGAGTCATCTGGTTTTGTTGCAATGTAGAGTGCAGGGCCACAGTACCAGGGGAAAGGTACCCTTAGCCAAGGGGAGAAGTTTTAGCTACACGGTGGTTCAGGTCCCCCCCCCCCCACAGAAACAGTTGGAAGCTGAACACAACCCCTCATCCCACCTCCCATATGCAGTGTCGTCCTCTGGTGAAATGCTGTGGAACTAGTCATGACGTTACGCAGTGCCTACGTGCAGCTATCAATCAGATGATTTTCCAGAAAAAGGCAGGAGAGGCCTATAGCTTTGACTGATCAACAGGTGATGGCATCACGAATCCTGGAGGTTCCTCGAGGTGTCCAGGGCCGGCATTCGGTTGAGGACACTCGTGGAGGAAGGAACTATCTTCAGAGCTCAAAGACTGGCCTCTTTCTCCTAAGCCTTAAGTTCAAAATATACCCTAACACCAGTAATACGCCAAATTCGAATCAATGGGTATTACAGGTGTCAAAGGAATTATCTACATCGCATTGACAGAGTAACACTTTCAGCCGACGGTGATGGTGTCCATAAATAACTCTACGGATGTCCAGAGGGGACGCATTTTGCATCCAAAATTTAAATATTTGTTAAAAAACATTTTTTTTCCAGATCATTATGGTACATGTTTTAAAATGTGAGCTAACGTCTTCCCATTTTCTGTGATGGCCCATGTGGCATCACTGCACCTCCTCCCACACTGTAGGCCCATTGTTATCGTGTCTACTCTCGTGACCGCTGCAGCCTCCCCTCGCATCCAACACGTGTGCCCGTTCTCGCTATTTTTCCTCAGCTATATTTTTACTGCCTTTATAATGTTCTACATTTACTCAAAGATGTTTAGTGATCAAGAACTGAGCCATTCCATGAAAGCAGGGCAAGAAACACGTCTGTGGAAGAAGCCAAGTAGTGTTCGCCAAAGTAAAGTGAAACACACACCAACAAAATTCCAGGCTTTAGTTGAGGAATTTTCTAATTTTGATCTCAATAGTGTCAAAAGTGACAGTGATGTAGACAGTGAGTTGGTTGAAACTAAAACAGCAGGTGATGATGAAATTGAAAGTGAGGGGAGTGATGATGATGATACTGCCACACATGCAGGGCCTACCCCAAAGTTTTTGACCTCACTCCATCTATGTTGGTATATACAACTTTCAGGAACATGTTCCCTTTCCCTTTGCTCTTTACTCCCCTTCCACTACTGATTTTGTTGCCTTGTTTTTATGCACCATTTCACCAGCTTTCCAGTCCCGACACTTTGTAGAAAAAAAGAATTTCTGTCTTCTTCATTTCTATCTCCATTTAGACGTTTTGCCTCAATTAGGTTCATTTTCAGCTTTTCTTTGTCTTCCTTGGAGAGGTCTTGTCTTATTGACCAAAGTTTGCCAACCTCATCACTCTGCAATTTCCTGGCATTTCTTAGCACTTCCATCATGTTTTTCATTCCATGTGTGTGTGTAATTACCTAAGTGTAGTTACAGGATGAGAGCTACGCTCATGGTGTCCCGTCTCCCCAGCACTGGTTTTGGCCTCCACCACCCTCTCATTTGTTCCAACCGTCTACCACTCTGTTTACAAAAGTGAATTTTCGTATATTTCTCCGGCAGCTTTGTTTCATTAGTTTAAATCTATGACCTCTTGTTCTTGAAGTTCCAGGTCTCAGGAATTCTTCCCTATCAATTTTATCGATTCCTGTTACTATTTGAACGTAGTGATCATATCGCCTCTTTTCTTCTATCTTCTAGTTTTTGCATATTTAATGCCTCTAAACTCTCCTCGTAGCTCTTGTCCTTCAGTTCTGGGAGCCACTTAGTGGCATGTCGTTGCACCTTTTCCAGTTTGTTGATGCGCTTCTTAAGATATGGGCACCATACAACCGCTGCATATTCCAGCTTTGGTCTAATAAAACTCGAGAACAATTTCTTTAGTATTTCTCCAGCCATGTATTTAAAAGCAATTCTGAGGTTAGAAAGTGTAGCATAGGCTCCTCGCACAATGTTCTTAATGTGGTCCTCAGGTGACAGTTTTCTATCTAGAACCACCCCTAGATCCTTTCTTTGTCAGAATTCTTTAAAGATTCTCACATAATTTATAGGTTGTGAGGGGTCTATGTTCTCCAATTCCACATTCCATAACATGGCATTTATTCACATTAAATTCCATTTGCCAAGTGTTGCTCCATATAATATTTTGTCCAGGTCTTCTTGAATAGCATGACAATCATCTAGGTTTCTTATCTCCCAATTATCTTAGCATCATCAGCAAACATGTTCATGTAATTCTGTATTCCCACTGGTAGATCGTTTATGCAGACAATGAACATTACCGGTGCAAGAAACTGAAACCTGTGGTACTCCACTTGTGACATTCCTCCAATCCAATA